>OZ024743.1:194471633-194539133 GCA_964016885.1 Eledone cirrhosa
CTCCACCACCATCGACATCACCACCAGCACCTATACCAGCACGGCCACCACCACCACCACCACCACCACCACCACCACCACCAGAGCCGCCCCTACCACCAACACCACAACAACTACCACCATCATGATCACCAACTCCACCACCATCGACATCACCACCAGCACCTATACCAGCACGGCCACCACCACCACCACCACCACCACCACCATAGCCGCCCCTACCACCAACACCACAACAACTACCACCATCATGATCACCAACTCCACCACCATCGACATCACCACCAGCACCTATACCAGCACGGCCACCACCACCACCACCACCACCATAGCCGCCCCAACCACCAACACCACAACAACTACCACCATCATGATCACCAACTCCACCACCATCGACATCACCACCAGCACCTATACCAGCACGGCCACCACCACCAACACCACAACAACTACCACCATCATGATCACCAACTCCACCACCATCGACATCACCACCAGCACCTATACCAGCACGGCCACCACCACCACCACCACCACCACCAGAGCCGCCCCTACCACCAGCATCACAACAACTACCACCATCATGATCACCGACTCCACCACCATCGACATCACCACCAGCACCGATACCAGCACGGCCACCACCACCACCACCACCACCACCAGAGCCGCCCCTACCACCAACACCACAACAACTACCACCATCATGATCACCAACTCCACCACCATCGACATCACCACCAGCACCTATACCAGCACGGCCACCACCACCACCACCACCACCACCAGAGCCGCCCCTACCACCAACACCACAACAACTACCACCATCATGATCACCAACTCCACCACCATCGACATCACCACCAGCACCTATACCAGCACGGCCAACACCACCACCACCACCACCACCAGAGCCGCCCCTACCACCAACACCACAACAACTACCACCATCATGATCACCAACTCCACCACCATCGACATCACCACCAGCACCTATACCAGCACGGCAACCACCACCACCACCACCACCAGAGCCGCCCCTACCACCAACACCACAACAACTACCACCATCATGATCACCAACTCCACCACCATCGACATCACCACCAGCACCTATACCAGCACGGCCACAACCACCACCACCACCACCACCATAGCCGCCCCTACCACCAACACCACAACAACTACCACCATCATGATCACCAACTCCACCACCATCGACATCACCACCAGCACCTATACCAGCACGGCCACCACCACCACCACCACCACCATAGCCGCCCCAACCACCAACACCACAACAACTACCACCATCATGATCACCAACTCCACCACCATCGACATCACCACCAGCACCTATACCAGCACGGCCACCACCACCACCACTACCACCACCATAGCCGCCCCTACCACCAACACCACAACAACTACCACCATCATGATCACCAACTCCACCACCATCGACATCACCACCAGCACCTATACCAGCACGGCAACCACCACCACCACCATAGCCGCCCCAACCACCAACACCACAACAACTACCACCATCATGATCACCAACTCCACCACCATCGACATCACCACCAGCACCTATACCAGCACGGCCACCACCACCACCACCACCACCACCAGAGCCGCCCCAACCACCAACACCACAACACCTACCACCATCATGATCACCAACTCCACCACCATCGACATCACCACCAGCACCTATACCAGCACGGCCACCACCACCACCACCACCACCACCAGAGCCGCCCCTACCACCAACACCACAACAACTACCACCATCATGATCACCGACTCCACCACCATCGACATCACCACCAGCACCTATACCAGCACGGCCACCACCACCACCACCACCACCACCAGAGCCGCCCCTACCACCAACACCACAACAACTACCACCATCATGATCACCAACTCCACCACCATCGACATCACCACCAGCACCTGTACCAGCACGGCAACCACCACCACCACCACCACCAGAGCCGCCCCAACCACCAACACCACAACAACTACCACCATCATGATCACCAACTCCACCACCATCGACATCACCACCAGCACCTATACCAGCACGGCCAACACCACCACCACCACCACCACCAGAGCCGCCCCTACCACCAACACCACAACAACTACCACCATCATGATCACCAACTCCACCACCATCGACATCACCACCAGCACCTATACCAGCACGGCCACCACCACCAACACCATAGCCGCCCCTACCACCAACACCACAACAAATACCACCATCATGATCACCAACTCCACCACCATCGACATCACCACCAGCACCTATACCAGCACGGCCACCACCACCACCACCACCACCAGAGCCGCCCCAACCACCAACACCACAACAACTACCACCATCATGATCACCAACTCCACCACCATCGACATCACCACCAGCACCTATACCAGCACGGCCACCACCACCACCACCACCACCACCACCACCACCACCACCACCACCACCACCACCAGAGCCGCCCCAACCACCAACACCACAACAACTACCACCATCATGATCACCAACTCCACCACCATCGACATCACCACCAGCACCTATACCAGCACGGCCACCACCACCACCACCACCACCACCACCACCACCACCACCAGAGCCGCCCCAACCACCAACACCACAACAACTACCACCATCATGATCACCAACTCCACCACCATCGACATCACCACCAGCACCTATACCAGCACGGCCACCACCACCACCACCACCACCACCACCACCACCACCACCACCACCACCAGAGCCGCCCCAACCACCAACACCACAACAACTACCACCATCATGATCACCAACTCCACCACCATCGACATCACCACCAGCACCTATACCAGCACGGCCACCACCACCACCACCACCACCACCACCACCACCACCACCACCACCACCACCACCACCAGAGCCGCCCCTACCACCAACACCACAACAACTACCACCATCATGATCACCAACTCCACCACCATCGACATCACCACCAGCACCTATACCAGCACGGCCACCACCACCACCACCACCACCACCACCATAGCCGCCCCTACCACCAACACCACAACAACTACCACCATCATGATCACCAACTCCACCACCATCGACATCACCACCAGCACCTATACCAGCACGGCCACCACCACCACCACCACCACCATAGCCGCCCCAACCACCAACACCACAACAACTACCACCATCATGATCACCAACTCCACCACCATCGACATCACCACCAGCACCTATACCAGCACGGCCACCACCACCAACACCACAACAACTACCACCATCATGATCACCAACTCCACCACCATCGACATCACCACCAGCACCTATACCAGCACGGCCACCACCACCACCACCACCACCACCAGAGCCGCCCCTACCACCAGCATCACAACAACTACCACCATCATGATCACCGACTCCACCACCATCGACATCACCACCAGCACCGATACCAGCACGGCCACCACCACCACCACCACCACCACCAGAGCCGCCCCTACCACCAACACCTCAACAACTACCACCATCATGATCACCAACTCCACCACCATCGACATCACCACCAGCACCTATACCAGCACGGCCACCACCACCACCACCACCACCACCAGAGCCGCCCCTACTACCAACACCACAACAACTACCACCATCATGATCACCAACTCCACCACCATCGACATCACCACCAGCACCTATACCAGCACGGCCAACACCACCACCACCACCACCACCAGAGCCGCCCCTACCACCAACACCACAACAACTACCACCATCATGATCACCAACTCCACCACCATCGACATCACCACCAGCACCTATACCAGCACGGCAACCACCACCACCACCACCACCAGAGCCGCCCCTACCACCAACACCACAACAACTACCACCATCATGATCACCAACTCCACCACCATCGACATCACCACCAGCACCTATACCAGCACGGCCACAACCACCACCACCACCACCACCATAGCCGCCCCTACCACCAACACCACAACAACTACCACCATCATGATCACCAACTCCACCACCATCGACATCACCACCAGCACCTATACCAGCACGGCCACCACCACCACCACCACCACCATAGCCGCCCCAACCACCAACACCACAACAACTACCACCATCATGATCACCAACTCCACCACCATCGACATCACCACCAGCACCTATACCAGCACGGCCACCACCACCACCACTACCACCACCATAGCCGCCCCTACCACCAACACCACAACAACTACCACCATCATGATCACCAACTCCACCACCATCGACATCACCACCAGCACCTATACCAGCACGGCAACCACCACCACCACCATAGCCGCCCCAACCACCAACACCACAACAACTACCACCATCATGATCACCAACTCCACCACCATCGACATCACCACCAGCACCTATACCAGCACGGCCACCACCACCACCACCACCACCACCAGAGCCGCCCCAACCACCAACACCACAACAACTACCACCATCATGATCACCAACTCCACCACCATCGACATCACCACCAGCACCTATACCAGCACGGCCACCACCACCACCACCACCACCACCAGAGCCGCCCCTACCACCAACACCACAACAACTACCACCATCATGATCACCAACTCCACCACCATCGACATCACCACTAGCACCTATACCAGCACGGCCAACACCACCACCACCACCACCACCAGAGCCGCCCCTACCACCAACACCACAACAACTACCACCATCATGATCACCAACTCCACCACCATCGACATCACCACCAGCACCTATACCAGCACGGCCACCACCACCACCACCACCACCACCATAGCCGCCCCTACCACCAACACCACAACAACTACCACCATCATGATCACCAACTCCCCCACCATCGACATCACCACCAGCACCTATACCAGCACGGCCACCACCACCACCACCACCACCACCAGAGCCGCCCCTACCACCCACACCACAACAACTACCACCATCATGATCACCAACTCCACCACCATCGACATCACCACCAGCACCTATACCAGCACCTATAACACCACCACCACCACCACCACCATAGCCGCCCCTACCACCAACACCACAACAACTACCACCATCATGATCACCAACTCCACCACCATCGACATCACCACCAGCACCTATACCAGCACGGCCACCACCACCACCACCACCACCATAGCCGCCCCAACCACCAACACCACAACAACTACCACCATCATGATCACCAACTCCACCACCATCGACATCACCACCAGCACCTATACCAGCACGGCCACCACCACCACCACCACCACCACCACCATAGCCGCCCCAACCACCAACACCACAACAACTACCACCATCATGATCACCAACTCCACCACCATCGACATCACCACCAGCACCTATACCAGCACGGCCACCACCACCACCACCACCACCACCACCACCACCAGAGCCGCCCCAACCACCAACACCACAACAACTACCACCATCATGATCACCAACTCCACCACCATCGACATCACCACCAGCACCTATACCAGCACGGCCACCACCACAACAACTACAAGCAGCAGCACAACGACTATAACTGTAACGTCAACGCCGAGTATTACTACCACTATCACTACCAGCACTACCACCACCATCACCACCACCATTACTACCAAATCCGCCACCGCCACCACCACCGCCAGAACCACCACCACCACCACCATCACCACCATTACAACGACCACCGCCACCACCACAACAACCACCCCTACCACAACCACCACGACCACGACCACCACCACCACCATTATCATCGTCATTACCATAACAAAAGCCAATTCCACCCAGAACACCAACAACGAGAACTGCACCTTTACCTCCAACACAGTTGCCAACATTACTGGGATTACCATCCTAACTACTATGGTAACCAAACGCCTTCACCGTAATGGGTATCATAACTACTATCACCACCCTACAATTTGTGGACATGTCCCTACCACTACTATCACCAACTTACTATGTTGTAAACCCGTCCCTACCACTACTATCACCACCCTACAAGTTGTGGACATGTCCCTACCACTACTATCACCAACTTACTATGTTGTAAACCCGTCCCTACCACTACTATCACCACCCTACAATTTGTGGACATGTCCCTACCACTACTATCACCAACTTACTATGTTGTAAACCCGTCCCTACCACTACTATCACCACCCTACAAGTTGTGGACATGTCCCTACCACTACTATCACCAACTTAATATGTTGTAAACCCGTCCCTATCACTACTATCACCACCCTATAATGTGGTGGAACTGTCCCTACCACTACTATCACCACCCTACTATGTTGTGGACATGTCCCTACCACTACTATCACCACCCTACTATGTGGTAAACCCGTCCCTACCACTACTATCACCACCCTACTATGTTGTGGACCTGTCCCTACCACTACTATCACCACCCTACTATGTTGTGGACCCGTCCCTACCACTACTATCACCACCCTACTATGTTGTGGACCTGTCCCTACCACTACTATCACCACCCTACTATGTTGTGGACCTGTCCCTACCACTACTATCACCACCCTACTATGTTGTGCACCTGTTCCTACCACTACTATCACCACCCTCCTATGTTGTGGGCCTGTCCCTAACACTACTATCACCACCCTACTATGTTGCTGACCTGTCCCTACCACTACTATCACCACCCTACTATGTTGTGGACCTGTCCCTACCACTACTATTCATCACCCTACTATGTTGTGGACATTTCCCTATCACTACTATCACCACATTACTATGTTGTTTGTCTATCCCTACCACTACTATCACCAATCTACTATGTTGTGGACCTGTCCCTACCACTACTATCACCGCCGTACTATGTTGTTGGTCTATCCCTACCACTACTATCACCACCCAACTATGTTGTGGACCTGTCCCTACCACTACTATTCACCACCCTACTATGTTGTGGACATTTCCCTATCACTACTATCGCCACCTTACTATGTTGTTTGTCTATCCCTACCACTACTATCACCACCCTATAATGTGGTGGACCTGTCCCTACCACTACTATCACCACCCTACTATGTTGTGGACATGTCCCTACCACTACTATCACCACCCTACTATGTGGTAAACCCGTCCCTACCACTACTATCACCACCCTACTATGTTGTGGACCTGTCCCTACCACTACTATCACCACCCTACTATGTTGTGGACCCGTCCCTACCACTACTATCACCACCCTACTATGTTGTGGACCTGTCCCTACCACTACTATCACCGGCGTACTATGTTGTTGGTCTATCCCTACCACTACTATCACCAACCTACTATGTTGTGGACCTGTCCCTACCACTACTATCACCGGCGTACTATGTTGTTGGTCTATCCCTACCACTACTATCACCAACCAACTATGTTGTGGACCTGTCCCTACCACTACTATCACCACTCTACTATGTTGTGGACCTGTCCCTACCACTACTATTCACCACCCTACTATGTTGTGGAACTGTCCTTATCACTACTATCACCACCTTACTATGTTGTGGACCTGTCCCTACCACTACTATCACCACCCTACTATGTTGTGGACCTGTCCCTATCACTGCTATCACCAGCCTACTATGTTGTAGACCTATCCCTACCACTACTATCACCACCCTACTATGTTGTGGACCTGTCCCAAACACTACTATCACCGACCTACTATGTTTATGGACCTGTCCCTACCACTACTATCACCAACCTACTATGTTGTGGAACTGTCCCTACCACTACTATCACCACCTTAGTTTGTTGTGGACCTGTCCCTACCACTACTATCGCCACCTTACTATGTTGTGAACTTGTCCCTATCAATACTATCACCACCCTACTATGTGGTAGACCTATCTCTACCAGTACTATCACCACCATACTATGTTGTGGACCTGTCCCTACCACTACTATCACCACCTTACTATATTGTTGGTCTATCCTTACCACTATTATCACCACCCTACTATATTGTGGTCCTGACCCTACCAATACTATCACCACCCTACTATGTTGTGGACCTGTCCCTACCACTACTATCAGCACCCTACTATGTTGTGGACCTGTCCCTACCACTACTATCACCACCCTACTATGTTGTGGACCTGTCCCTATACCCAACACACTCACCATCTTACTATGTTGTGGAGCTGTCCCTATCACTACTATCACCACCCTCCTATGTTATGGACCTGTTCCTACCACTACTATCACCACCCAACTATGTTGTGGAACTATCCTTCCACTACTAGCACCACCTTACTATGTCGTGGATCTATCCCTATCACTAACCTCACCACCCTACTGTGTTGTGGACCTGTCCCTACCACTACTATCACCATCCTACTATGTTGTGGACCTGTCCCTACCACTACTATCACCACCCTACTATGTTGGGGACCTGTCCCTATCACTGCTATCACCACCCTACTATGTGGTTGACCTATCTCTACCCGTACTATCACCAACCTACTATGTTGTGGACCTGTCACGACAACTACTATCACCCCCTTACTTTGTTGTGGACCTGTCCCTACCACTACTATCACCATCTTACTTTGTTGTGGACCTGTCCCTACCACTACTATCACCACCTTACTATGTTGTGAACTTGTCCCTATCAATACTATCACCACCCTACTATGTTGTAGACCTATCTCTACCAGTACTATCACCAAACTACTATGTTGTGGACCTGTCCCTACCACTACTATCACCACCTTACTATATTGTTGGTCTATCCTTACCACTATTATCACCACCCTACTATATTGTGGACCTGACCCTACCAATACTATCACCACCCTACTATGTTGTGGACCTGTCCCTACCGCTACCATCAGCACCCTACTATGTTGTGAACCTATCCCTACCACTACTATCACCACCCTACTATGTTGTGGACCTATCCCTATCCCTACCACTACTATCACCAACCTTCTATGTAGTCGACCTTTCCATATCACTACTATCATCACCCTACTATGTTGTGCGTCTATCTCTACCACTACCGTCCCCACCCTACTATGTTGTGGACCTGTCATTACCACTACTATCACCACCCTACTATGTTGTGGACCTGTCCCTATCACTACTATCATCACCCTATTGTGTTGTGCGTCTATCCCTACCACTACTATCACCACCCTACTATGTTGTGGATCTGTCCCTATCCCAAACACAATCACCACCCTACTATGTTGTGGACCTGTCTCTAGCACTACTATTACCACCCTACTATGTTCTGGTGCTGTGCCTACCACTACTATCACCACCATACTATGTTGAGGACCTGTCCCTATCACTTCTATCACTTCCTTTCTATGTTGTGGACCTGTCCCTACCACTACTATCAGCACCCTACTATGTGGTGGACCTGTCACTACCACTACTATAACTACCCTACTATGTTGTGGACCTGTCCCTACCACTACTATCATCACCCTACTATGTTGTGCGTCTATCCCTACCACTACTATCACAGCCCTACTATGTTGTGCGCCTATCAACCACTACTATCACCACCATACTATGTTGTGGACCTTTCCCTATCACTACTCTCATCACCCTACTATGTTGTGCGTCTATCCCTACCACTACTATCCCCGCCCTACTATGTTGTGGACCTGTCCCTACCCCTACTATCACCAACCTACTATGTTGTGGACCTGTCCCTACCACTACTATCACCACCCTACTATGTTGTGCGTCTATCTCTACCACTACCGTCCCCTCCCTACTATGTTGTGGACCTGTCATTACCACTACTATCACCACCCTACTATGTTGTTGACCTGTCCCTATCACTACTATCATCACCCTATTGTGTTGTGCGTCTATCCCTACCACTACTATCACCACCCTACTATGTTGTGGATCTGTCCCTATCCCAAACACAATCACCACCCTACTATGTTGTGGACCTGTCTCTAGCACTACTATCACCACCCTACTATGTTCTGATGCTGTGCCTACCACTACTATCACCACCATACTATGTTGAGGACCTGTCCCTATCACTTCTATCACTTCCTTTCTATGTTGTGGACCTGTCCCTACCACTACTATCAGCACCCTACTATGTGGTGGACCTGTCCCTACCACTACTATCATCACCCTACTATGTTGTGCGTCTATCCCTACCACTACTATCACAGCCCTACTATGTTGTGCGCCTATCAACCACTACTATCACCACCATACTATGTTGTGGACCTGTCCCTACCACTACTATCACCACCTTACTATAGTGTTGGTCTATCCTTACCACTATTATCACCACCCTACTATATTGTGGACCTGACCCTACCAGTACTATCACCAACCTTCTATGTTGTGAACCTATCCCTACCACTACTATCACCAACCTACTATGTAGTCGACCTTTCCCTATCACTACTATCATCACCCTACTATGTTGTGCGTCTATCTCTACCACTACCGTCCCCACCCTACTATGTTGTGGACCTGTCATTACCACTACTATCACCACCCTACTATGTTGTGGACCTGTCCCTATCACTACTATCATCACCCTATTATGTTGTGCGTCTATCCCTACCACTACTATCACCACCCTACTATGTTGTGGACCTGTCCCTATCACTACTATCACCACCCTACTATGTTGTAGACCTATCCCTACCACTACTATCACCACCCTACTATGTTGTGGACCTGTCCCAAACACTACTATCACCAACCTACTATGTTGTGGACCTGTCCCTACCACTACTATCACCACCCTACTATGTGGTAGACCTATCTCTACCCGTACTATCACCAACCTACTATGTTGTGGACCTGTCCCTACCACTACTATCACCACCTTAGTTTGTTGTGGACCTGTCCCTACCACTACTATCACCACCTTACTATGTTGTGAACTTGTCCCTATCAATACTATCACCACCCTACTATGGTGTAGACCTATCTCTACCAGTACTATCACCAACCTACTATGTTGTGGACCTGTCCCTACCACTACTATCACCACCTTACTATATTGTTGGTCTATCCTTACCACTATTATCACCACCCTACTATGTTGTGGTCCTGACCCTACCAATACTATCACCACCCTACTATGTTGTGGCCCCGTCCCTATCACTACTATCAGGACCCTACTATATTGTGGACCTGTCCCTACCACAACTATCACCACCCAACTATGTTGTGGAACTATCCTTCCACTACTAGCACCAGCTTACTATGTCGTGGATCTATCCCTATCACTAGCCTCACCACCCTACTGTGTTGTGGACCTGTCTTTACCACAACTATCACCATCCTACTATGTTGTGGACCTGTCCCTACAACTACTATCACCACCCTACTATGTTTTGGACCTGTCCCTACCACTAATATTGACCACGCTACTATGTAGTGGACCTCTCCCCACCACTACTATCACCACCCTACTATGTTGTGGACCTGTCCCTATCACTGCTATCACCACCCTACTATGTGGTTGACCTATCTCTACCCGTACTATCACCAACCTACTATGTTGTGGACCTGTCACGACAACTACTATCACCACCCTACTATGTTACGGACCTGTTCCTACCACTAGTATCACAGCCCTACTATGTTGTGGATCTATCCTTACCACTACTAGCAAAACCCTACTATGTCGAGGATCTATCCCTATCACTAGCCTCACCACCCTACTATGTTGTGGACCTGTCCCTATCACTGCTATCACCACCCTACTATGTTGTAGACTTATCTCTACCACTACTATCACCACCCTACTATATTGTGGACCTGCACCAAACACAACTATCACCACCTTACTTTGTTGTGGACCTGTCCCTACCACTACTTTCACCACCTTACTATGTTGTGAACCTGTCCCTATCAATACTATCACCACCTTACTATGTTGTTGGTCTATCCCTACAACTACTATCACCACCCTACTATGTTGTAGACCTGTCCCTACAACTACTATTACCACCCTACTATGTTTTGGACCTGTCCCTACCACTAATATTGACCACGCTACTATGTAGTGGACCTCTCCCCACCACTACTATCACCACCCTACTATGTTGTGGACCTGTCCCTTTCACTGCTATCACCACCCTACTATGTGGTTGACCTATCTCTACCCGTACTATCACCAACCTACTATGTTGTCGACCTGTCACGACAACTACTATCACCACACCACCATGTTGTGGACCTGTCCCCACCACTACTATCACCACCCTACTATTTGTCGCAATGTCCATACCACTACTATCACCACCCTACTATGTTGTGGACCTGTCCCTACCACTACTATCACCACCCTACTATGTTGTGGACCTGTCCCTACCTCTACTATCACCACCCTACTATGTTGTGTGTCTATGCCTACCACTACTATCACCACCCAACTATGTTGTGGACATGTCCCTACCACTACTATCACAACCCTACTATGTTGTGGACCTGTCCCTACCACTACTATCACCACCCTACTATGTTGTGGATCTGTCCCTACCACTACTATCACCACCCAACTATGTTGTGGAACTATCCTTCCACTACTAGCACCACCTTACTATGTCGTGGATCTATCCCTATCACTAGCCTCGCCACCCTACTATGTTGTGAACCTGTCCCTACCACTACTATCACCATCCTACTATGTTGTGGACCTGTCCCTACCACTACTATCACCACCCTACTATGTTGTGGACCTGTCTCTAGCACTACTATCACCACCCTATAATGTTGTGGACCTGTCCCTACCACTTCTATCACCAACCTACTATGTTGTGGACCTGTCCCTACCACTACTATCACCACCCTACTATGTTGTGGACCTGTCCCTACCACTACTATCACCAACCTACTATGTTGTGGACCTGTCCCTACCACTACTATCACCACCCTACTATGTTGTGGACCTGTCCCTAGCACTTCTATCACCAACCTACTATGTTGTGGACCTGTCCCTACTACTACTATTCACCACCCTACTATGTAGTGGACCTCTCCCTACTACTACTATCACCCCCCTACTAAGTTGTTGAATTGTCCCTATCACTACTATCACCACCCTACTATGTTGTGGACCTGTCACAAAAACTACTATCACCACATCACTATGTTGTGGACCTTTTCCGTACCACTACTATCACCACCCTACTATTTGTCGCAATGTTCATACCACTACTATCACCACCCTACTATGTTGTGGATCTGTCCCTACCACTACTATCACCACCCTACAATGTTGTGGACCTGTCCCTACCACTACTATAACTACCCCACTATGTCGTGGACCTTTCCCTATCACGACTATCATCACGCTACTATGTTGTGCGTCTATCCCTACCACTACTGTCCCCACCCTACTATGTTGTGGACCTGTCCCTACCCCTACTATCACCACCCTACTATGTTGTGGACCTGTCCCTACCACTTCTATCACCAACCTACTATGTTGTGGACCTGTCCCTACCACTACTATCACCACCCTACTATGTTGTGGACCTGTCCCTACCACTACTATCACCAACCTACTATGTTGTGGACCTGTCCCTACCACTACTATCACCACCCTACTATGTTGTGGACCTGTCCCTAGCACTTCTATCACCAACCTACTATGTTGTGAACCTGTCCCTACCACTACTATTCACCACACTACTATGTAGTGGACCTCTCCCTACTACTACTATCACCACCCTACTAAGTTGTTGACTTGTCCCTATCACTACTATCACCAGCCTACTATGTTGTGGACCTGTACCTACCACTACTATCACCACCCTACTATTTGTCGCATTGTCCCTATCACTAGTATCACCACCTCACTATGTTGTGGACCTGTCACTACCACTACTATCACCACACTACTATTTTGTTGACCTGTCCCTACCACTACTATTCACCACCCTACTATGTAGTGGACCTTTCACTATCACTACTATCACTACCCTACTATGCTGTGGAACTGTCCCTTCCACTACTATCACCAACTTACTTTGTTGTGGACCTGTCTCTACCACTACTATCACCACCCCACTATGTTGTGGACCTGTCCCTACAACTACTATCACCACCCTACTCTGTGATAGACCAGTCCCTACCACTACTATCTCCACCCTATTCTCTTGTGGATCTATCTCAATCACTACTATCACCATCCTACTCTGTTGTGGACCTGTCACGACAACTACTATCACCACCTCACTATGTTGTGGACCTGTCCCTACCACTACTATCACCACCCTACTATGTTGTGGACCTGTCCCTACCACTACTATCACCACCCCACTATGTTGTGGACCTGTCTCTACCATTACTATCACCACCCTACTATGTTGAGGACCTGTCCCTATCACTACTAACACCAACGTACTATGTTGTGGACCTGTCCCCACCACTACTGTCACCACCCTACTATTTTGTGGACCTTTCCCCACCACTACTATCATCACCCTACTATGTTGTGCGTCTATCCCTACCACTACTATCATCACCCTACTATGTTGGGGACCTGTCCCTACCACTACTATCACAACACTAATATTTTGTGGGTCTACCCTATCACTACTCTCACCACCCTACTATGTTGTGGACCTGTCACTACCAGTACTATAACCACCCTACTGTGTTGTGGACCTGTCCGTATCACTACTATCACCACCCTACTATGTTGTGGATCTGTCCCTACAACTACTAATAACACACTACTATGTTGTGGACCTGTCCCTATCCCAAACTCTATCACCACCCTACTATGTTGTGAGACTCTCCCTACCACTACTATCACCACCCTACTATGTTGTGGATCTATCCCCAACACTACTATCACCACCTTAGTATGTTGTGAACCTGTCCCTACCACTACTATTACCACCCTACTATGTTGTGGACCCTTCCCTATCTCAAACTCTCTCACTGTCCCTACCACTTCTGTCACCACCCTACTCTGTTGTGGATCTATCCCGATCACTACTATCTCCATCCTACTCTGTTGTGGATCTATCCCGACCGCTACTATCTCCCGCTACTATGGTATATACTTCCTTATATGGCACAAGCATATCTGGTAACACTACCATAACTGCCACTACCACCATTGCCGCCAACTACCATAACAATTGCTACCCACCCACATCACCAGTGAAATCCAATGCCCCAATCGTCACCATTAGCAGGACTAACATCACCATCGTCAGCAACAGCAGCAGTACCTCACCAGCCCCAGCAGCTCAGCCACTACTGCATTCATTACCACCACACCACTACCACCGCCGGCATTGCCATCACCACCACCACTGCCACATCCATCACGCCCCACCAGCACCACCCCCAACACCACCACTACCAGCACCACAACCAGCACAACCACCACCATTATTTTCTTCACTGGCACCCCGAATCGTCACCATTTCCCATCTACTACCATCAAATACCACCACCAGCTAAGTAGCCATTTCGAGTTTTAGAAGCTGAAATCACATATTTTCCCATTAACAATTCAACTTGAAGGTTTTCAATTTTCTTATATTTATTGGGTGTTTTTTTATTATATTATTATATTCTGCTGTAAAAGGAGAAAAACATGAAACATTCGTTTATGATTATAGCAGCTTTTTAAAGGAAATTGCATTAAGGTTTTGACATGCTGAATTTGAAGGAGATTTCTATTATCTTGCATATATTCTCATTAGAATGTATTAAGCTACACATGAAAATAACCATTAACTTTCCCAAAGGGCAGTTGATTAGACAGAAAAATAACAGACTGTGTGAGTGTAAAATAGTAAAAAGGGAAAAGAAAAATGGCTGAAGCGAGTAAAATTACTGTCCATCTTATTGCACGTATATAGGTATATGCGATGGTCTATGTTTCTTTTTTACGAGGTGTAAATGTATGTGTTTGTGTGTGAAAGAGACACAGAGAATATGAGAGAAGCAGATAGATAAAAAAGGGAGATAGCTCTATATATATATATATATATATATATATATATATATATATATATATAAATGTGTGTATGTATATATATGTATGTGTGTATGTGCATGTATATATATATATATATATATATATATTTAAATGAAAGTATAGAAATTATTGTGAGCGTGAAGCCAACAGTATATATATATATAAATATATATATATAAAGAGAGAGAGAGAGAGAGAGAGAGATAGAGATACGTAGATAGATAGAGATACGTAGATAGATAGATAGTGCAGGAGAAATAGAGAGAGGGGATATTTTTTGGGAAGAGTGTTAACAAACTATCTCAACACTTGCCGCCAAACTTTCAACGTTTTTCAGTTGTTGATGTCACATATTCATACAACAGGTCGTTGTATATTCAAACGAGATATGTATATGAAAGCGCAATATCTGCATACAGCAGTTAGGTAATGATTAAAAAAAATCTGTTGTGACACTGTTCTTAAACAATGATATTTACATCATATCGATTGTTTACGGCGATCGATTGTTTACGGCAGTAGCTAGAACATCAGAAAGAATACTTTGCAGTGTTCGTTTGGCACTCAGCGTTTTGAGATCAAACTCGCCAGAGACCAGTACTATTGTCGATTTTTTTCTCTCTCTCCCACTCCACTCCAATCTAACTACATCTCCACCACACTGCTACCCTCTCTCCTTTTCTGAAAAAATTGTTTATCTTCAGACATGGGAAAGAGATGGGCTCAGCTACTCGTATGTGTAAAAGGTTCCAGACCCACATATGTCCCTACGGGGCCTCAGCGATTCTGTTATGGGTCTATTCATACAAATATCAATTTCTTACATGAAATGTATGAGAAATGTGCGCATGATTTTAATGGTGCGATTTGAGTTCAGAACTCCTAAAGTCGGCACGAATACGGCACAACATTCTATCCGATACATTAACTAATCTGATGATTCATCCCCCACCCCCGACACACATACATCCACACACACACACACACACATATATATATATATGTATATATATATGTGTATATATATCTGATTATATAAATTATATATATATAAACATCTATACACACATACAAATGCATATATACGCCCATACACACATACATAGAAACAAGTATATAGTATACACACACACACACACACACACACACACACACACACACACACACACACATATATATATATATATATATATATATATATATATATATATATATATATATATGTATATATATATACATACATCATATTGTTCAATCAGCATATTGTGCTACCAATAATACTGTAATTACGCTATGTATATAAATGCGCGATAAAATAAAATAAAATGAATCACATCAGGCAAGTATATTCCGAGTCTAATGATCAATGCTTCACACATTTCTGTATAAAATGCTGTTTATAGAACTATGTAATTGGTAGAGTGTCATCTAAGATGTATTGATGTGTGCAGTTACCTCACTTTACATTCCGAATTCAAATACAGTCGAAGTCGAATTTGATTTACATCCTTCAGGCACTTAATTTTCTGGTACCTATGTTATCAATCTCACTCTTTTCAAGCCACTGACAGCTGTAAATTTAAACATTCATACTGAGGTACATACACACGCACACACATACATACACATATACACTTACTCACATAGTAAGTTTGGACCATTTTAAACCTGGTTGAGCCTATATTTTTTCTACGGGATGGACTCTATTGGGTTTATATGTCCACAAATGTCACGCCGTATGTCATTCAATCAGGAGTTAAAGACACACACAAAAACTTCTTCTTCTTCTTCTTCTTCTTCTTCTTCTTCGCCCACTTATTCCTGAGAAAGTCGTGGGTGGGGGCAGCATCCTCAAACACTTCTTCCCACGGGTCCTGTCAGAAGGAGCCATCTCCAAATGATCCGACTAGATCCTCAAACGGGACCAGCCAAGCTCATGGTTATTATCCAACCATCTTGCTCGGTGTGAACCCTTGGCTCTCCTTGACGGTTGGTTTTGCCCCTAAAATCTGTCCAGCGATTCTATCGGAGATGTGATCTCTCAATTCAGAGTAATGACTCTACCTGGAGTGAATCTCTGATCTGCGAGCTGCTCACTCTATCGAGTGACGTTACTCCAAAGACCATTCGGAAGAACACCATTTCGGTCGCTTGTATCCGCGATCGTACTCTTTCGTTCATTACTCAAGATTCATCACCTGTATTATTAAAATCACCAATCCCTCACTGTGGAACATCTGTCATATCCTGTTTCACTGAAATTCCTTTTAAGAATGAAACCAAATTCATAGTTTGATATTATATATTTTTATTCCCCCATTTCTAGGACTCTTTAGAATCCCTCCTTACTCTCTATTTCTTTTTCTCGTTCACTCAGTCTCTTTTCCTATATGGAAGCAATTGTACTCAGGCATGTAAACGGATGGGGTCGCCAGGTTTGACATGCCAAAAGCAATCACCGTACCATGACAGCTTCCTTACAGCTTCATCAGGAGATCAGGACTCATTGATATACTACAACATTATATTTTAGGAGCTATTTCATATGAAAAATCTTTTGATAACAAAAATTCTGTGCAGAACAATGAAAGCTTCAGAAAAGAAAACTGTGTGAAATGTGGTTATTAATAGGCATTCAATTTTCACTAGCAATGGGTTAAATTAATCTGACTCATCCAAATTTTATTTACATTTAATTTCCTTCAAATCACATTTCTGTATAGCTAATTATAATTTGAGGTCAGAAGATTCAATTGTTGTTTCATGATTTCATTAAAATGCGTTTTCATCTATTCCAGATGGTATAAGGATTTAAATATTTGCTTATCATTAACTTTCAAAACACGAATTATTTCCACATATACACTCACACCATTATATGTATATTGGATTTATATTCGCTAAAGGTAAATACATTTCTCTATAAGTAAACACATTTGTTTATTGCAAATAATATTTTAAAGAAATAATGATTTCTAACATAAGCACACAAATTATAGAAAATGGAAAACATAGTCAATGAAATTGAACAAATTATTTGATTGGAGCTTGTTTTGTGACCATCAGTTCATACACACATTATATGCAGGAAATATATTCATAATCCCTCAAGAAACATAAATAACCTTTAACTAAACACTACAAGTGACATATAGTTAACTCCAGATTAAATAATACAGGTGACATACAACTTCAGATTAAACTCTACAAAATAAACAGCATTTATTTTATCACAGATTAAACACTAAAAGTTACATAGAATTAACCACCACATTACACCCTACAAAAACAAGCATGACACTCCAGATTAAACACAAAAAAGACCCCTATCAATCACTACAGGTGACATACTGTTAACCCCAAATACATACTACATTAATATAATGATAATCATAGACTAAACACAAAACACATACAATTACCTCCAGATTAAACGCTACAAGAACTAAACACTAAATGTGCCGCTTAGTTAACCCCTAACTAATCACTATTAGCGGCATACAATTCACCCTAGATTGAATACTTCAACAGCATAGAATTTACCCTCGATTTAACACAACAAAAGGCATACAGTCTCTGATTAAACATTAAAGGAAACAAAAAATTTACCACGGACTAAAAAGTACAAAAACATACAATTAATCCCGGATTAAACACCACAGAAGGCAAACAATTAGCCCCCAACTAAATGCTACAAAATATATACAGTTAACTGAAGACTAAACACTACAAGTGGCATAAAGTTAACCCCGACTAACAATTATAAAAGTCGTACAATTACACCAACATAAAATAAAGCACCAGTAATGCAACTTTCTCCTCCCCGAAAAATTGTTGGCCTGCCCAAATCAGAAAACATTATAAGAGTTATACAAGTAAATTAATCAGAATTCACAGAATTCACCTATTGATTGGTCCTTATTTATCGACTCCCAAAAGATAAAAGACAAAAATGACAGGGCGGGATTTGAACTTAGAATGCAGTGGACGGAACACATATCAGGGTATTTAACCCGATGCCCTAATGAAGTTGCCTGTTCACCACTAAAAAAGAGAATTAGTCGCCATCTAAATGATTTCAAGCGAGGCACACACAAATCTTTCTTACTAAACGCTACAAGACACACACACACACACACGCACACGCACACATACTACTTCCTCACTCACTCAAACATACACACGTTAACGCACAAGCGTACACACAACGCAACATAGACAAGTAATATGTTACTAACAAGCTACAAGCAGGACAGCCACATAAGTAATCCCTATTGAATACTACAATAGAGACACACAAAGTAATTCCTCAAACCTCAGGAGAGAGAGAAAAGAAGAGGGAAGGAAAAGCAGATTTTATATATATATATATATATATATATATATGTAATCCGACTAAACACTACAAAAGACGCCCAAAGTAATCCCAAAATAAACACTACAAGAGATATTACTGCTTACATTATCCTCTGTAGTAAAGTATAATTAATACGCCAAGTTAGTTCCTTTACATTATAACTATGGTGGCACATGCTTCTATTTTGATGCTCTAAGTAATTGATTCCAACATGTTTAATTGATTTTTCTTTTAAACTTTTGTATAAGCAATCTTTGTTCCTTAGAATCTCTATTCATTTCTTCCCAGTAAGGTGTATTATCAATATCATCAATTTCTGTTTCTTTGAAACTTTTCTCATTGATTTCATCGGAGGATATTATCAGTGCACGGAAGAATATAAGGTACCTTACGTTTATAAAGAGTGTTAACAAACAGCCATGCAGATACGCCTTGAAAGGAATTTCCCGTCTTTTGTGAATGAAAAATTAAAACCTCGAATCGAAATTTTAATAGGCTGCACCGCTCTTCTTCACATAGCAACATTGTAGTGGTAGAGAATATAAATTTTTTTTTTTTTTTTGGTAAGGACACTTTACGCATTAGATGGTATTTGTTTATTGTTTAATTTTAAACACTTGCTCAATAGCCTCAACATCACATATAATCAAGTATAACTGCTAAATAGCCAAGCAACCAATCGATTTTGAATCAGATGCTTTCTTAATTCATTTTTAATGTATGGAGTCGATTATAAGATGTACATCTGAAGGTCTTTTAATGCTTGCAGAGTTATTTTTAATGATCTTTCTATAGTTCTGTTCAGATAACATATGAATAGTAGTTGCAAAGGCTCGTGGCCTTTTCTATTCCTTTACTTGTATATTTGCCAAATAAGGCAATGGCATATTGGATCTCTTATACAATGTTAATTAAAACCAGTAGTTACACTGAACCACATTGACTTTACTACATGTTTAACACTTAAACATTTAAAAGAAATAAACAATCTCGATAGGAAAAACTGTTCTAATTGTACTATCTTTCATTTTAAAGGTAACTAATCCCACTTTGTACTCAGATATAGTGTATCTAGTAATATATTATGCAACATGTTCTTCAGGATGAAATGTAAAATTGAAAATGCTATATAAACCAGCCTTTATTTTTAGGCACGCGATCGGTTAAGAGAAGAAACTTAGTCAAACGTATCTAACTCGCTTTATTACTAAACCTTATTCAAAATGGAGTCTGGTGATACCCTCTGTAAGTCTTTGAGAAAGGCATTCAAATATTTCAGCCAATTCATCGTCCATACTGTTAAGTAAATAATATTGATTTCTTTTGCCTAGATACGCTGCTTCGTATGGTAGAAGATATTTAGGGGCAGTCATGTCAATCTTAAATGTATTGATAATTGAAGCAACATTAAATTACTTTAAGTAGGGAACAGTGACTAAATTGTGGACAGTTCTGCAGGGAGGTAACTAAACTCTTCAAAAATCCCAAGTAGTAATCTTTAAAAATATATATTCCCTTTGAATTCCTCTAAATTTATGTACTTAAGTAGAGGGAAAATACTAATCGTAAGTTTAGCCAAGAATACTCAAGTGAAGTATCTAAAAATGGGAATTAAGACCATGTGTTGATCTCGGTTCCACTTGACGCTTTTCTAATTGATTATGGTACATTAATAGCCTAATAATGGTTTCTGATTTAAGCACAA
The DNA here is from genome assembly GCA_964016885.1 of Eledone cirrhosa. Lineage (NCBI taxonomy): Eukaryota > Metazoa > Mollusca > Cephalopoda > Octopoda > Eledonidae > Eledone > Eledone cirrhosa. The sequence continues at coordinate 194,493,760 of OZ024743.1, forward strand.
GGCCAATAATTGTTTTGGGGGGAGGGGCAAGCCGATTGAGCTAACCCAAGTGCATTATTGGCGCTTTATTGTATATACCCCGTAAGGATGTAAGGCAAAGCTAACCTCGGCGGAATTTGAACTCAGAATGTAAAGGGACATAACTATGCCGCGATGTATGGTGTCCGACACTCTACCAATATTGCCAATCTAAATAATATATTGGTTTCTGATTCAGTGATATAGCCAAGGTTTGCAAATAAAGTAATATAATCGGTCATATATGCCGCATTTCAGCAGCGTCTACCTTGTGATGACGGCGTGAGAGCTGCGAATCTGTAGCCAGCTTCTGAATAATGGTCGTACCGACGACGTCAATTTTTTCTCGATCAGAATTATGAACATACAGCATCATATAGATTAGCATAGCTGCTTTTGTCCATGATCCCCGATCATCTGCAATGAGGATGGGAAGAAACCCGACTATATGTCACATTAAATTTACAATATTCATAACAGCATTAATAATCGTTATACAACGAAGGAAATAAAACGTGCATGAAGAAACTTAAAACTTAGAGAATTGAATTAAATACTGAAATGTATTTAAATTAATTTTCTACGGTTTCTGTTACACCACTACATCTGGTGAAATAGAATGAAATAGTGTGCGATCAGCTCAAAATCCTCGCTGGTGTAAGAGAAGAAAACTAGCAGGTGATTGAATCAGTGTGAATATGTCGGTTATTCTGTATTTCATGTAAATATATTAACTAATTTAATATATCTGAACGTTTACTATTGTATAATTGCAGAGTTAGAATCAGAGCCAATGCAGTTTATCCCAGGTGTGATTATTGCTAGGTGAAATCTATCGATACAATTTTATAAGTATACAAGACATTTCAATAAGAACCTCTCTGTAATATATAAACTGCTTAACCTCAGGTTTCCTCGAGATTTAAAAAGCATGAATTATGTTAATCTACCATAGACTTACATCTTAGAAATTTTGTTTGCGTTTGACCTTCATAAAACTACATGTAGCTTTTGCCATGGATAATCTTTTCTACTATTTTTCTGTGCCATAAGGATACATTTTATTGAATACCATGGCTACATAAAAAAACACCGAATTCGAGCCAACGATGCCGAACAAACCAACAAACACATCTGATAGTATGATCCTCGGTCCCCTGCACAATGTTTTACTTATGTACTGGGAACAGAGGATGATCGCCGCTAAATACATGAGAACATACATCGGTTATCTCTGGGCTGAACTGGGACGAAACATCAACAAAAACACGACTACAACGATGACGATGACGACGACAGCGACGACGGCGACGACGACCATCACCACGCCATTACAACCACCACCGTCACAACCACCACAACACCAACAAACCACAACCACCATTTCCACCACCATCACAACCCCAACCAACACCTTCACCACCAAAAACACCACTTGCACAACCACCACCACCGCCACCACCACAATACCAACAATAACACACCACCACCACAACCATCACAACCATCACAACCTTCACAACCACCAATATCACCACCACAACAACCTTCACCCCCACCCCAACAACAACAATAACAAAACAACAGCAAGTACAAAAACAGTAACGACAACAACAGGTACAACTACAACAACTATAAAAACATCAAGAACAAAAAAACAATGCTGACAAAAGCAGCAACAATCAGAAGAATTGGAAACGTTATCCATATAGAATGTAACTTTCAATATATTTCAACTAAATAGTTCAATTGAAAAGTGAGCATATTTAATATTCCATATGATTACATTAATATTCAGCTCTTCAATATATATATATATATATATATATATATATATATATATATATTAGAATATAAATATTAATAAAATAGATGTTCTTTTGATCAATTACATTTTATTATACATATTTCGGATGTACGTCCTCATCAGACCAAATGTAATGATACATGACATACCCTGAGATGTTAAATGGTTAAGATTTTTTTTTTAATCAAGGTAGTGATTAACCTAAGAGAAAATTTAACATTTATACCCTAATAATGAGAAAATGCGAGAATGTGTGAGTAAGAAAAACGTTGCTTAATGTACCAGTTTTTTAATATGAGATTTTAATATGTATGATACTATAATTGATATATATATTTATTAAATATATATATATATATATATATTTATTAAAATAACAGATTAAAGTTTAAGCAAAGAATTGCTGCTTTCACCCTTAACGGGATCTTCTGAAGATGGTTGTTGTGGTGGTGATAGTGGTGGTTGTGAATGTTGGGATGGTTGTAATGGTTGTGGTGATGGTTTGTTGTTGTTGCTATTGTGGTGGTGGTGGTGGTTGTGCAAGTGGTGGTTTTGGTGGTGGAGGTGTTGGTTGGGGTTGTGATGATGGTGGAAATGGTGGTTTCAGAAGATCCTGTTAAGGGTGAAAGCAGCGATTCTTTGCTTAAACTTTAATCTGTTATTTTAATAAATATTTGCTCTACGGTTCTTATATATTTGATATATATTTATCCTTATCGAGCCCTCTTTGGATTTTAGTCTTCAAATTTATTATTATTACTATATATATATATATATATATATATATATATATATATACATATATATATATATATATAGAGAGAGAGAGAGAGATATGCGTGTGTATATATTCCCGTAAGGGGTAATTTGTGTGTATATATGTATATGTATTGTAATTCTACTCTCGCTGACTTGGCATACATTTATGGAAGAAGCAATTGCTGCTAGCTGGCTGTGAATCATTAGACGCATATTGTGAAGACAGCATCAACTACAGAAGAATTAGTAGAACCTAGGAAATTTTTCAAAAAATAATGAGCCAATCACTATACCCTTTAATTACCTGTTTATTAATCCATCTGCTGATTTCCTTCCGGATAACATCCTGCTGGTCTTGTTTTACCGCCTTGACATCCAACTATGACAGTAATTACAAGAAATTTGCTGTATTACCTTAATCAGCAAAACTGCACGATTCATTTTGGTAGTTATTGATTGCCTCTTCAATAAAGCCATAATGATACATAGCAACAGATATTGCTGCCAAGAACAACTCTATTCTAAACATAACACAAATAAATGCATAGTATTTTTCTCTGCAGAGAAATGTAACAATATATTATTGAAATTCTTAGACCCTGCACTCTAACATTGACACTTCTTCTTTCATACAAGCATATTCTGAAATAATGATTCCCAACTTACGTGCAAGGCCAGCAATTTAGAAGAGCTAAGGCGATTATTTTGTTCAAAACTAACACACAAACACACATATTCATACACAAGGCTGAACACGCGCATGTAGTCATACGCTGTATTGGTATGTAGACATGTAATGTTTAGAGGAAGAGCAAGCCGATTAAATCAACCCAGGTACATGAATGGTACTTTATTTTCTCGACCCCAGAATGATGGAATACAAAGTAAACCTCAGCGAGATTTCAACTCAGAACATACAAAATCGGAACACATACACATATAATATCAACGAAATAATGGTATGGTGTGGTATGGTCCCGTAACGTCTGATGGAGTCTTAGGAGCGCCGTATTGACATACGGCGTTTCTTCGACATTTTTCAAAGCCTAACGGAGCTCACATCTTCTGCAGTCCTAAGTACAGAAGATTTCTTTCAGAGAAGGATAGAGAGATTGAGAAAGAGGAAGGGAGAAAGACATATAGCGAAGTAATCGACACCAGGACCACACTGGTACTTTTTTATTGAATGAATGAAAGGCAATATTAACCTAGGCGGGATTTGCACGGAGGGATCAAAGAGCTGGAACGCATACCATGGAGCATTCTACCCGACGTTGTAACGACTCTGCCAATTCACCGTCATGAAATAATAATTGATGGTTAAGATAGTGTTTGCCCAAGAAATCTTTGTATATAATCCAAAATTTATTCGGAGGGTATACACGTAAAGGGATTATAATGCACCATATTTTTATTTGGATCGGCTTTTTGTGCTAACACGTGAATGAATACACAAAAACACACTTAAAATCTTATGAATAAATATATTTTAAAAGACACATATTCGTCCAAATGATTCAATACATTTTACTTGATTTGTTATGATGAATTTTTTTTTAAAGTTTAAATGCTAATATGAAAATGGACTTCATATGCACCCCCCCCCCCCACACACACACACCCACACCCACACACACACATACACACACACACATATTGTTGTAATAGTAAAGTTCTATAATGCACCATGAATGACTATCTATCGGTCGCAACTCCAGAGCAACGTGGAATAAAGTGTCTTGCTTAAGGACATAACACATCGGTCGGTCCAGGAATCGAACTCTGAACTCTAACCACTCGGCGACGTGCCTTCACAAACACATATATGTATATATATATATATATAGTTAGAGGAGCAAAAAATTGCTTATTGTGATCCAGTTCTTGGTTAAGAAAGTCAGTTTCATGGATGGTTTCAACGTACGGTTAGGGGTAACTCCACAAGTTTGTAAGAATTCCGCTCAATCTTGGAGTATAAATTATAAAAGAGAAACACAGGTAAGCATTAAGAGAAGGGTTTTATCCAGGTATTTACGACCGTTTCATTGGTAAGTGCAACCTTATATTGCTATACTGCAAATAGCAGCCACTCACTATTTTGAAAATTTGGACTGTGAACAACAATTATAATTGAGTGGCTGCTATTTGCAGTATAGCAATATAAGGTTGCACTTACCAATGAAACGGTCGTACATACCTGGATAAAATCCTTCTCTTAATGCTTACCTGTGTTTTCTCTTTTATAATATATATATATATATATATATATATATGTATGTGTGTGTGTGTGTGTGTGTGTGTGTGTGTGTGTGTGTGTGTGTGTGTGTGTGTGTGTGTGTGTCTATGTGTGTGTGTGTGTGTGTGTGTGACCCAAACACTAGCTAAACGTTGTGAAAATTAGTTATATTAATAAATCCCCCAATTTTTTTATTATTTGAAAATTATTTGAAAAATTATATACAATATTTTTCATTAGAAATATAGTCATAAAAAGTTTAGTATTGTACATGTTCAGAATAGTTACTATGACAAATAAAATGTCTTCTCCAGCGTGGAGTTTCCTGCTGGGTTATAATGTAAACATGTAGAAGGAAATAAGGAATAAAACGGCAAATAAGAATAGAACTAAAAAAAAAAAATCATATCTGAAGTGCCCTAACATTTTAATGATTGCATCTAGATCTTGTTCCAGAGCAAGACCTCAGCTGTGATATTTACGATAAGCAACGTGCTCTCTATGTTGTTTACGTTTCTAATCACAATTCGCTTACTTCTGACGACAGATGGTCCTTATGAAGTTAGGTGTTTGAAATAAATCTTTGAATCGCGTATAGATAGACATCAATGAAGTATATATGTGTGTGTGTGTGTGTATATCTATATATATATATTTGTGTGTGTATATCTATATATATATTTGTGTGTGTGTGTCTGTATTTATATATACATGCACATAAATATATATGTATATGTATATATATATGTGTGTGTGTGTGTGTGTGTGTGTGTATGTGCATATATTTATACACGCATATTTATGCTTATATATGTATTATGTGTGTATGTGTGTGTGTGTGTGTGTATGTGTGTGTGTGTGTGTGTGTGTGTGTGTGTGTGTGTGTGTCTGCATGTATGTGTTCCAGTGTTTGTGGTTGTACGTGTGTGAAGGGGGAATAAGTAGAAGTGTTTTTCTATACATTTCAGAGCGTCCATGTTTATTTCTGCATTAATGTATGAGCGTGTGTTTCCACACTGTGATATAAACGCATTGATGTATGAATTTATATATCATGCTTACTTGTTTATCTATACATTAAAGGTCACCTGTTTCTATAAACATTCGTATAAATAATTATAGACTTGAAATAACTCCCGACTAGAAAGCAGGAAACGCCTCATATGCAACTGCTTTCTTTTAAATAAAATATATAGTTTTAGTTTTACATTCCTCTATTTACCTTTACTATAGATGCATAATTTCATTCTAGCTCATATTTTCTGCTGTGTCAATATGTTGTCGTATAAACTTCACACGCGTTGAAATAAAACCCTGTTGAACACGCAAATTGCTATTAACATAATATTTACATATTGAACATGTACTTTTTTATATAACATATTTTGAGTTTGATCAGATTTATATGTATATTGGCTAAAGAAGCAAAATCTGTAAAGAGAATACATATTTCTTCCTATTATGGTTCAAAATATGATGGCGGACAAAAACTAAAGTAATAAGTAGCTGATATTTCAAGGTTCAAATTCACGTGAGGGTCATTTGTGTTTTGAGTTTTAATTCGAATCAATGCGGTGAATAGGCAGCGTCATTAAATCGCCGAATAGAATGCTTTTCCGTATCTATTCCGGTTCTTTGTGCTATGAGTTAAAATCCTATGAAATTTGCTTTTCATCCTTTCGTATATATATATATACCCCTCTCTCTCTATGCCCCCTCTCTCTCACGAAGCAATTGGCTGTGTTCAGTCCTGAGGATGTATGGGCTCCGCCTGGTTTAAAGTGGCCAAGTCACGCTGTATTTCACGACAACTTCCCGTACGGCTCCATTATTGTTCCATACATACAATGATTTAATTTAAGGATTCAGCTCAACGCCTTTACTCTTACGTTTGAGGAAACGTGTAAAAGTAGACAGATAATTAAAAATAAGACTGAATTTAAAGTATGTAAAAATATAATAAAAGAAAACTGGTTCTTCACAAGTGTAACAACATAACAGTTACTAGATGACAATGTTGTTTAGGACTTCTTAAACTTGTATCAATAACGATAGTAAACCACATTACTGATCTATATGGTAAGTAGAAGCAATATGATTAGACCTGTTCTCTGGTGCATATATGTTGTCTGATCTCCAAATTATACTCCCAAATCATTGATTAATCCAGCCCTTGTGTGTGAACCACTGCTCAAGTAGTTGAAAATTAAAATTCTTGGACATATCTCTACACTTGGTACTAGGAAAAGTGTAAAATAATCTTTGTAATTTCAGTAGCAGCTTTCATTTCAATTCCTTAGATTGTCAGACAGTGAATTAATAGCAATAGAAATGTCAGAGCAATGTTCAAAAGCGGTGTAGAAATCGTCTAGGAATGGATAATTATATATGCATGTATTGGCTGACACGTATACTCTGAAGCGACTTTAACTTATATAAAATCTGACTGAGTGAAAGTTTATAGTAGTTATCATTTGCAAACTTGAGACTTTGTAAAGTTGCCGTTAATGGAACGGGTGGACAAATGATTAAAGAACTACGTTGTCTATAGCACTATCTCATATTACAGGCTTCTAATTAGGCTTTTATTCTACGGCTTGTAGTGAGCAGCAAAGAGGAAGCAGAATGTTGCCGATAAGCATGCGGTGTCAAACAGCAGAGTAGTAGTTGTATTTCAATTCCTAATTGAACCTAAATAATTTCATTTAAGCCGCTAACCCCTTTAAGAAACATAAACATTGCAACATGATTTTCAAAACTGCGTTGAGAGAGAGTATCTGAAATGAATTATCGTTTTGACATTACCTTTTCATTTTTCATCTGTAGATTAACATGGAGAATGGCTCTCAATTTGAGATGTTTTACATATAATCCATTCGTTCGATCAAGGCTTTTGGATTTTACAATTATAAGTAACATTTAACATTTGTTTTGGGGGTTAAAAAATTACATCAAATATTATTGGAAAATCGTGTGAATATTTCAAAATATAAAAGATTTTAATCAGCAGGATATGAGATTCGGTTCATTACTGAAGAAAATAAACACTGAAAGCGTGTAAACTCCAGATCAAAGCTGTTAAAAAAATTAAACAGCTGGAAACAGGTTTTGACACCGTATGTGTCATCCTAAATATTCTAGTATTCTAATATTTTGTGATTTAGATAATTCACATTGCTGTCTGCTTTAATAAACCCAATGAAAACATACTAATGACTGAATAACTACTGCACCCGTGCCATAAAAAATAATAACAGCTTTATTAATTGTAAAAATTGTTTTTCGCGAGGAAAACACTTTTTCCCCAACGACTACTATCATATGATCAACTTGTTCAACCCGTGTGGATGTAACTGAACCAATTCATTTCATCGGCACAGTTTGAACAAATTGGTCCTCCGGACCAACGAAACATGCCCACCTCGTATGGCACCGTTGTAGTAGTTGGCCTTAATTATTGCATTAAAAATTGTTCTACGGACATAAGTTGCTCTATAATTATATATATATCTGTGTGTGTGTGTGTGTGTGTGTGTGTGTGTGTGTGTGTGTGTGTGTGTGTGTGTGTGTGTGTATGTGTGTGTGTGTGTGTGTGTGTGTGTGCGCGTGCGTGCGTGTGTGTGTGTGTGCACATGTATGTGAGCTTGTGTGTACATACCTCTGAACCTGAGAGACATCTACGGTGGTATCAAGAAAGTATTAGGACCAGCCCAGAGCAAGACAGCTCCCCTGAAAACCAATACTGTGAAAGTAATCACTGACAGAGTCTGGCAGATAGTGTGATGTGTGGAACACTACTCCGACCTCTATTCCAGATAGAATACTGTGTCTCACTCAGCTCTCGATGTCATCGTGTGTCTGCCCGTCATTGAGGGGCTTGACACTGAGCCGATTTAGGTCGAGATCAGTAAGGCTATTAACGGCTAGGGAGCGGGCAGCGATGGGGTCGCCCCCAGGCCTAATTAAGCGTTGTAGAACTACCATACTGCGGCCAGAGCATAAGCTCCTCTATCAGTGCTGGCAAGAAGGTGTTGTACTACAGGACTTGAGGGACGCCAAAATCATCACCGTATACAAGAACAAAGATGAAAGGAATGACTACAGGAGCATCTCCCTTCTCAGGATCGTCGGCAAAGTATTCGCATCGTACTTGTTATTTAAACCTGTCTGAATAAGCTGGCAGAACGTGTCTTCCTAGAATCACAGTGCGGTTTCTGAACTGAGAGATCAACAGTGGGGGATTGCAGGGAACCGAACATGCACCAGTATATCGCTTTTATCGATCTCACAAAAGCATTGGATCTGGTTATAGAGACGTCCTTTTCAAGATACTCCCAAGGATTGGTTGATCACCGTGACTACAGAGCATTATTGAAGCATCCAATACCAACATAAAGAGTGTGGTGCTCTCTACTAGGAGAACTATGGAACCATTCACCATTTACAGTGGCGTCCAACGAGGCTGCGGCATTGTGCCCACAATCTTTGGGATTTTTCCGCTCTATTCCTGAGGCGTTCATTCATCAATACAACAGAAAGGATCTTCATGTGCACCAGATTTGACGCCAGACTGTTCAAGCCAGAGCGCCTCAGAGCGAAGACAAAGGTGTGCATGATCTCCATCAGAAGCATGCTGTTTGGCGATGATGTAGCCTTCACGACACACTTCCAGATGGTACTCCAGATAAAGATGGACACCTTCTGGCAGGCCTGCCACACACACACCCACACACACACACAAACACACACACATACACACACACTCGCACACACAAACATACACAGACGCACACACGTACACACACACATACACACACATATATATATATATATGCAAAATTATTTTCAGAAAAATAAAAGTTTGAATTTACACTTTTCACCCATCTTGGGACTTGTCAAGATGTAATTAATTTTATTTGTTGGTATAAGGACAGTTTGTTATCTTTATTACTGAGTAACAATATGTGTAGCTTGTCTTTAAGGAGAGCTGTTATGCGTTTAGTTTCAGAGTAATTTCTAAAATATTTTTCTCAAAATTCTTGTTTGTATTTTAAATGTGTTGTTCAGGCAAATACCAAAATCTTGCTTGTATTTTAAATGTGTTGTTCAAGCAAATACCAAGATCGTTGCTCAGTGAGATTTCTTTTTTAGTTCCGGTTGCCATATATGTTGTTTATGCATTTCATTTATTCAAACAAGTAATTTCCGGTCTGATCAAACCAATGCAATTTTCTTTGCAGTTGGAACATGTTATGTAAAGTTTCATTTTTTTCTGTTTTGCAATTTATGTCAGAATTTATTTAAAAAGACAATTCGCTTTGGAATTTCATCTCGGAATCAGTTTTCAAATAGTTAAAGTTGTCATTATTGCATATCCATCACACTAACTTCAGGAAATATTATGGGGAATTCGGAAATATTTTCTGGTGTGGAATTTGTCATTTTAGGGCTCTTTGGTTGAAGTTTGCTGTCAATTATATAGGTGAGGATAAATTTTATTTTATTAACTTAAGAACAGATGGTATATTTGCCTTAATAGTAGTGAGTTTGGTCGTCTCAGATAATAATTAGAAACAAATGTGATAATATCTCCGACAAACGTTTCTCCAAATCTCCTTTGTTGAAATATGTTGGAATCTTTTGCTTATTAAAAATCCTGTTGTCAATTAATTTCATGGGAAATGCGCGTAGTTTTAGGTCTTTAAGTTCATCACGTGAAATTTTTCGTAATTCTAGTTTAACCATTATTGCGCCATTTAGCCATTATTATCAGGCTGTATGGGCTATTCCGATTGATATGTGACGAATGACATGAATAAAATACAAAATATTGTTATGCGTGCGTCATTTTGTAAAATATGTCTCTAGCAAGCCAGATATTACATAATTTTATGAAGATTTCCCCAAACGGTAATTGCTCATATAGGGTCCCGAGAGGTTATTATATATATATATATATATATATATATATATATATATATATATATATATATATATATATATATATATATATATATATATATATATGTGTGTGTGTGTGTGTGTGTGTGTGTGTGTGTGTGTGTGTGTGCGTGTCTGTGTGTGTGTGTGACTCTGTGTGTATGGGTGGAGGGGGTTCACAGAACTCACACACACGCGTGTGTTATTCTGACCGTAACATAATTTATTCTGCGCCTGTATTTTCTGTTAATAATATTTAACATACACACCGATGTTACTATCTTTTTTTCTAACTAACTCTCATGTTATCCTTTGATAGCCTCGTGCCTCCACACTACGTACTTGCGTGACAATAAACTTATTCAGTCAATGTCCATTTATTTGGTAAGTCAGGGATATTATTTTTGTTTTCTGAAAGTAGCCTACCTGTATAGCTAACCAAAATGAGAATAAAACTATATTTTATGTGACGTCAATTAGTAGTAGTTGTTAGTAGCAATCGGAGGCTTTAAGTATTTTATCAAGAATTGCTTAGCACTTCTTTGATCATAGTCCATCTAAAACGACAGCAACAAATAGTACGTATTAATTCGCTCTTTGTGAGAAAATAATTCCAATGTTCATGCGACAATTGCAAAGACAGTATCCAAGTTTCTCAATGTTGTAGTCAAAGAATTATTAATGAAAAGGACGTAGAACTAAAATAGAAAGATTTTCGATTATATGACTTTATCAAAATAAAATAGGACAGGGTAGGCTTTTCTACACAGAAAGTCACTTAGATTAATGGAACATCTATTCTGATGTGCATCTTAAACAAAATTATAACTTTTAAGTATACCGTTCTCTGTAACGTAAATGCAGAACATCTCTAATCAGTGGAAAATTTACATTTATGGTGCTTTGACTGAGTTCGACCAATCTTTGAAAGGTTACATAATCCGATTGTAAGAATTTCTTTCGTTGTCCTTCTATTTGAAATGTTTCCTCGCACGATATCAATACACTGAATTAGCTTGAAATGTTACCGGCGTTTCTCAGTTTCTTTCTTGACATTTTCGTTTAGTGTTTTCAAAATATTTTATACTAAACAAAAAGGATTTGTATGTCAATAGTATATCAATTTTTATTTATAGAGACATCAATATCACTCTCAAATTACATATTTGTCAACCGTTCCTTTCAAACATTTTTGTAATCTGAAAAAGAATCCCATTTTTAACCACAGTTTTATTAGCCTGTCGTAGATATATACACAAGCCATTTTCGATTAACTTCAAATAATGATTTATAATTTAGGTACAAAGCCAGTTATTGCTTGAGGGGTTGAGTCGGGTGTTGGTGTTGTTGTAATCGATTACATCTACTCAAGTACTTAACGGGTACTTTATTCTATCGATCGACTCCAGATGGATGAAAGGCAAAGTTAATTTGAATTCAGAACATAAAGTGATATAAACAAATAGCATAAAGAAATCTGCCAATCAACCGCCATCCTAATTTATCTACAAATAAGGGCTTCTGATTTAGGCACAAGGCTAACAATCTTTTTGATGGGTCGATTAAATAGACCCCAGTGCATTACTGATGTTTCATTTTATCAACAACATAAAGATGAAAAGCAAAGCTAACCTCTGCAGGATTTGAAATTAGAACGTAAAGTGTCATAAACAAATACCACAAAGAACTTTGCCAATTTACCGCTTTACTTTATCTAGAGAGATTAGGAATATCAAATGCAAGCATTACTAATACAGATTTGGCACACAGACAAGTTGTAAGATATTAACAAAGTCTCAAATTCTTATAATTTTCCTTTCTGGCGTATCGTAGCAAGTTGTACATACCTGAAGTGTTTCATAACAGTTTTATGACTTTTAAAAGACATTCTTAAGAAGACAAAAGAACGAAACGAAAGCCAGAAATCGGGAGAAAGCATGTGATCTTATAAGAATGAAGGAAATCGTCGCAAGTTATTAGTTATTGTTAAGGTACCTAATATGTTATTATGATGAGAAAGTAAAGGGTAAAGCAATGTGAATGTAGGTACAGTTTCGTATTCTGATATATTATAATATTCATTCCTATGCTACTGACCTATATATTTTTCAAGACATCCTGGATTTCATGCTTAAGTACTAGAAAGCATGATTCAGTAACAATGTTATCATGAGTATCATAATACCTCTCGTAGAAATAAATATCGGATAGAAAGTCATACTGTCACTCGTAGCTTATTTTACAAACATTTTACCCATAACATCTCTCTACATATCACTCATTCCCTTCATATGCACCCATCCTTGACAAAAACTGGTTTAGCATGCTATTAGATTAACATTAACTCTCTGAGCAGGTACATTCGCCTTTTATACCTTCCTGTTGCATTTCTCATCTTACTTTTTCCTTGTGAAAATTTCATTGCTATGCGTATATATGAATAAGTCTGTCTATCTCTCTATCTATCTATCTGTGTATCTATTTGTTTATCTATCTATCTATCTATCTATCTATCTATCTATCTATCTATCTATCTATCTATCTATCTATCTATAATCTAGCTGTCGTCTGTTCTACAGTGTGGATGTAATTCACTTCGCGCAGAAGTTTTGTTCAAATTTATTGCGGAAATTTTGTAAGTTCAAATTTAATGTTGATACTATTGTGTAGCTTGACCCCCCGTCTGAACTGTCAGGCGGTGGGTCAGCTCATCTTTACCCCTCCTAGAGGTGAAAAACCTGTTTTTAAAATTTTGTGGCAAAAAAAATTCAATCGTCTGACAGAAATGTTAAACGAAGCGAACGAAAATAGTGGTGGGGGACAGCGGTAAGAGTTGTAAGCTCGCACGCTTTAGTCCCCCCCTTCCTTCCCAACTAACGTCATAGAGAAGGAAGGAAAAAATAAAATAAAAACAGACGAATCTGCGGAGAAAAATGACGAAAACACAAATCTGAACATGGATTCCAACAACGAAAAAAAAAATTTGAAAAATTGCATGACAATATTAATACCACAAACAAAGACACAACAAACACAAAAATAACATTTGAAAACAACATCATAACAGAAAGCAAAGCAGACGACAAAGTCAACAAGATTTCATTTGCACAAACAACAAAGAAATCTTTGACATATATACCTGAAAATATTTCAGATGTGGCACGAAGAATCACAGACGCCAAACAATACATAAGTGAAGGAGAGAATGGTATTTTATCGGTAAAAATGCCTCAAGAACTCACCAAAGACATTGAAAGTCGAACGGTCGTGTTTCGCACCATCAACAACACTTAAAAAAAACCTGAACACCCAACTCAAGCAGATATCAAAACAGTACTCAATGAAGTACTTAATGAAACCACTTTCATAAGAAAAGACAGACTGTATGGAAGCCTAGCAATTATTATGAAGAACGAATCGGCGGCAAAAAAGTGTGCTTTGTCACCGATTCGTTCAAACATTTTTACCTTTTATCCATCTTATATGGGTAAAAGAACTCAACGCATATGGCTGGATGCAATGATGCCAGATGTGGACTACTGCTGGCTCATAGCTGGCTTCATCGATCCAGTGAATGACAACGTGATTTCCATTGGGAAAACCACAGGCAATGCGTTCAGTGGAACAGGTATAGAGCTGGTAGTGCAAATGAAGCCTGAACGCATCGCCCAAATACCCGACAGAATCCTATTAGAGGGCCACGGGTATATAAACATTAGCGTGGATGGGAGAAGGCCGTCCTATCATATCTGTGCAGGCAGAGGGCAGCTGAAGGCCGCTTGTACCCAACTCAACAAAAAGAAAACCCTGCTACCAACACCAGCTCCACCACAACCACCACAACAGATAAACAAACAACAAAACTCAGTCCCACCCAACCCGTCCCTCAGTAAAACTACACCACCAACACAACACAAACAGTCACAACACATTACCCCCAAAACAAAATACAGACCCACCCAACCCCTCACTCAATAAAACAACACAACCACCGCAGACACAACACACAACACAGTCTAACACAGTGACATCCATCTCCCCCACAAAGAAAACCAACACGGAAACATTACCAGCAAACATACCTCTTCCCTCCACCACTGAAGATAACCCAACGAATTCGGAGGAAGAAACGGGGTCCTTCAGACAGATTAAAAGAAAAAAAAGAAAACATGTGCAAAACACACAAGGCCAATCAACCCCCACCCAAATGTCAACACAATCCAACAAAACAGAAAACACCCCTCCAGCAACAAACAAAACCGAACCTGCCCCTCCCCTCTTCGAAACACTCACACCATCCGAAAAAAAGACATTACACTATACTTACATCAACAGAAACAATAATAAATTAAATGAACTCATATACAATAATCCTTCGGTACAAACCGAAGGTGTAAACTTTGTTTCTTCAGAAAACTACCCACATTTAAAATTAATAAAGATCCCAATGAACCTCTACCAAAAACTAAAAAAGGATTTTAAGGAGGACGTAGGACCACCCTCTGTCAAAGCCATAAACCGCGTCCTACTAAAAAGCTTTCCCCCTCCCCTTCCCCTCCCCAACACAACTCCAAACACCCCAACCCCACCACACACTGACGACCCCACACCACCATGGAAGTCGTGCGACCCGAACCCCGGGAAGCGGAAAGGTAGGTCTCTACACTCTCCTTTGGCTCTGCCGCCCACATGGATGTGTTAAGAGTAGGATGTTTGAATGTACGTGGCCTGGGCTCAACTTGGAAGCAAGTAAAGCTTCTAAATGACCTCAGGTCATGTGGTATAAATGTAATGGTTATCTGTGAGACTCGGATCAGCGTCGTGCGGCAGCTGGCCCCTACCTTCGATGACTTTGAGGTGCATGCATCTCTCTGTCAACCTGGAGGTGGGGGTGGGGTTGTCGTACTGCTGGAAAAACACCTGGGTCTTGCCGTACAAGTTGTGCACTCGGACCCGGAGGGTCGTTTGTTGGTGCTAGACGTTGGCAGTAGTGAAGGTGCGGCCTTGAGACTGGTCGCCGTCTACTCCCCTTTCGGAGCTCAACGGCCCGACTTCTTCCAGCGTTTGGAGACTTTTCTGGGAACGTCGCGTTCCCTGCTTCCAGCGGGAGATTGGAATGACATCCTAGATGCACGTTGGGACTTTGCAGGAATATGTCCTAATAGAGGGGAGTGTAACAGCCTCAAGGGGTTACTCGACCGTTTTAACTTGGTCGATAGATATCGACTAGATTTTCCAACTGTGCCAACCTGGACTTGGACGAACCATAGTGGTCAATCTAGATCGTACTTAGATAGATTCTTAGTTAGAAGTAAGGATAGGGACATATTGAGCAGTCAAGAAATGCTCACGGTTGGCTATACGGATCACAAATTAGTGACCTGCGTAGTCAATCTCGAGAAAACACATAAACAGGTCCCGGTTACTGGAAACTTAATTTGTATTTACCGGCAAAAGAGACTTACAGAAACCGGATTAGCAGATTAGTTAAGGAGAGGTTGACGGGTGCAATCGTCAACAACCGATGGTGGGCATCTCTCAAAAGAGAGATTAGAACAGAATCAATAAGTTATAGCAAGATGTTAGCTGCCGATAGGAATAGAAACGCGAAAGAATTAACAGGTAAATTAAAAGAGGCAATCAAGAGCGAAGATATGGCCAGAGTGCTGGCATCGAGGACGGCCTTGAACCAGGTTTTCGATGCAAAGCACGAAGGCTGCGTCATTCGAAGTAAAATACGTGCTCTAGGTAATGAGGGGACCAAAGCCGTTGGCTGGGCCCGCGTGATAGAAGCTAAGAGTGGAAATCGATCCACCATCCGGTCTTTGCAAACGAGGATGGACGGGTGATCCGGGAGCCTAAGCAGAGGTGCGAGGCCTTTCAAAGGCACTTTGCCCGATTATTCGGGGGAGGCGAGGGTCCGGGCGGGGACGTGGATTTCGGTCCATACCTCGACGGCCTGCCGCGTCTCTCGAGCGAAGAGGCAGAGTCCTGCGAGGGACCAATCTCGGCTGATGAGATCGGGGATGCGTTGAGCCAATGCAGCAGACGCAAATCTCCAGGTATCGATGGTATACCTTACGAACTTTATTTAGCAATGCCGGTCTTCTTCTCCGAACTCCTCGAAGCGGTCTACTGTAATTGGCAGCAGAACGGGAGAATTCCTTGTTCTGTAGCCAAGGGCGTAGTCTAGCTGGTGAGGAAGGACGAGAACAAGGGGGATAGTATAAATAATGTTCGGCCCATAACCCTGCTAAACACAGAGTTAAAGATTTTGACCAAGGTGTTAGCAAAGAGGTTGGCGCTTGTCGTGGGTGGCCTGGTGGGAGATGCGCAGACATGTGCTATCCCATCCAGGTCCATTCACGATAACCTCCACCTCATGCGATACATCATAGAGAGGGTTGGCAACAAACCCGGCTTCGGTGGGGCCCTGATCAACTTGGATCAGTCTAAGGCCTTCGATAGGGTCGACCATGGTTACCTGGATGCGGTGCTAGCAGCGGCTGGGTTCGGTCCTGTTTTCAGAGGCTGGATCACTGCCTTACATAGCAACCAGATCTGTTCTAGGATCAAGGTGAACGGCTACCTTTCGAAGCCGTTCGAAATCACACGATCCATTCGACAGGGGTGCCCTCTCTCCTCCCTTCTGTACGTATTGACTCTCGAGCCTTTACTGAGGAAGTTGGAGTTGTTGCAGGGTATCCCCCTGGAACCAGGATTGAGCAAAGCCGTGTGGGCCTACGCCGATGACGTAACAGTAATGGTATCGACCGACTCGGAGATCGAGGCGATCGGTACCTTACTGGAGGATTATGAAAGGTTGTCAGGAGCGAAACTGAACCGGAAAAAATCCATCGGGCTGCAACTCGGAACGTAGAGAGGCAGACCAATGCCTCCCGACGGTGTTGTCGGACACTGGACGGAGGGCCCGGTGAAGTTGCTTGGGGTGTGGTTTGGACCGGACCTCCAGGTGGAAAAGAACTGGCACGAGGTTACGAACAAGGTGTTTGCACTAACCCAGAAATGGGCGAAGTGTAAGCTGTCCCTAAAAGGTCGGGCGGAGGTGGCGAACATTTACATAGCGTCCGTCACTTACTACCGCCTGACTGTCGTGCCTTGCCCTAAGGAAACACTCACCACCATGGAACGCATGCTCTTCCAATTTCTTTGGAAGAAGCACCCTCCTATGGTGAGAAGATCCATCTGCTGCCAACAACCTTCGAAAGGAGGGCTGGGGATGCCTTGGTTGATGATGCGTAGGCACGCATTAAGGCTACGGCACCTACAGGTATTCCTCACTGGTCAACCGGTGTTGGCTCCGTTCGTGAAACGAGCCTTTCCGAGACTCGTCTCGCTCACCCAGCGAGGTCAAGCAAAGATCCGGAAAACTGGGAGACTGGCACATTGAGTGTGCCCATGCGCTCAGGGCTCTCTGGCAAGCGGGCCAGGCCATCGGTGGAGAATCCACCTCATCATTCTATAGAGGGCTGGTGGCTAGCAGGGGCGATGACACCCTTGGAGAGTCGCTGGACATGGAAGAGGACGAACTGGCCAGCCTGTTCGGTAGGACTTTCGGCCTGGGACCAATGGACAACTTCCAGAAGTCACTAGCCTGGCAGTGCTACCGGGGGGCTCTACCCGTTCGAGAGAGGCTCTACAGACACGGGCGCCCGGGCAGGGATCCCTCTAAAAAGATTTGCCCTAGATGCGTGCGTCACGAAGAAACCGTTGCGCACGCATTGGTGCAATGTCCGGCCGTGGCTGATCTGTGGGGCTACGCCGAACGACTGCTATCGCGGGTGGCGCCGATTCAATTGACCGCCGAGTCCGTGATGACAATCAAGCTGCCTCCCCTCTTCACAAAGGAAGCAAAGGCGGTTTTTCTGTGCGTAATAGCCATGTTGAAAGAGGTTATTTGGTGGACACGATTGAAAGGTCTGAGGTCAGGCAACTTCCTCTCTGGCCATAGTCTGGTCTACTTCTTCCGATATCACTTCGGAAGAAGGATAAGAATGGAGAGAGAGGTGCTTGGTCACAGGCAGTTTTATGAAAGGTGGGTGATAGTGGCGAGAATGGCTCGTGTAAATGGGCCTTCTCTGTATACCACCCTGTAGGTAAAGAAGTGAAGGAGAGGGGAACACCTTCTCCATGTGCTCCCCGGGCAAAGGATTGCACACTTTTTCGGGTGTGTGTGCAACCCCCATCACGTCCCCTCCCTTTTGAGGTTGTTTTCGATTTTTTTCATTTTATACCCTTTTTACTCGATTTTATGTAAACTCCCCGTTTGTATTTGTCCCTTCTTTTTATGCCTTCATGGTAAATAAAGAAATATATCTATTTATCTATCTGTCTCTATCTATCTCTATCTATCTATCTATCTATCTATCTATCTATCTATCTATTTAGACTATTAATTTTTTAAATTGCATTTGTGATAACATTTTACACGTTTTTATTGTATGTAAACTTCCCCCTTTGTATTTGTCCCCTTCTTTTGTGCCCCTGTGGCTAATAAAGAAACATATCTATTTAGACTATTAGACTCGATAGGTTTTAATAAAGAATTAATGTTAGATAAAAATAAGACCGAAAAGGAATTGGTAGATAAAGTAGAAGAGTCACTTAGGAGTGGCAACGTAGCCAGCGTGCTAGCGACGAGAACGGCCTTGGACCAGTTCTTCGACGCAAAGCATGAAGGTTGCGTTGTCAGAAGCAAAATACGTGCTCTGGCAAACGAGGGAGCCAAAGCTGTTAGCTGGGCCCGAGTGACGGAGGCGAAAAGTGGCAACAAGTCCACGATTCGGTCTTTGAAGGACCAAGACGGACGCCTGATACGTGAGCCGAAGCAAATGTGCGCGGCCTTTCAGCGGCACTTTGCTCAATTGTTCGGGCAGGGCGGGCGACGGGAAGGGCTATGGATTTCGGTTCATACCTCGACGGCCTACCGCGACTCTCGGACAGCGAGGCAAGTTCTGCGAAAGGCCGATTTCGGCCGCTGAGATAGAGGACGCGCTGAGCCAATGCGGCAAACGCAAATCTCCAGGTCTCGACGGTCTACCCTACGAATTTTACGTAGCAATGCCGGACTTGTTCTCCGGTCGCCTGGAAGCGGTCTACTGCAACTGGCAGCAGAACGGGAGAATTCCCAATCTGCGACCAAGGGCGTAATCACGTTAGTCAGGAAGGACGAGAACAAGGGGATGACATAGGCAACTTCCGGCCCATAACTCTGCTCAACACAAAGTTACAGATGCTGGCCAAGGTATTGGCAAAGAGGCTGGCGCTTGTCGAAAACCTGGTGGGAGAAGCGCAGTCATGCGCAATCCCGACCAGGTCCATACACGACAACCTGCACCTCATGCGATACATCATAGAGAGGGTAGTGTGTAAACTCGGCTTCGGTGGTGCCCTGATCAACTTGGATCAGTCTAAGGCTTTCGATAGGGTTGACCATCGTTACCTGGATGCGGTGCTCGAGGCGGCAGGCTTCGGTCTCTTGTTCAGGGGCTGGATTGCTGCAATGTACAACAGCAACAACTGCTCAAGGTTCAAGGTGAACGGCTACCTCTCGGAGCTGTTCCATATCACGCTATCCCTCCGACAGGGATGCCCTCTCTCCTCCCTTCTGTACGTACTGACTCTCGAGCCATTACTGCAGAAGTTGGAGCTATTGCAGGGAATCCCTTTGGAACCGGGACTGCGAAAAGCGGCGTCGGCCTACGCCGACGACATGACAGTAATGGTGTCGAGCACCTCGCAAATCGTGGAGATCGGCACTTTACTGGAAGAATACGAAAGGTTCAGAGGAGCGAAGCTGAACCGGGACAAATCCGTCGGTTTGCAACTCGGAACGTGGAGAGGCAAACCGATGCCTTCCGATGACGTCTTCGGACGCTGGACGGAAGGACCGGTAAAAGCTGCTCGGGGTCTGGTTTGTTCCTGACCTCCAGGTGGAGAAGAACTGGAACGAGGTGACGGCCAAGGTGTTTGCGCTCACTCAGACCGAGGAAAATGGGCGACTGGCATACCGAATGTGCTCAAGCGCTCACAGTCCTCTGGCAAACGGACACGGCGATCAGTGGAGACTCCACTGCTACATTTTATAGAGGGTTGGTCCGCGGCAGGTGCGACGACACGCTCGGAGAAACTCTAGGCGTAGAGGAGGACGAACTGGCCAGTCTGTTCGGTAGGACCTTCCGCCCGGGACCAATGAACAACTTCCAAAAGTCCCTGGCCTGGCATTGCTACCGAGGAGCTCTACCAGTTCGAGACAAGCTCTACAGACACGGGCGCCCGGGTAGGGACCCTTCGAAAAAGGTCTGTCCGAGATGCGTGCGCGACGAGGAAACCGTCGCACACGCATTTTACACTGCCCGGGTGTTACCGACCTGTGGGGCTATGTAGAACGACTATTGTCGCGGGTGGGACCAATCCAGTTGACCACCGAGTCCATTGTCATGATCAAACCGCCACCTTCCTTCAAAAACGAGGGAGAGGCGGTTTTCCTATGTGTTATGGCTATGTTGAAAGAGGTTATATGGTAGACGAGGTTAAAAGGGCTGAGGTCAGACACCTTTCTCTCCGGCGAGCAACTGATTCGTTTTTTCAAATATCATTTTGGAATAAGAATCAGGATGAAGAGGGAGGTGCTGTACCCCAGCAAATTTTATAAAAGGTGGGTGAAAGTGGCGAGAATGGCCCGAGTGAATGGGCCTTCTCTCTATATAAGCCTGTAGGTTGAGGAAAAAGAGGAAGAGAGGAAGGTAGTACTCACTCTTGGTGCTCCTGGAGATGAGGGCTGTACATTTTTTCGGGGTGTGTAAAACCCCTGTGTAACACCTCCCTCCTATTGGGGATTTCAATTGTTATGTGTTGTTTTATTAATAGTTATTTTCATATACCTGTATGTAAACTCCGCATTTTTATTTGTCCCATTCTTTTGTGCCCTTGTGGCTAATAAAGAAATTTATCTATCTATCTATTTATCTATCTGTCTCTATCTATCTATCTCTCCATATATATATATATATATATATATATATATATATATATATATATATATATATATATATATATATATATATATATATATATATATATATATATATATACATATATATATAAATTCAGCGGGTAGAAAAAGCGAAACACAACGCGAATTCAGAGTCATGCTGGCAAGCGCTCCAATGCCTAAAACACCAGAGCTATAAATATAGGTTATAAACGCCATACAAACTGAGAAGGCGATCAAGAAGGCATTAACCACCTAAGCCAAAAAAAAACAGTCAGGCTAAACAAGTCAGACAAAATAAAATATTACTTATACACATATATATAACTAACCTGGACCCAATGGAATTGATGGTAAAATCCAATAACAGGGTTTCTGTGACACCCAAATCAATAATACTGTCTGCTTAAAACCATAAGCTTTTGGTATAACGATCGAACGAGGAATATCACGTTATCAACAGGTATTTTGTTCTGCGCCAGTATTGTGGGTGATGTAGTGTTTTGTAAAAGCGCATGTGTGACTCACAAGGGAAAACAATTTGGCAAATGAATTCAGTATGTGTACGTCATGCCAAAAATTGTATAAATAGCACAAATGGAATAAGCACTCAACCGGGTAGTTTTCATAATAAACTTATGCAATTAATAGAATTATTAACAGGTTAATTGTAAGACTCGGGTGATTAATACAAATATAAATTCACCGAGAATCGCATTTCGGCGGGTAGAAAAAGCGAAACGCGACGCGTTATATATATATGTATGTATATATATATATATATATATATATATATATATATATATATATATATATATATATATATATATATATATATATATATATATATATATATATAAGAAATAGGATTTTACTTCAAGCATAACTTTATACAATACTAGCAGTAAAGCCAGGCGTTGCTCGGGGTCGCTCAGTAGCTGTGTTAAAGTTACAATGTTAAGTTTCTTTTTTGGCTTAAAAACTGTAGTGTCTACTGTGCAGACTTGCATGTGGTGTTTTTGATTAATATTCCCTCAACCAACAATATGCCTTATGAAGTTAAGAAAACATAACGATAACCCGAATGTTATAACAAAAGAGGATGCTGGGGATAAAAACTGCACTGGTTATTTATTAACAAAGATCGAAAATGTAAACACTGCAACGCAGATAAAAACATTAGCGTAACCAAATTATCAGTTATGTCTGTCTGCACGCCTATATCACCTCTCTGCACGACTGTCTGTCTGCACGCCTATATCACCTCTCTGCACGACTGTCTGTCTGCACGCCTATATCACCTCTCTGCACGACTGTCTGTCTGCACGACTGTCTGTCTGCACGCCTAACGACGAAATATTTGCTTGTTTTACGTAGTCTTTAAATAGACTTGTTTTCAAGTAAAAATATTGTTTTAAAATGCTTTTAAATGGAAATGAAGCAAAACGGAAGCTTAGTGTTGGAACTGATGAATTTTGCAGGTCAATATTTTGCTGGCTCGACGACAACTGTTCGTGTATTGTGTTAATGTCATTTTAAACGCTGAGAAAGCCAGCGTAATTTTTTACGTAAGACGCTCAATGTAAACA
Organism: Eledone cirrhosa; assembly: GCA_964016885.1. Taxonomy (NCBI): domain Eukaryota; kingdom Metazoa; phylum Mollusca; class Cephalopoda; order Octopoda; family Eledonidae; genus Eledone; species Eledone cirrhosa. The sequence goes on from OZ024743.1 coordinate 194,517,123, forward strand.
GAACAAAGGGAAATAACTGATAACTTACGCTCAAAAATCGATACATTATATTCGATTTCGTCACATAGGGTGGGTTAATTTGAAATTTTTTTTTTCCGATGTCTTCGCTAGGGCTCAATGTACAAGTATAGCAATTTCGGTGCAATTCCGTGAGAGATTCTAAGAGGAGATGTGTGCCAAAAATCGATAGACAGACAGAAAACCACAGTTTTATATATATAGAAGATTGCTCGGGGTCGCTCAGTAGCTGTGTTAAAGTTACAATGTTAAGTTTCTTTTTTGGCTTAAAGTCTGTCTGCACGCCTAACGACATTTACAGATACATATATTTTAAATAAACTTATATAATTTTTGCTTTTTTTTACGAAATATTTGCTTGTTTTACGTAGTCTTTAAATAGACTTGTTTTCAAGTAAAAATATTGTTTTAAAAGGCTTTTAAATGAAAATGAAGCAAAACGGAAGCTTAGTGTTCGAACTGATGAATTTTGCAGTGTGTTAATGTCATTTTAAACGCTGAGAAAGCCAGCGTAATTTTTTTAATTTTTGCACGCAGACGCTCAATGTAAACAGAACAAAGGGAAATAACTGATCACTTACGCTCAAAAATCGATACATTATATTCGATTTCGTCAGATAGGGCGGGTCAATTTGAAATATTTTTTTCCGATGTCTTCGCTAGGGCTCAATGTACAAGTATAGCAATTTCGGTGCAATTCCGTGAGAGATTCTAAGAGGAGATGTGTGCCAAAAATCGATAGACAGACAGACAACCACAGTTTTATATATATAGATGTATAAATATTTCGTATCTCCAATACGGTTTTAGGAAGCCGTAGCTATGCAAACACCAGTGGGGCTAACACCCTCTGGTGATGTCCAGCAGAAGCAAAGGGGACAACCGTCTATGCATTTCAGGCTTAACTAGCCTTCGTCAGGACGTTCCCTCCCAACGCTTGCGACTGCTGGACTAGAAGACAGGCGAGAATGTACACGTTTCTCGTCTGTGTAAATGAGATGATTAATCTCATTTGCATATGAAGCTGCATAAGTTGGCTCAATATATAATGAAAAAGAAATAGGATTTCGCTTCAAGTATAGCTTTATACAATATGTATAAATATTTCGTATCTCCAAAGAAATACGGTTTTAGGAAGCCGTTGCTATTCAAACACAGGGGGGCTAACGCCCTTTGGTGATGTCCAGCAGAAGCAAGGGGGACAACGGTCTATGCATTTCAGGCTTAACTAGCCTTCGTCAGGACGGTCCCTTCCACCGCTTGCGACTGCTGGACTAGAAGACTAGCCCCTAGTGTTTGCATAGCTACGGCTTCCTAAAACCGTATTTCTTTGGAGATACGAAATATATATATATATATATATATATATATATAGTTTAATAAATGAACAGAAAAAAAAACAGAGAGGCAGTACAAATGATATGGTTTTTTGTTTCACGCTTGGGAGTGGGGGTGGGGGACAACGTTTCGGGGGCATAAGCCCTTCATCAGGAGAACAATGGGTAGGAATAGGGTTCCAAGGTTGTGGGGGGAGTGGTGGAAATACATTAAAACACGGGGGGGGGGGGGCAGTTTTTTGGGAAAAAATTAAACACGGAAAGAAAAGGTATTGTGGGAGAGGTTGGGGAAAGAAGTTAAGAGGTTGGTCAGGGCAGATTAAATCGGGGATGAGCCGGTGGTCAAGCTGGTACTCCAAGGATGTGTGGAAGCCGTGTAAGCGTGTATAGTATAGTTTAATAAATGAACAGAGAACAAAAAACAGAGAGGCAGTACAAATGATATGGATTTTAGTTTCACGCTTGACAGTGGGGGGTGGGGGGACGACGTTCCCGGCATAAGCCCTTCATCGGGAGAACAATAGGTAGGAAGAGAGTTCCGAGGGTGTGTGGGGGAGTGGTGGAAAGACATTTAAAAAAACGTGGGGCGGAGAAAAGGGAGAAAATATATATATATAATACAGACTAACTTTCAATATCTTTTCGTTTTTACTCCAGCTATTTTTCAGCAAAAATATTCATACGAGAATTATCTCGTTATTTCTCATGTTCTTCCGATGGCAATTCCTTATAACCTAGCCAGAATGATCTGAACAATAGTTTCAAATAAATACACATGCTACACACGACTAGAAGAATTAAAAAACACACTTATCAGCAGAAACTACCCACCATCCCTAATCAACAATGGATTCCAACGTGCCCTAAAACTCGACATCCAGGAACTCAGACACCCTAAACCCAGGAATGAACCGCAACAGAAAACTCCACTATACATCTCCACACACAACCCCCTCAATAATGAGGTATTCGACACCAACCTCCAGAACATTCCTTTACTAAAAAGAGACCAAAGTATGAACAACATCATAAAGTGCAAAAGACAATCTAAATCCATAAAAAACATCCTCACACAAGCCAAAATCCAACAAACCCTCACAATGAACCCTACAGTAACAAAATACGGAAGGCCAACTGTGGCATATGCATACATCTAATAGAAGGTTCAACATTCCATTTTAAACAAGGACAACATTTCACAGTTAAACACAACTTTACATGTGCATCTGAAAACCTAATCTATGTTTTGACCTGCTCAGGTTGTCAAGAACACTACATAGGACAGACAAAAAACAGCCTCCGACAACGTATGGTTGTCCAAAAATCACAAATCAAAATAGAGGAATACAGAAAGATTGCATTTAGTTAACATATCGCCAATTGTGCACCCAACCAACATCCAAACTTTAAAATTTTCCCCATTTACAAATTCATAGACAACGCTACTTTCATCCATCGTACCAATCAGGAAACGTATTTCATTAACAAATTCCAACCTCTACTTAATGCACTAAACTTCGGACTAAACTAAAACTGGAACGAACAATCAAACATTTACAAATACCTATGTCTCCCTAAAGAGTCACCTCCCTCACACCTTACCTATTCCTTCTTCTTAAATAAATTAAATATCATCCAGCATGAATTACCTCCCCCTGCATATTAACTCTCTAAAAAGGGAAATCATATCAAACCCCAGTCCACCATTTGCCTCCATCATGGATCAACTAAGCACTCTTGCTATATTAACACATTTTGATCTGCTTATCTTCAAGAACTATGATTGCAAATAATTGACTTATTATGCTCCACATTACGCCCCTTTTTTTCTTTATTCTTTTTTCTTTTCACTTCATAAACCTTGTTTGTAAATAACATTATTCTTTCTGCACCATTTTTTTAACATGTCCAACACCACCATTCTACACCAATACATATTATTATCATTCGATAATGCATAAAAATGCTGAAACCGGTAATAGACAATTATTAAATATATAAATAAATAAATAAATGCCATTGTTAATTAATAAATAAATCAACTAATACCTTAACACTTCACACAAAGTAAAACAGTTCGTTTTAATCATTTTCTAACCCAGAAAAAAGAGAGAAATAGATAAAAAAGGAAACATATATATTTTTCTTCCTAATAATCGTCTTTTCTCCTTGTTGTTATATATATATATATATCCTAACTCGTGTGCTTCCTCACCACATTTTATTATTATTATTATTATATATGTGTATATATATATATATATATATATATATATATATATATATATATATAAGATCAAAAGATGGTTAAAAGAGTTCCATGTATTTTATTATGCGCATTTCAAAAACAAATATCATCATGCAATAATATTTGTGTTTTCATCAGATAAAATAGGAAGACATGATATGAAGGTTAAAAAACACTTGTGGATAGTGCAGTTTTAAATCAACATACTCCAGTCTTACAAACTGTAGAGTGGTTCTTATCCGATATCTGCATTGCTTTATTGTACTACAATAAAACTCACCTCCTATATATATATATATATATATATATATATATATATATATATATATATATATATATATATATATATATATATATATATATATATATATATATATATATATATATATATATATATATATATTTATATATATATATATATATATTTATAAGGAAAAAAGATGAAATCGAAAATGCGACTGGAGTCTTTTTTACATATTTATTTGGTTCTTTTACCGGTTTCGCAGTTCTTGTGCCTTTCAAAAGTATAATTGAGATGAAGGGTTTGTGGTTTTTACACATATATATATATAAATATATATATATATGTGTGTGTGTGTGTGTGTGTGTGTGTGTGTGTGTGTGTGTGTGTGTGTGTGTGTGTGTGTGTGTGTGTGTGTGTGTGTGTGCGCGCGTCGTGTGCATGTATATATCTTTAGTTGTAAAGATACCAAATCCTGTAGAAAATGACCGTTGTTAACATCATGGATATTTTCAATAGATAAACGAATTTCTCACAAACTAGAGAGTATTTAATACACCTTGGTAGACACAAACTAGTGTTGTCACACCATTTAACACACACACACTCACACACAAATACAAGCCACTCTATACCCTAAAACTGCTTAGAATAGTGGGACTCAACCATTAAAGGCCGGTAATATATGCATTTGCAATGGTTCAAACATGATCTGCATATTTATGAACGTGTTGAATAAAATGTAAATCTCTTACCAAGAAATAAAAATATAATGCTTGTGATAAACTCGGAATAAAGAAACATCTTCAAATCTTTGCAGGTGTTGAAAGCAAGATTATAAAGTTAATGTTTCTTATAAAACAAAAAAAACAATAACTTTATTTTAGACTTAGAAATTTATTCGACACTGTAGCCAAGCTTTAATTAAGTGCGTTTTTCTAACGTATTGGCGTGATTTTGATGACTTTTGTTCTAAAATCTTCCAAACATTGTATTGTCTACAGACGATTCAGTTATTCACTATAAATTCCATTTCTTCTTCATGATACCATTATTTTTATGTTCAAGTTTTCGACTTTCCAGAAACGAATTTTATCAATTAAAATACCATTTACGAATATGTAAAGATGCTAGTTTGGTAAAACTATTGATGTTCAGATATTACCATGCGTAGCAACAGCAATATAACTACCTAGCTGTTATATATACATAAAATAGTAGTTTATATCACTTTGAGTTGATTACTAATGATTTTTCATTTCACTTGTTAAAGTAGGGGAAAGAATGTAGACAATTGTCCACAATTGCGTTTTGAAACTGGCTTAAATTAAAATACAACCTCAACGATATAATGAATAATTAATGGTCCAAATTATTGTCTTAAGGCTGAAGTCAAGAATATTTTTTAAATTACCCTTTTCTCTATCGGACTCTATTATTGTGATTATAAAAAGCTAATTGCTTTTAATCAGCTGTATAATGTAGAAAAGCACACATACATTTCTAGATAATACAATATAATGAATATTGTAAATGATATTTTCAGCACCAACAGCTACAAATTACTGTTATAATTTTCATGATGTATCTATCTATCTATCTATCTATCTATCTATCTATCTATCTATCTATCTATCTATCAAATTATCTATCTATGTTTACAATTCTATGACTATATGTTATCTATTCAACTATACAAACAAACACACGCTCACATACACATAGTAAACAATACAAATATACAGGCTTATATATAATATATTCTTGTATATATGAATGTATATCTACATCTATATCTATCTATCTATCTATCTATATATATATATATATTATATATACATTTATATAAATATATATGCATGTATGTAAATGTATGTTTATGCACACACACACTTGCACACACACACACACACACATACACACAGATACCCCCCCATATATATATATATAGAGAGAGAGAAAGTGAGGTGTACATAAGCGTGTTTATTCATAAATACATTCAGGGTCCTCTTCAGAGAATTGAAATATTTTGATAGATTGCAGAAGAGAGGAAAGACTTACAGATAAACTACAGCTTTTCAGTTCTTTTTTTCCTCCACCTTACACGCAGAGAAACACACAAACAAACACATTACCCCCTCGTGCATGTACACATACGGCCATACACATATACACACAAACACACACATATATATATATATATATATATATATATATATATATATATATATATATATATATATATATATATATATATATATATATATATGAAGACGGTATTTAGCCGTGTCATTTATGGTTTACAATTGGTGGTATGCAGTAAGTTACATAACCACATTGTCTAATACTTTCAGATATAAACCTGCATACTAAAATATGTCTGTATATTACACAACCACACACGCTCACCACACACACACGCGCACACACACACACAAACACTCACACACACACACACACACACATATATATATATTTATATATATATATATATATAAATATATATATATATATATATCAGTTAGGTTTGCAACTACAGTTACATAAGGCGCGCTGTTCAAAGTACACGATGCTAGTTATGAAGTCCGTTTCGTGCTGGGTTGTATTCCAGAGTTAAGGCTGCTGTAGTGTGCAGAATGCGTTTCACACATTTTTTTTTTGTAAGAAAATTTATGGAGAAAAGCTCTGCATTTCAATATTACTCAATGTAAAATGTAATGCATGAAAAATTGGAAAAAATTATTTTTTGTAATATGTCAAATCTTTTGTGTGAATGTGTTTGTCGACACCTGGAATATATATTAAGAGAAACTTCACAATAAGGGGTCTCACCGCGACACTTGAATCTGTTGATGGAATTCTTTCTGCCCTTGTCACCCTTAAAGAATTAGCTTCTAAAGAATTTCCCTTTTCTTTAAACCACTGAACCCCTCCCATCCTCTAGACACCTGTCTTACAGGCATTGTTAGTCTAAGTGATAAACAAGGATTGGTATTCCAATTTTGAATTTGTTTATAGTATTCTTTTTTGCCTTTGTTAATATTATAGCTTTTAAGAATTAGCTTCTAATGAACTCCCTTTTCTTTAAACCCTTCAACCAATGACCTACACCCATCCCAATCCCCACCCTCTCCTACCACCAGATAAGGAAATATATAAATAAAAATAAAAATTATGAGAGTTGGAAATAAAAATTAAATTAGGATTTTAATTTTTAATTTTTATTTCCAACTCTCACTCTTAACTTCCAATGTAAAACGATGATACCTAGAATTAAGTTTATTTTCCCTTATGAGTTGATGGTCAGTCGTAGTGACAACGCTTGGTGAGAGGTAGTATTATGACCTGTAAAAACTAACACTCTCCCATCCCCTCTGGCTTTTGGCTGACTGCAACAGTCGGGATGGGTAGCAGTAAACTATGGTACAGGCATAGGTGGGCCATTGTTTGGCTGAGAGGGTGAACTGACTAAGCGAATTTCGTTGAAATCTGCGGTAGCTAATGGTCAACTTCCTTCGGACATGCGCCTGCGCAGACCGGTGGGGGTGAATTGGTACTCACAGGGGAACGGATGAAAAACCCAAAAGCACGCACTTCATCCGTTCCCATGTCGATTCAATTTGGATTGCCTCGGAAACATAACCTTATTATGTAACAAGCTGTCTGATGATGTCACGACACTCGCACATAGAACAGTGTGGCCAGTGTCATCATTGAAATATATATCACAGCATTATTATTAAAGGACTTGAATATCTGAAACTACTTCGCTTTTCCTCATTCGATATTTACTCCGTCACTCCTATGTGGAAAAAGTACGTTGAGTGCTTGAATTGAATTGCATCAATATTTACCCTAATATATATATATATATATATAATCAAGGTTTAGCAAATAAGAAAAAGTTTTAAAATAAATTTCAAAAAATTCACTGTACTTACTATGGTTACCTTTACCGAAACGGTTTCGAGTCACAAAAATAAATGGATAGTCCTTGCGGGCCTCCATTGAAAAGATAAACTCTCGTCAGAAGGTTCTTTTCACTCGGAAATATAAAATTCCCGAGTTCGAATTACGAACTGGTGCTCTTCAAAATTATTCCCGAGATGAGAATGAATGATGTGGAAGCAATTCTGTCCAGTGCCGTTTGCAAAGATAGAAGGCAGAGGCAGGGAGGTCAATCTACTACCACTATAAATAGCAGTAGTCAAAACAACCAAATTATATCTCGACCAGGGGGAGATTAATAATAATAAAGTATATATCCCTACACGCAAAAAGCGTATAGGGACACAACCATATGCCAATGTGGTTCAATGGCAGGTTAATAAATTAACGAGCCAGAACATATATAATCAAGGTTTAGCAAATAAGAAAAAGTTTCAAAATAAATTTCATATATATATGAGTGTATATATATATAAACATATATATTTATATATATATTTACACATACAAACACACATAACAATTGAGCAACAATTACACAAACATTTACACAAACATTTATGTCTATATGTTCTTTTGGTTTTATAATTTCACAAAGTTTTACCAATAGAAGGAGAGTCGGTTTCTAACACTCTCTCATTGGAATTTACACAAGATCAGCTAGGTAGATATGTATGCATGTGTGCAGGTATGGATGTTGTATGTGTGGAGGTTTATGTTTTGGGATGTATATGTGCATATGTATATGCTCTGTATCTCCTGTGTACATGGAGGTATTAGATGCAGAATCTTTGGAATGTTTTACGTAATTTTACTGTTCCATGAATGGATTGCACTTGTAATTTTCTAACTAGTTGTGTTCTTTCTGTTTTTGTGAAGCTCAGCTTTTCAAGATTTTTACTGGTGCTAACTCCCACTACTTTTCCATGTTCCATATCATTATATCTGGTCTGTTATGCCTGCATTTTATTCGGGTTAGACTGGAACATTCCACCCGTTCTCTTTCATATTATGTATGTATATGTCTTCCACATTACTGTAGCTTTTAATTTGTAGTGTTTTGGCCACTACATCATGCCTCATAGGTAGATAGTACCACGATGGCATCTTTGTACAGCTGCTTATGACATGCGTGTCATCTTCGATATTAATTCTGCAGAGTTTGCATTTGTTGTCACATCTAGGTGACAACAAATGCAACTCTAGGTGACAAAAAATGCCTGCATCCCTATCTCTTTTGGGAATCAGGTATTTTGTGTTGATTTCGTGTTCTTGGATTGCAAAAGCATATCTTTCAAAGTGGGAGCCAATACAGCGGTTATTGGTCCGAGATAGACTACTTTGCTTATCTAAATTACACTCACCCAGGAGTTTGCTGGCAACATATCCATGCTCTATTTTTTCGCTGATAAGCATGCAGTTTTTCATCCTTGGATTTGTTGTTGTGTTGCGGGGCGTATGTGTGTATGTATGTATGTATGTATGTATGTATGTATGTATGTATGTATGTATGTATGTATGTATGTATGTATGTATGTATGTATGTATGTATGTATGTTTGCAGGACTAAAAACAAAACCTGTCAAAGGGCAAAGGAGCTCTTAAGAGTCAATGGCCATCCAAAATCACTGGGAGAGATGACCCCTTAGCCTTTGTCAAGGCAGAATTCTAGGAGAAGGAAAACTCTGATATAACACCTGCAACCCTGATGGTATCCAATGATGTTGACTTGTTCTTCTTTTTGGTAAATATCATCTTGGTTAAGAGAGAGGGACTGGCTTTGTGCAGTGCCTTTGCTCACTATAAAAGCTTCACGGCACAGGCATTGCTTTGTATCTGGAGATCTCTCTGCACTTGTCGTCACATGGTACCAAAGGCAAAGCACTATGTGTCAATGATTGTCACAAGTGTAGTATTTGTACCAGAGTTTTCAAGTCGCTGGCTGGACTAAAAAGTCACACTCGTTCAGCGCATCGGTAGGGGTTCTCCTACATGGATATAAAGTAGTGGCCGTACTCGAAAACGAGTTGGCAGCCACCATGTATGTATGTATGTATGTATGTATGTATGTATGTATGTATGTATGTATGTATGTATGTATGTATGTATGTATGTATGTGTGTATGTATGTATGTATGTATGTATGCATGTATGTTCTTCTTTTTGGTAAATATCATCTTGGCTAAGAGAGTGGGACGGGCTTTGACGCAGTGCCTTTGCTCACTTTAAAAGTTTCACGGCACAGGCATTGCTTTGTATCTGGAGATCTCTCTGCACTTGTCGTCACATGGTGCCATGGGCCCAGCACTATGTGTCAATAATTGTCGCGGGTGTAGTGTTTGTAGCAGAGTTTTCAAGTCGCTGGCTGGACTAAAAAGTCTCATTTGTTTAGCGTATCGGTAGGGGTTCTCCTACATGGATATAAAATAGTGGTAGTACTCGAAAACGAGTTGGCAGCCACCATGTATGTATGTATGTATGTATGTATGTATGTATGTATGTATGTATGTATGTATGTATGTATGTATGTATGTATGTACGTATGTATGTCGGGTCACTCTTGAGTGCTACTGGTAACATGTAACCCAGTACAATCTGTCGCATGGTCAGGTCGTTGGCGACTAAACCGGCTAGCCCACTAAGTTTACTTGGTGAGGAGGGTGATTTTTGACACCCTGCAGGACAAAAAACAAAACCTGACAAAGGGCGGAAGAACTTATAAGAGTCAACGGCCACCCGAAAGTGTGTAAATATGTACCGCGCAGTTAAACCACTGGGAGTGAAGGACCCCTAGCCTTTGTCAGGGCATTCTTCTAGGAGAAGGCAACTCAGGAAACTGGGATAACTCCGATATAAAACCTGCGGCTCAGTAGTTACCGATGATGTTGATGTTTTCTTCTTTTCGGGTTATAGCTACTCTCGTTCAGAGAGTGGGATTGGCTCAGTGCACAGTCTTTCCTCACTTTAAAAATATTATTTACGCACATGCATTGCACGATAGAATTAATTAATAATTATTAATAATGGTATATCGTGCAATGGCCATACTCGATAACGAGGGGGCAGCCATCATGTATGGTATGTATGCATGTGTGTGTGTGTGTGTGTGTGTGTGTGTGTGTGTGTGTATGTGTGTGTGTGTGTGTGTGTGTGTGTGTGTGTGTGTGTGTGTGTGTGTGTGTGTGTGTGTGTGTGTGTGTGTGTGTGTGTGTGTGTGTGTGTGTGTGTGTGCGCGCGTGTGTATGTCTGTTCTAGTTATATAGGATAGAAAAGATTAATCTGTTGGTGTCTTTAGGTAGTATAAATTATCTCTGAAATAAATTTGGTTTCTATCCAGGTAGAAGTATTTATCAACATTTGGGTTGGTGTGATAAATAAATATATGCATATACAATAGGTCCCAACAGAATAGTACAAAACACCCACTACCTCAGTCTCTCCCGCTCTTTAACTCATACCAGTAATATATTCATACTAGTAATTTGCAGTATCGGTAGAGGATCGGACGCCATACTTTGCAGTAGAGTGTTACGCCCCTTTACGATCAGAGTTCAAATCCCGCCGAGGTTAACTTTGCCTTTCATCCTTAGGGGATCGATAAACTAAAGTACCAGTAATGCACTGTGATAATTGCTGGCCTTGCGCCAAAAGTAGAAACAATTATTTGGTGACATTATATTCTCAGAGTTATCGGTAATACCTGCAAAGCATGTCAGAGAGCATGCTATTTTGCTGTTATAGATTATGACATTTAATATCTCATAGTATTTGTATTTTCATCCTAATCATTAGTTTGAGGCGACTGAGAATCGTTTAACAACAAAGTCAGTGGAGTTATATAAAGGGAAATATGAAGTACAGCATCTTTGGAATCTGTTACGAACCACAGCTTAGGGTTTGGTCAAGGAAGCCTTTATTTAGTGGGAAGACCAGCTGTGACATATGTCAATTGAAATGAGAAAACTGGTTGAACAATTTTGCTGTTAGCTGTTTTATGTATTCCTAAATCTGAAAGCTACTCGTAACAGATTCATTAGCTACTAGTAATGGTAGCCAGGCGTCAAATATCTGAATAAAAGAGATTTCGTTTATGTTAAACTAAAAGCGAGCTAAAATTTAGAATTTCTGAATTTCGATATATACACACCGATTAACAAATATACACCTAGAGTCATTATAACACACATCACAGATAAACAGGCCAAAACACAGAAGTTAGCAGCCAATAATCTGATACTCAGGCACACATACACATACATATATAAATATATACATACCTACACATATACACACATATATATAAATACATACATACACACCTATATGCACACACACATGTATATATATATATATATGTATATATATAAATACCTACATACATACACACTTACACATGTAATTGAAACACACACACACACACACACACACACACACACACACACACACACACACACACACACACACATACACACACACACACACACACACACACACATATATATATATATATATATATATATATATATATATATATATATACATATACATATACATACGTGCATAGACACATACACAGTTAAAACATTTATAAAATTATACATAGATTCATTGAATTGTAAATGCACATATTTATACACAAACGTGCAAACACACATATATACACACACATATATACACACATTCACGTGGAAACAGACACTATATACGCACATGCATATAGCTTCACGGACCCGCTGCGAAATATTAATATGTACACCAATATAAGAGAGAGAGAGAGAGAGAGAGAGAGAACGGAAAGTAAAAAAAGTAGAGCTACACTGAGACATTAACAGACTCTTTTAGAGGGCTAGAAATACATTCAAAGCATATGTCAATGTTTCATTTCAGAACGTAAAATTGACAATGTTCTATTTTGTCATTTCATAATTTGTTCTGTTTTAGACCACCCACTGTGAACTCTCTTTCATTCCCACTCCATTAGAACTCCAGTCTCTTTCCATCCGTTTCATGAAATCTGCTCTATTTTAATCTGAGAGGGGATAAGAAGGGGTATCTTTTTTATTCTTGAATTATTTTGACATGGATCGGGATCGATGTCAATTTTATATAGATCTCTTACGAAATGACAACGTTGATTCAAGATAAATAGATAAACCGCTTCCATACATTTAATGACATGACGCACACATACGCAAACAGAAACACACACATACACACACTCGCGCGCCCACACAAACACACAAACACCCACATATACTGCCACAAATAATTTTGACACGGTATTAATTGATGTAATATATATTTTACAATTAAGTTCGAGTCTTCGAGTTGTTATAAATACAGTTTATAACTTTATAAGCAACACAGTTTATATAAATTTTCGATTAATGATTCGACGTTCTGCTCTAAATGTCTATTTCAAAATTGTATTAATGACATAAAATACATTAAACAAAGTGAAGTAAAATGCATTATTTGCCATGATAGAGTTTCGAGCAGAATCACTTAATGGATTTTAAAATTCTTCTGAATACACATGGACATCAAGTATAATTTGAAGTCATTCAGTTTATAGTTAGCTACATATATATCTGAATAATATGCACACTATGCCTTTAGATATAGTTACTTACTCATCCAATGTGGGTTTTAAGTAGAAACTTTGAAAGGGCAAACAAATCGTTCAATTACCTTTTTAAAAGTGTGCTTGTGTGTCAGTATGCGTATATATGTAAACGAGGCTGTAGCCACTGTTATTACCGCATGTGAGAGAGTTAATCAGTGCTCTCCTGATTTTCTCTCTCTTTCACTCACTGCCTCCGTCTCTATCGCTTTCCCCGTCTCTCACTATTATATACAAATGGGAGCCCACGTGGTGGTCGCCTCACCTGAATCACGGCGGACAGAATAGAGAATGTGTTTTCTCCAGAGGATAGTGAAAGAGACGCATTGGAATAGCCATTCCAGCTCACGAGGTTCATATCTGTGGGTAGCCAACTCCTTGCCGATGGTGGCGAGTAGAGAGGTTATCCTAGGGCCAAGGACACCAGAGATCTCCACTGCAAACCTGTCAGAGGGCGACCGGTATTTGGAGAGTAAACCTCCTCAAACTGAAGTGCAGCAGAGCCTGGATTAATCGTAGACTGCACCAGGTTGTCACTGCAGAAAATGTCACTGCATGTGGCATTATTATGATTTGTTTGAGTCTTTCAATTAAGAATCATAGCCTCGAAGAGAAACATTTGTATCTAACTTATCATAACACTACATATTCATTCTCTGCTATACTTGCAATGGTTGTTTTATAAAAATTGTTATTTACTTCAGATTAACATATTTTATTTTACATCTTGAAACATAAAGTAGTGTTGGAAATAACGGCAAAGTTATAAAATGTATAACAAGAAAATGATGTTCAGATCACTGAGACTAAGAGAATAACATTATATACCGGTGGATTGGCAGTATCGATAGAGAGTCGGACGACATACTTTCCAGTATAGTTACGTCCCTTTACGGTCTGAGTTCAAATCCCGCCGAGGTTAACTTTGCCTTTCATCCTTACGGGGTCGATAAAATAAAGTACTAGTAATGTACTGGCTAATTGCTGGCCTTGTGCCAAAATTAGAAACAATTATATACTTCATATGTAAATATACTTTAGTTGTTGAAGTGACGTCCGAACGAGTATCTTCCACTACCTTGCCCTTTGTCACCGGGATCCGGATGATAGGATGGAGAATGTATTGTCCCAGGGGACGGCGAAGGAGACGCGTCGAGACGGCCACTCAACCTCCTGGGGCTCGCACCTGCATGTGGGGATCGGGAACATGAATAAAATAAGATGTATGGAAACGAATATTGATTGCTGAGAGATTGGTCTCCACATTGTTACTATGAAAGGACATAAAGAAAGTGTAACATATTCGATGGAGTTCTAGCCTCTATACATTGCCGTCTTCTAAGCACGCATAGAAATCGTGAATTTTAATAATCAAAATATTCTAACTTGGTCATATTTTTTTGAAATTTTGAACGATTTGTAATTGCCATTGCTTTACCAGTTTTATAGTAGTTAAGGAAAATCTACTGAGGATGATGAACATTTACTGATAAAATACATCTAATTGAAATAATCTAGTATTTTATGAATATTGAATAATTTATGGCATTATAAAGGGTTAAGAGCTTTCAGAAAATAAAACATGGCTTGTAGTGAAATATATCTCGTTACATGAGTTACCCTCGAACATGTAGTGCAGATGAAGCATGTTTCTGTGAGTTTTTTTCTGTATTGCATTTATCTCTATTGTTATTGGGAAAAAATCATGCAAAATTTTACAATTAGTCTGTAATTCAAGCTTCCCCATATGTTCTCAAGTTTATGCTAAAATTCCTTTTTGTAATATAAATTTTTAAGTACCATATGATATATTGATTTTCAGTAAACAACACAAAAAAAGAAAAGAAATGAAATTGATGGCTGTAATGTCCATTAGAGAAAATCCATATTTTTGTCTTTCAGATAGTCCTCAAAAATGGTATCCATAATGTATAGCTTAAAACAATCAAACGAAATTCATCGGGGTGAAACCTTAGGCGACATTCTCCGATGTAGAAGCTTCGAATTTCTATTTTGAACTAAACAGAATATAAAATGCGTAACTAACAAACAGTTGTTATATGCAAAGTTACAATGTACTTGGATTCGTCTTTCATATTTCCATCAATGTGTAAATATGCATATGTGAGCCTACATTAATAAATGGCAATGCGAAAATAATGACCTGCATTGCTGTGGGTAGGGGGATTTATAGCTAAACATAACGTTACTCTGATGTTGCTTATAGTCACGCAATATTGTGAAGAACAGCAATGAATAATGGAGATGAAGATGGAGAGAAGCAGACGTAATTCCCTCGTAAATATTTACCACATAAAATCATAAACTTCTGCCAGTCTCTGGCAGAATGAGCGTCACCAGCAATTACTTTAGACTGACATTAACATGCAGTATGCAATGATATTTCCCTGATTTCAGTTTTTCTCATTTGAATGGTATATATTTTGTTTTTCATATTTTATTTCGACCTGAACACTTCTACGTGAAGAGTTTAAGAGTCATTTCGAAAGATATATCATGTATTAGAATGAAAACATCATATGAATATAGATTAGATATCATTTTTTTTCAGTGTAGAATAAATCAATAAATAACACTGAAATGTTCAAATGTACATTACTATTCAGGAACTTTGAACATAATATTTCAATATAAGGTCTTTATAAAAATAGGCAGTATTCGTCTGTTTTTTTTTCTTTCACCAATGATGAGTAATTTCCTATCTTTGAAGGTCAGTTTTTATTTATGGCTCTTTACAATCTAATTCTCTTCGTTTACCAGAATTATAAACATTATTATGGTTGTAAATTATGTTTAAAAGAGAAAGAAAAAACATATGAAATATTTTCTGCTTTTCCTCTGAAATATTGTATGAATGCTCCTTGACTTCTCAGTACTCTCTGCTACATTGGGTTACATTACAGTTTTAAAACTCATAACTTTAGATGACATTCTCCCCATTTACACTCAAGCCTCTCTTCCTGTAACGTTTTACATTCATATATTAAAACACATTTTTAAAGAATATACTTTACTCTTTTATTCTTATTTTGAACGAGTTCGATATTCTCTGAATAGCAGACATCAACTAGATATATTTTAATACAATAAAATAATGTCCATCAATATATATGTTATATTTCGGTTTTGTAGTCTGACAGTTGTTTATATAATTTCTCATTCAATATTAATGAAACTCACAATTGAAGAGAAGCAACTTTCAGTTGCTGTTTTCATTATAGCAGAGTTTTATATAAGTTTTAATGAAAAAGGCGAAAAAGATGTTTATAAGTCATTTTATCTACCAAATCACAAATAAGAAAATACTTTTATAGAATATAAAAGAATTTCGAATGATACTAGATAAATTGGATATAATTTAGGGACAAAGCATCTCTTAGAAATATTGCTTTCTTCATCAGATTGTTCTATAGAAGTATGATATATCTGAATATATATGCCTATATGTGTGTGTGCCAATGTGACTGTGTGTGTATATGTGACTATATATTGTATGTGTGTGCGCGAGCGTTGTGTAGGTCAGATGTTTTAGACTAAACATTCAAGTACACCATCTTTCAATAAAGAAAGCAAAACATTTTAAATATAGAAATTATATATCCTTGATTTTTATATTCGAAGCAGTCAATTAGTTAATAAATATTTTCCATATGTAAACGAAACTTCTTCGTTTTTCTATTATATACACTCTGCCTGTACATCGAATGCTTGATTTGGTACCAACACCAGTATTTCACCGTACTACCTACACTATACACACACGAACACACACACACACAGACACACAGACACACACACACACACAGACACACAATACATATATATTATATACATATATAGTACAAAGAACGAGGAATCAGTAACCCATCAAACCACAATGTATTAACATATTACATATGTTTCTCCGTCGATCAGCTCGAGGCTGGATCTGTTACAGATCTATAGAACAGCCGGGATGTTTGAACACACAAGAAATACCTGAAGAACCTTCGAAGGCAGAGTCGAGTTTGATCCGTAACAGATCCTGCCTCGAGCTGATCGACGGAGAAACATACGTAATATGTTAATAAATTGTGGTTTCATGGGTTACTGATTCCTCGTACTGTATACTAGTATATTCTGCTCTGCGCAAGCATCGAATGCTCAATCGTCATACCGCCTACGGACGCATTACCTGCAACCCTACAACAACTATATATATATATATGTATATATATGTATATATATATATATATATATATGTATATGTATATATATATATATATATATATATATATATATATATATATATATATATATATATATATATATATATATATATATATATGTATATATATATACACACACACATATATATATGTACAAACATTGAAATATTTACGTTCCAATGCAAATGACTATAATGATAGTGACTCAACATAATAGATAGTTGAGAATATCTAGCGAAATACTCCCAAAGAAAGAGAGTGAAAGGTTGACGGAGGTGCCTGCGAGGAATAGAAACAAAAAGAACATTCCACATCGTGATAACATGACTGAGAAGGTCTAGAAATGTTGATTAGATAATGGAGTTAGGATATTTTTTTTTTGTTTCAAACGAGCTATAGGAGTACACATATAAATGAAAGAATACTTTAATGAAAAAATTTAAACCTGAAAATAGCCGTATACTATTAATATACTTATTAACACAGAGACATTTATGTCTGTGTGTTAATAAGTATACTTATTAACACAGAGACGTAAACACACGCGTACACACAGGAACACGGCCCACACACACACACACATATATATATATATATATATATATAGTTTAGTTTTGCGAGGTTTTTGATATGAAATCGTGTGTCGAAACAAATATTGTTATACTTGGGGAGGGTCATGTTTATGTAATATTGCCAGAATTAATAACAGAACACACTCACTGTTTGGTTGGTTTTCGCTTTTCGCTTCTGTGTCTTTTATATCGGTAATCTATATATATATGTAGGTTTGTTTTATTGTAGCACAATAAAGCAATGCAAATATGGATAAGTAGCACTCTACAGTTTGTAGGACTGGAGTATAAATAATATAAGATCAAAAGATGGTTGAAATAGTTCCAAGTATTTTATTATGCGCATTTCAAAAACAAATATCATCATGGGATGATATCTGCGTTTTCATCAGATAAAATAGGGATACATGATATGAAGCTTAAAAAACACTTGTGAATAGTGAAGTTTTAAATCAACATATGAAAAATAATTTAAGATTGATGTATGAGATTGGGAAAAAGTGAGGGGGTGGGTGGAAAAGGTAAGGAAGAGGAGGAGATGAGAGTAAAGAATGATGGGGGAGGAGTATAAGAAGGAAGGATGAGAGAGGAGGAGAGATGGGTGATAGAGAGAGAGAGATAGCCTTTACAACTGAGAAAAATATAAATTGTCTCACAGAGAGAAGTTAAAAAGCCATCTCTCCTCCTCTCTCATCCTTCCTTCTTATACTCTTCCCCCACCATTCTTTACTCTCATCTCCTCCTCTTCCTTACCTTTCCACCCCCTCACTTTTTCCCAATCTCATACATCAATCATAAATTAGTTTTCATATGTTGATTTAAAACTTCAATATTCACAAGTGTTTTTTAAGCTTCATACCATGTATCCCTATTTTATCTGATGAAAACGCAGATATCATCCCATGATGATATTTGTTTTTGAAATGCGCATAATAAAATACTTGGAACTCTTTTAACCATCTTTTGATCTTATATATATATATATATATATATATATATATATATATATATATATATATATATATATATATATATATATATATATATATATATATATATGGGAGGTGTTCCTGTATGTACGCGTGTGTTTATGTCTGTGTTAATAAGTATACGGCTATAGGTTTCAGATTTTAATTTTTCATTAAAGTATATATATATATATACGATATATTAACAAATGGAAACTATATTTATAAAACCATATTTATTTCATTATACATATTTCAAGGACACCAAGTTAAATTATGGTGTGCTTTCATCAGATAAAATATAATATAGATCAGTTTTATAAATAAATATTGACATACCCTTAAAGAATGCGACCATTTCTGTTCAGAAATGGTCGCATTCTTTAAGGGTATGTCAATATTTATTTATAAAACTGATCTATATTATATTTTATCTGATGAAAGCACACCATAATTTAACTTGGTGTCCTTGAAATATGTATAATGAAATAAATATGGTTTTATAAATATAGTTTCCATTTGTTAATATATCGTATTTTTACTCCAATAATCTGTTGAATGCTTTATATCAGTTATAAAAATATTTGCTTGTTGTTTCCCAACAATTTAAATAGAACTTCTACACACACACACACACACACATATATATATATATATATATATATATAACACATATATATATATATATATATATATATATATGTATATATATATATATATACACCCATGAGAAATGCACTACAATGATGATATATTAATGTTTCGGATGTCAGTCCATCGTCGTAAGATAGATTGGGTGATGGAAGATACAGAATGATAGACGAGCCTAAAAATAAGGGAGAAACGGAAAGCAAGCAGAAAGTATGTGTATCTAGGCAGCCATTTTGAAGAGGTTGCATAACTCTCTCACTTCACACGCACATACACACATATATATGTATATATATGAATATATATATATACATATATATATATATACACACACACAAACACACACTCATACACACACATATGTATATATATATATTCATATATATATTTATATATATATATACATATACATATATAAACATATCCACACTCCCCCCCCCCCACCGCCCCGACACACACAGACAAATATATATATATATATGTACACATATTCCCTAAATTATCACTAATTATGATTTACATATATGCATTTTCGCAGTGCACATTAATTATTTCGCTGCATGGGGAATTATGAAATCAATTAAGGTAACTTGTTATCCAGTTTACATTAGTGGCTGTTAACACCTAATCGCATATAATTATAATGTATATCGACGCTACATTGAGGAATCTTAGCTACATTAAGCTGAACGAAACGAAATAATTAAAATGTTGGTTGTGCGACTGATTGGTTTTCAATAGACCCTTACCAATTATTTTAAAGGAATCTTTTTAACTCACTCACTGACTATCTGTCTGCCTCTCTGTCTGTTTCTCTCTCTTTCTCTCTCTCTCTATATATATATATACATAAATACATATACACACACAGACCCCCCCCCCCCCCCCACACACACCCACACCCCCACACACACACAGAAGCATATATATATATACATATATATATAGAGAGAGATGCGGGTGTGTCTATGTGTGTGTGTCTGTGCGTATATACTTACAAATGGACGCAGCTTGTGCGTTCTACGTAACAGTTTCTGGTTAAACATGTTTCACAAGGCAAAACAGATAGTTTTTGCATCATATTCATTACCATTATCGTCATCACCACCATCATCATCTGTACAAAGTATGTATGTATTATTGTATCTACAAAATTAGTTTTACTCTTGCCTAAAATAATAGCATTGTTGTGGAGACTAGAACGAAGATAGGGGTGTATGAATTAAATGATCAGGATTTTAAACTAATTTGAGGTGTTAATAATGGCAAAATTGTTTTAGAGCAGCATGAGAAATACTAACTCGTCAAAGTTAATAACACTTGAAATGAAATTACAGCTGTTCCTTCATTTTTTATTATAGCCTATTATCCGTTGGAGTTGAGGGTGACTGTTCACTAGATTTACCTTTTGGAGACTCATATGTTACTAGGCAGGTCAATGATGTATCTACAATAACGGTCACAGACCAAGCTTTAGTCCTGCAGGGGAAGACGCGCTGCGTTGGTTACTTTGTGCTGTTTTTTCTTTGTTTTTTGTTTACGCTTACGGTTATTGTTGAGATATTCGGGTCATGATGTTTCAATCATAGATGATTTATCTTCACTTATGCTGGTTATTCGACAACGATTCAAAATTGCCATACATTTGGCAATTTCTTCTATGCTCCTCTTTAAACCGATTCCAGCCTGGGGGTAAAGCAAATTTTTTAGGCAATCGATGGTCTGGTATTCGCACAACATAGCCAAATTATCGGAACGATAGAAATATTTCAAATTTGAAAATGTGAGACTCCTAAATACAGAAATCAACTTTAATAAAACCCGATCAATATAGATACAGTTCAGAAAATTGGGTAGATTATATTTAGAGACGCTGTTTAGTTCATCATAAGCGCCCCAATTCACTTTTTTCCGCATCGAAGCTTGATTTACCGATTGTTATCTAGAGTGATTGACCGTTATTACAGTTATTATCTACATTTGGGACTCTCACATTTTCCAATATCATATTACTGCTTGATTAGGATTGAGTTATTGAACATATGTTATAATCAACATTAAGTATGTTGTGTCTTGTTTATTTCCCTATGTGCGTAGGTAATTGAAAAAGGAACAGTCATTTAAACATTTCTACAATGAAGAACAACAAATTGTAGAATTGTCGAACTGTAGAACT
>OZ024743.1:194544133-194546633 GCA_964016885.1 Eledone cirrhosa
GTAAAGTCCCCACACTTCACCCTGAAAGACCACAAGAACAACTTCGACAATAAACCGTCGGTCCGGCTGATTAACCCGACCAAGTCTGACATAGGATCCGTCAGTAAGAAGATCTTGGACAGGATTGTACCTAGACTACGTGCTGCCTCACCCCTCCCACTCTGGAATAGGACATCAGAGGCAATCACATGGTTCCGGGACTTGCCCGACAAAAGCAACACCCGCTTCCTGCAGCTAGACATCGAGGATTACAACGCCTCCATATCAGAGAGCCTGCTGATTGACGCGATTAATTTCGCCAGGAACTTAACCACTATTACCGAAGCCGAGCAGGAAGTGATCCTCCATGCACGTAAGACTTTTCTTTACCATGACAGATCCCACTGGATCAACAAAAAATCTGAGACCCCTTTCGACGTTAGCATGGGTGCTAGCGACTCAGCTGAAATTAGTGACCTTGTGGGTCTGTTCATCCTCCACAGGTTGAAGACCCTCTTCACAAGCCTCTCCGGCGGTCTCTACCGAGATGACGGCTCTTTGCACTCCACAAAATCAACCCCAGGACCACGGATGGGTTCAGGAAAAACCTTTACACCTTCTTTAAAAACTTAGGCCTTAGGATTACCTTAGATTCGAACTTAACTAAAGCTAACTTCCTAGACGTTACCCTCGACTTAGAAACTTCCCTTTACTACCAGTACCACAAACCTAATGAATCCCTTAGATATATAGACGTTAATTCTAACCACCCCAAAAATATATTAGACAACCTAGTAAAAAGTGTCTCCATTAGGATATCTAGCCTCCCCGCCAATGAAGATATCTTTAGAGCAGCAGCCCCCTATTACAACGAGGCCCTGGCCTGCAGCGGCTTTAGAGATAAGATCACCTACCTTACTATAGCCCCACGCCGACCCAGGAAGAATAGGCGAAGGCACATTAGCTGGTACAACCCCCCCCCCCCCTTCAACCGAGAAGTTTCAACACCTGTAGCTAAAATTTTCTTCACTCTCTTACAAAAACACTTCCCCACCCAACATAGGTACTATACTATCCTTAATAAGAATACCATTAGACTATCTTACTCTACCACACCTAATCTAGCTAGAAACTTAGCCAACAACAACAACATCAAGAAGCTAAATAAGTCTACTTTTTCCGAAGCCCATCCAGCAACCGATAGCAACTGCAATTGCCCTGATAAGACGACCTGCCCTCTCAACAACAACTGTCTATAAAAAAAGATCTCGTGTATATATGCGATGTACTCTCAGGCCCCGATGAAAAAAGAAACTCGTACATCGGGATGACTTCTAATAGTTTTAAGACTCGCTGGTACGCCCACACACATTCGTTCCGGCGCCCAGACAAATCTAACCAAACTACACTCGCCGCCCACATCTGGCACCTAAAAAGGAACTCCATCCCCTTCAAGACCCATTGGAGACTACTCCAGAGAGCGCGATCATACACGGGAGGCCATAATTGCTGTGACCTCTGTATCTCCGAGAGCTATGAGATTCTATTCGCCAAAGGCCCTCTCCTCAACAAGACCTCGGAACACTCCCCTAATTGCATGCACAAGAACTATGCAAATTACAAAAACTACAGACCCCCCCCCCCCCCCCCCCCCCGACTGACCCCCCCCCAATATACCCCCCCGCGCCCCCATCCCATTTTCGCCCCTCCATCTCTCATTATTACCCTCTTTCCTCCCCTCTATCTCTCAGGTCTTATATATTGTGTTGTATGCCTCTGAGTAAAGTTCCGTGGCCGTACACACAAATTCACGTATATACCTGCTCATGTTTGCATACGTGCAGTTATGAACTGCTGCACGCACACGTTCATGATTTATTTATCTATTTAACTGTATATTTATTTATTTATTTAGTTACTTTATTTACTTATTTATTTATTTATCCATTTATTTATTTATTTGTTTATTTATTTACTTATTTACTGGTTTATTTGTTTATCTGTTTATTTGTTTGTTTGTTAGTTAGTTAACTCATTCATTTATTTATTAATTTATGAGTGAATGATTAGGTAATGAATATATAAGGGATAAAAGATAGGTAACGAATAGTGAATGGTAAATAGTAAGTAATAAATAAATAAATAGTAATTAATTATTTGATGATAATATTAATATCTTAATAGTGACATTAATTATTTTATCCTCTACCAGGCCCAGTTTAAAATTTAAAATTTAAAATTAAAATTTGTCCCACTACCTTTATACTATAGACACATGTATGAGTGCGAACGAGTGCGTGTTTGTGCATATGCGTTTATGTGTAGATATTTGTATGTATGTATGTGTATGTATGCGTGTTTGCTTGTAAATGTGTATGTGTGTGTATGTATATATGTATATATATATATATATATGTATATATATATATATATATATATGTATATATATATATATATATGTATATGTGTGTATGGGTATATATATATATATATATATATATATATATGAGATTTTATATGT
>OZ024743.1:194549133-194554133 GCA_964016885.1 Eledone cirrhosa
CGTGCGTACGTGTGTGTGTGTGTTTATGTGTGTGTGTGTTATAAACTTATCAACGCTACGATGGTAGGCGTGCAATTGATATTAGGCAGAACAAGAAAGATACTTGGTTGGATAACATATATAAGCAGGAAGCCACGTTCGGTAGATAAAGCGACTTAAAAATCACTTGAACCTGATTCAGTAAATGAAACAATAAAAACAAAAACAAAAACAAAGAATGTCTCTAAAGGGGTTTGATAAAATTAATTACATAGCTATACAATGGCTCCAATGAACGGAAAATAAGAAAGGTAGCCTGAAAAATATTCAATCTCCTGTGGACTGCAAATCGTTGCAGATAAAGAAAAATATATTCAAAGCATTTGAGGACGTTTTTTATTATTTTCCCAAGGGAAGAGGAGGAGAAGGAAGGGAGGATGAGTAGGATGAAGGGGAATAGGAGGAAGAGTGATGTCCACTAACTATGTACAGTATTCCAAACTGATGAGAAGAAACTCTAATATTCTATCAATACACTGCCATACGCTGGTTGGGATGCTGTACTGCTGTGTATAAGTCTGACAGAATCTATTACAATGGTGGAAGAAAAGATTCAGAGAAAAGAAAATTATGTTGAGTGCTGGTTGTGACGGTGTGTTTAAGAATGAATCATTGTCAATCAACTATATGATATTTGGGGGACGTAATTTAGTGCAGTTGGTCTGTATGTGTAATCAACCTTACTGTACCAGCTATGTTTTATAGAGGTTCATCCCCTTTTAAGAGCTGATGAAATGTATCTCTCATTCAGAGCCCAGCTATTAGCATTCAGTGATGGCAAAGATGTATACGTGACGATACCGTAAGAGATTATCTTAGTGAGGCTAGACTTTAGGGGCTTTCAAAATATTGTATCTATGTGTGCGTATGCTAAACTGCTAATTCCTTGGTGTAGGATATAATAAATGTTAGCGGCGTTGAAGGATATGACGTGAAAATATTTCTATCATAACCTATTTTCATAAATATGTTCATGTAAGAGGCTTTGGAGCGGTTAATGGACAGAGTCGTTAGAACCTCGGATAGAATGCTTTACGATATTCCTTTCGGCTCCTAAAGACAACTTTTCCTTTTATCCTTTCGAGGTCGATAAGAACAGAACCAGTCCAGTAATGGGATCTATTCTTCCATTATATCCCTTTCTCAGTTTCTCTCTATTACTTTCATTCTTTCCTTCTCTGGAAGAAATCGACTGTGTTACGACATGGAGACGGGATGGGCTCCACCAGCTGCAAACATGTACAAGAAATGTTGGATATCACTATGGCGCTCCAACGATTCCATTAAATATTACAGAACAATTCATATAAAATGCTTTGTGCGTAGATAACGTGTATGTGGATAGGAGTTCATATTAATTTCCTTAGTAACCAGAGTCTGTTAACAATTCATGATTACATCACTTAGCAATAAACGATCATTTAGCCAAGTCTCCATACTTCATGTATGTTCTATTTGTACACTGACAAATAACGACAATAAATATTGCCAAGTCATAATCTATAATATATTAAATTTATTAATAGAAATTGTTATTACACTATCCTATAATGTGTTGACATAATAGCATATAAAGATATAATATAATATAATAATATATATATATATATATATATATAAATGAAAGGTATATATATATATATATGTATATATATATATATGTATATATATATAAATATATATATATATATATATATATATAGTAATAATAATAAATTTGAAGACAAAAATCAAAAGAGGGCTCGATGAGGATAAATATATATCAAATATATAAGAACCGTAGAGTAAATATTTAAAAAAATTTTGCAACCGGAGGATGACAGTAAGACGATACTTTGGTTTGTGAAAACGTTCCCTGGCAAAGAACGGGAAAAAACGAAGATAATACGTCATTATATCGAGCGGTGAAAAACAATTACACGCAAAGACAAAACCACCTTTATGGTATAAAAGAAGTCGTGGACTATAATATTCTATTAAGTGGTTCGTGGAGACGTTCTCTGGCAATGAACGGAAAAAACGAAGAAAATACGTACTATGTGGAGCGGGAGAACAATTGCACGCAAAGACAAAACCACGTAAATGGTATAACTGAAGTCGTAGACTAAAATTCTAACTAGGAAACCGAATGATTCTCGGCTTCAGAGTTAAGAATAAAGTAAATAAAATACAGAGGTAATTGAAATTAAATAAATACATACACGCATTCATATACGTACATACACAATCATACGCGAAAACACTCGCCATAGGTATACAAATACAAGCACGTACACAAAAAAACCCGCGCGCACATACAGAACCCACGCAACGCCTCTACTCGCACACATACGAATGTATACACCAAATATACATAAAAATATATATAAAAAAATATATATATATATATGTGTGTGTGCGTGCGTCTATACATATAATTAAATAAACGTATATAAATAAATAAATAAGTATGTAACGCGCGCACACACATACCTACATGTACATACACATATGTTCGGAGACGTATGTCAACCAAAACATAAAGTACACATATACAACACACCCTACATACGTACGAATCCGCATACTCACACAGACGCAAAACTCGCGAATACACATAACCAAATGGATATGTACCAGAATATATAATATATACGCCATAACATATACAATCAAATATACGTACGAGAAAGTATACGTACTTTCACAAAACATACAGGTAATATATACTTGCCTATACAAATAAGTAATGGTATAAACGTAACATATACTTAGCTACCACATCAAGACGTAGAATATCCGCGTATAGTTCGTAATATCCGTTAGGGTATAATGTGGGGCTGTAATACAGGAAAGATTTGTGCAATTTATGTTTACAAGCCGAAATTGCCTCAGATTTTTTGTTTAAGATGTGGTCTTTGGCGTAGTGTATTTCCAGGGCCTCAGCGGCGCAGAGGTCACGTGGTCTTTTATTTCCGTTATACGATTTAGCCTTGGCTAGGATCTCCCAGTGTAACATATATTGGGTGTGGATATCTTTTAGACTCCATATAGAAGCTGAAAGTGACGTCATATTCCTTCTTAAAGGGTTAAGAAAAGAATGGGTATGCATGTAAAGACGCTGCTTGAATCTATTGGCGGTTAACCCTATATAGGCCCTACGGGACGTGGGTGTTTCAACCTTACATTTGTAGACAATGTTACTAGAGAGGCATTTTCGGGATAGGGGGCAGTCAACCCGATTCCTACAATTACAGTTAGTACTAGCTACAGGGTCTCACGTGTTCCTACGGCTAGGTAGTTTAGCTAAATTTGAAGCTGTGATGTTATGTGCAAGGTTAGGAGTCGTAGAGTAAGAAATTTTAATGGTATTTCTATTAAAAATGTTACTATATTTATGTGTTGGGGGAAAATGCTTCTTAATAAGGGAGAGAAAGATCTTAGCTAATGGTGTGGCCACCTCCATATTATATGGTGGGTTATACCAACAAATGCGTCGGGATCTATTTTTCTAGGTCCATTCTCGTACTCTGTATATGCTACCTTATCGACAAATCCACTCCGAGCAAGAACTTCATTGTAATATGTGGATTGGTCGTTGAAAATATGCTCGTTAGTAGATAGACGGGAAAACCCCAAAGAAACGTTTCTTACCAGGTTCTTGGTTATGCTGGCAGGATGGTTACTTATGTAATTAAGCGTATCATTCGGCTTTCTATACGTATTTTCTTCGTTTTTTCCGTTCATTGCCAAAGAACGTCTCCATGTACGACCTAATAGAATATTAGTCTACGATTTCTTTTATAACATAAACGCGGTTTTGTCTTTGCGTTTAATTGTTTTTCACCGCTCCAAATAATGACGTATTATCTTCGTTTTTTCCCGTTCTTTGCCAGGGAACGTTTCCACGAACCAAAGTATCGTCTTCCTGTCTTCCTCCGGTTGCAACGTTTTTTGCAATATTTACTTCTGCGTTCACAGATTGATTTTTTTAGTTTCAGAAGATCCCGTTAAGGGTGAAAGCAGCAATTCTTTGCTTAAACTTTAATCTATTATTTTGATAAATATATATATATATATATATATATATATACATATGCATATATATATGCATATATATATGCATATATATATATATATATATATATATATGCATATATATATATATATATATATGCATATATATATATATATATATATATGCATATATATATATATATATATATGCATATATATATATATATATATATATATATATGCATATATATATATATATATATATATATATATATATATGCATATATATATATATATATATATGCATATATGCATATATATATATATATATATATGCATATATATATATATATATATATATATATATATATATATATATATATATATATAAGCATATATATATAATATAAAAATGGCTTCTACAGGACTAGAACTGTTTCATTCGGGAGAAATCATCAGGGGCTTCCTGGTGATTTCTCCCGAATGAAACAGTTCTAGTCCTGTAGAAGCGATTTCAATATTAATTAAATATTTTTACCCTGTTATGTATTGTTGACCTTACTGTGATTACCCCCATTGAACCCGGGATAAACTTATGTATGTATACATACATACATATATATATATATACATATATACATACATACATACATATATATATATATATATATATATATATATATATATATATATATATATTCGGCATCTAAGATATGTATATATATATATATATATATATATACATATCTTAGATGCCGAATTTTCTGCGTTGTATTTCAATATATATCTCCGAGAGTCTATGTCATGTCAACATTTTTGAGATCCGCTATATGACTCCGACTTCTTTTTGAAGAAAAACTGCGGATATTTATATGCTCTCTAGTGGTGTAGAAGTAGAAGCCAGATCATCTCATCAGATACCATGTTACGAAACATCATAACTAGGACATATGAAATAATGTTCG
>OZ024743.1:194559133-194704133 GCA_964016885.1 Eledone cirrhosa
ACAACAACAAATATGAATTATGAATCAAGCACAATAATTAAAGCATTTAGTGTTAGCATTGTTGTATATACTTAGAAGTCCGGTATGTTGGTCGTAAGTATATAATAGCGGAGAACAGAAGTCAAGATAAAAGCATTTTGGGTTAAAATCATTGTCGTGTTATGTTACACGATAATCTATATAGACGCAATCAAGTGAAACTCTAACTCTCTCTCTCTCTATCTATCTATCTCCCCCTCTCTTTCTCTCTCTTCCCCTCTCTCTCTCCGTCTCTCTCTTTATATATATAAATACAGTATATATAAATATATATATATATATATATATATATATATATATATATATATATATATGTATGTATCTGTATGTATATATATATATATATATATATATATATATATATATAATTTAAGTGTTTATACATAAAATGTATATTACCTACAACACACACAACATATATATATATATATATATATATATATATATATGTGTGTGTGTGTTTGTGAATTTGTGTGTGTGTGTGTATCTAAGTATACATGTATACAAAAATTACTATTCTTTCATATTAGCCCCACCTCACATAAAGGTTAAATGTATCAAATTAAACTTACATCAGTACCGGAAATATTAATATAACATAATTTCCGGTATGTCTGACAGCCCAATGCATCGATATCAATGTTAAACGCGAATACTAAAAGTCTTGCTCAATATCACCATCAGTAAAAAGCTCTTAAAAGACTTCCAAAGAGTTCTCATTGTATTTATATAGGAGTCTGAGGCATAGTTACTGTTTATTTAATATTACAATGATTCGTGAGTAATTTTTAGATTGAAAATGTGTTGCATACATCTAAAGATAAATGGACAGAAATATACAAAAATAGTCAAATAGTAGTAGGTGGTATATAATCCGGCTATGGATATTATTGCTAGTCAATTGAAGAACGGAAAATAAACACGAATGATTCATTAGCGTTGTGAAAATAATAGAGGAGAAACAAATATAAAAGAGTTAAAAGAGGCTGCTGTACTTCGGGCCGAGAAAGGTAAACGCTCCAAATATCTATCGCTCACCAACAGGCTTGCGGTCGAGCCCGTAGAGATTTCTGGTGTCCTTGGCCCTAGGACCACCTCCCTTCTCACCAACATCAGCATAGAGTTGGCTAACCGCAGGTGTGAGACTCGCGTGCTCGAATGGCTCTTACAGTGCGTCTCCCTCACCATCCTTCAGTCCAACATTAACCCTATCAAATAAGACTGGAACATAATTCTGAAATGACATCTTATATAATAAAGCTTTAGATAAGTCAATATTGCAGCGTTGTTATACACGTCAGGTCGTGAAGGTTTTTCGAGTGGATGATTTGTTTCGCTGTGATAAGCAAAAATGAGTCACGTTAGCGTTGGTAAGTTCTGAATCTCTGTCGGTTTAAACTAGAGTGTTCCAGCTGAGTGTTCTGGTCCAACGTGAAACATAATACCTTGCTCAACGATGAATTGAACTCATGAACATATGACTGTGAGAGGAAGACCCTAACCATTAAGCCACGCGCTTTCACGTTGGCATTTAAAATGTGTACAACGAAATTGTATATTTCAATTTCGTAAGCTTATGAAATATAGTTGTTTCTAAGATAGACATTTATTTTATCGACATCAAAAGGATGAAAGCAAAGCTGATATTGGTGGGATTTGAAATTAAATCGTTCAATATAATGTTTTGTGATTTAGGCACAAGCTAGTAATTTTGGGGAAGGAGAAAGTCGATTAAATCGATTCCAGTGCATTACTGGTACTTTATATTATCGATCCCGCAAGGATGAAAGACAAAGCTAACCTCTACGAGATTTGAACTTAGAAAGTAATGGGCCGTATTTCTATGATTCAATGCAAGTTGTCCGAAGCTTTCTCTAGCGATACTGCGAATCCACCGCCCTAGAACGCTCAATATAATTGTTTCTACTTTTGGCACAAGGCCAGCAATTATCCCAGTGTATTACTGGTACTCTATTTGATCTACCCTGTAAGGATGAAAGGCAAAGTTATCCTCGGGGGGATTTGAACTCAGATCATAAAGGGGCGTAACTCTTAGCTGCAATGCATGACGCCCGCCGACCCTGTTACCGATAACGCTCAATATAATAACAGTTTCTAATATAAGCTTAAGGATAATAATTTGGGTAGGGGAAAGAGAAAGTAGATTATATCAATCCCAGTAATAAACTGACTTTTATTGACCCCAGAAAGATAATAAGCAAAGCTGACCACAGCAGGATGTCCACTCATAACATGGAATACCGTAAATATATGCTACAAAGCATTCTGTCCGTCATTCTAACAATTCTGACAACGACGTATGCTTTATAATGATTTTAGCGATGTCAACCGTTAAGAATATCCTGAATTAGATGGAATGATGATTTCGTTCTGAAAGTCATTGTTAACTGGAGTTAGTCCAAACATGTAGGAATCAGAAGACAAATAGTACACGATTCTGGACGCTAGCATACATAAATCACCTGGATATGCCTTGCTGTTGCAGGGCAAAAAGCCAAAGTGTTACATCTGATATAAACGAGGCTCGAAGACAGCTCTCTACATATGTCATTTGTAGAGATATATACATAGATACATGGTGGCTGCCAACTCGTTTTCGAGTATGGCCACTACTTTATATCCATGTAGGAGAACCCCTACCGATGGGCTGAACGAGTGTGACTTTTTAGTCCAGCCAGCGACTTGAAAACTCTAGTACAAACACTACACTTGTGACAATTATTGACACATAGTGCTGGGTCCATGGTACCATGTGACGACAAGTGCAGAGAGGTCTCCAGATATAAAGCAATGCCTGTGCCGTGAAGCTTTTATAGTGAGCAAAGGCTCTGCACAAAGTCAGTCCCACTCTCTTAACCAAGATGATATTTACCAAAAAGAAGAACAAGTCAACATCATAGATACATACATACATACGTACATACATACATACATACATACGTACATACATACATACATACGTACATACATACATACATACATACATACATACATACATACATACATACATACATACATATACACACACACATATATATATATATGTATAATATATACACGTATATATAAACATATATATATATATATACACCTCTCTATCTCTCTCTCTCTCTCTCTCTCTCTCTCTCTCTCTCTCTATATATATATATATATATATATATATATATATATATATATATATATATATATATATATATACATTGCAAGTCAACAAACGATATGGAGGTGTGGTCGCTTGTATCACAGATGACATTGCAAAATTTGCAAAAGGTAAAGAAGTCCACGGTCGTAGACGTACACTCTTTCGACCCCTACCAACATTACTACTGGTCTCACAGAGATCTCAGTGATGGACAAGGGAGTGAAACACTGCCCTTAGAGTATTTTCCACGAAGAAAACAAAACATAATGTGAAATTACATGACAAGAAAAATGCCCATAACATTTATTGTACACCATTGGTCGAACAATATGGAACGGATAGCGCCAGTTATATTTGTGGAAACAAACACAATGTAAGTGAGACACAAAGAAGAAAATGCTGGCTGGTAGCAACTGCTAGAACACAGAACGCGTGATTTTAAAACGTAACAGGAGGGTGGTCGTTCAATTTGATGAGCATTCGGATGCCATTGATCATTGCAATGACCTAGCCGCTAAAAATGGGAGCGAAACGTTTCTGTTTCCAGTTGCGCTTGACGTGTGCTAAGATGTACTGAAACAAGTCTGGCATAAACTCATGAGATTCGTAGGGGTTCACAATCCAAAACAGGGGATTTGGTCTCTTACAACAGTTCATCACGTTTCGCATTGAAGAAATAATCGAGAGCCGTTCCTTCTGCAAACATACCGGCTGCAATGTCTCTATAAATCCCCTCTTCTAGAGTACTCATAGTTTTATCTATAGACTATTTTTCTCTATTACTAATTCCCAGAGATGTGTTTCCCATCTAAAGAGAAGACTAGATCAACCTGTCTACTCAACGACCAAAGTGAGGGACGTCCCGCTTTTCCTGCACCAATTCTTCGAATAACCAGTTTACAATGACTCATTGTCAATGAGAGGAGAAAGTGGAAATGTACGTGGACTTGGGTTACTAGAAATAGGTGTTGCCATCAGCAACACCAGAATGTCTTAGATACACGCTCTCGTCCCCGTTTTCGATGGCATATACATATATTTAATATATATACATATATATATATTCATATATATATTACCGATCTAGGAGTGAATATTATTATTGTTTTCCTATAATCCCTTCAAATGGTTATGATCCCGGGACATTGACATCAGGTTTAGCGAAATTTACTTTTAATGCAGCTGGGAAATTTACAAGGTGTAAAAACAAGAACAGAAAAAAAAGAAAACTTAATTGATATTTTCTGAGAGATTTCTAAAAATTTCTATAGATTAGCAATGGTGGTTTTGACCTGTATTGAACGTATAAATGAAGCTTGATATTAAGGCGTGTGTGAATGAGGACAAGCATTTAAAGAAAAGAATTTGGAATGGAATTTGTTATAAAGAAGATCGTTAAGTGGGGCTAAATATAGTATACCGTCACACAGGTTTTGTTTCGGTTCATTGTTTTAAAATAAAATTCTTCGTGGCAGATAAACACCAAGACAATTACGCGCACAGACAAATACAAACACGCAAATTCCTCCACAATATATATGTGTATGTGTATATATATATATGTATATATATATATATATATATATATATATATATATGCAAAAGTTCCTATTTAAATTGTAGGGATACAACAAGCAAATATTATTATAACTGATATAAAGCACTCGACAAATATTTGGAGTAGATATACAATATTAATAAATGGAAACTATATTTATAAAACTATATTTATTTCATTATATATATTTCAAGGATACCAAGTTAAATCATGGTATGCCCTCATCAGACAAAATCCAATATATGACAGTTTTACAAATAGATAATTGACATACCCTTTCAAAAAGGTGACCGTTGTTTTTGGAGTCCATCCGGATAATGGTTTGTTTACCTTAGTGAGTCATAGTGTTAAGAGTAAATCATAGTGTTAAGAGTAAGTAAAAAGATGGAGAAAGAGAGAGAGAGAGAAACGTGGATAAAAGAAAGGGAAAGATAGATAAAGAAAAAGAAGAAAGCAAAACGAAAAGAGAACAGAGGAAAAATAACGGGGAGATATCAAAACATCAGACAGAGAAAAACCCAAGAGAGAGATATGCATAGATAGAGAGAGGGGGGAGAGAACGAAAACCTTAAGTTATGTTATATGAAGTTGAGTTAACAATTGAGATGAAATGAATAAATAAAATTAGAAATATTAATATTCGTGAATGGAATATAGATATATAATATGAGAAATTACACATTGTTTAATTATGATTATCTATCTATGCATATCTCTCTCTTGGGTTTTTCTCTGTCTGATGTTTTGATATCTCCCCGTTATTTTTCCTCTGTTCTCTTTTCGTTTTGCTTTCTTCTTTTTCTTTATCTATCTTTCCCTTTCTTTTATCCACGTTTCTCTCTCTCTCTTTCTCCATCTTTTTACTTACTCTTAACACTATGATTTACTCTTAACACTATGACTCACCAAAGTAAATAAACCACTATCCGGATGGCCTCCAAAAACAACGGTGACCTTTTTGAAAGTGTATGTCAATTATCTATTTGTAAAACTGTTATATATTGTATTTTGTCTGATGAAGACATACCATGATTTAACTTGGTATCCTTGAAATATATATAATGAAATAAATATTGTTTTATAAATATAGTTTCCATTTATTAATATTGTATATATATATATATATACATACATACATATATATATATATATATAGATATATATATATATATATATATATATATATATATATATATATATATATATATATATATATATATATATACTAGCCGAATTACCCGCGCCTTGCTGCGTTTCACACATTTTGTTTGTAAGGAAATGATGATTGATTATAATTAGTGATATAATTTATGGAGAAAAACTCCATCTTAATATTATTGAAATTTGCTGAAATTTTGTGAACAGTCATCATATCTTGTCATATACTTATGGTTTAAATTTCATGTAAATCGAAGTGAAAAAGTTTTAGCGGGGATTTGTGCCCCCGGGGAACCCTTTGATGAAAAGAAAATGTACTTATCCAAGTACCCTGGCCAATATAGTTTCAGAATATATATGGTTATGGGGGTCTATCTCCAAAACCGCAGGAAGAGTTCGTGAACCATCAAACAGACAGGAACTCAAGTTTATACACACACACACACACACACACATATATATATATATATATATATATTATAGTACAGATTAACATTTAAGCAAAAGATCGTTGCGTTCACCTTTACGGGATCTTCTGAAACTTGCTCTACGTTTTATATATATATGTATATATAATGCTTATCGAACCCCACTTCCGATTTAGTCTTCACATTTATTATTACTATATATATATATATATATATATATATATATATATATATATATAAAAGAAATAGGATTTCGCTTCAAGCATAGCTTTATACAATATGTATAAATATTTCGATCTCCAAAGAAATACACTTTTAGGAAGCCGTAGCTATGCAAACGCCGGGGGGCTAACGCCCTCAGGTGATGTCCAGCAGAAGCAAGGGGGACAACCGTCTATGCATTTCAGGCTTAACTGGCCTTCGTCAGGATGGTCCCTCCCACCGCTTACTACTGGTGGACTAGAAGACAGGCGAGAGTATATACTTTTCTCGTCTGTGTAAATGAGATGATTAATCTCATTTGCATATGAAGCTGCGTAAGTTGGCTCAACTTATAATAAAAAAGAAATAGGATTTCGCTTCAAGCATATCTTTATACAATTTGTATAAATATTTCGTATCTCCAAAGAAATACAGTTTTAGGAAGCCGTAGATATGCAAATACCGGGGGGCAAACGCCTTCTCTCTCTCTCTCTCTCTCTCTCTCTCTCTCTCTCTCTCTCTCTCTCTGTATATATATATATATATATATATACAACGTTTAATATGGAACATCAAGAAAGCCCTGTCGATTTCTTTTGAATGAAGCAATTCCAGGCCAGTAGAAGCCATATCTATAATAAACATGATGTTTACAGTCTTCTAATGTATTCAGTACCTTACTTACTGTGGGTAGCCCCGATTGATCCCGGGACTCACACACACACGCACATACACACATGGGTGTGTAGTGTCTGTGCATCACTTGATATAGGTATACGTTTATATGCACTTACACATATTTATCATTTATGTAATATATATATGTAATATATATATATATGGCTTAGTGGTTAGATCATTGGCCTTGCAATCCAAAGGTTGTGAGTTCAATTCTCAGACCGGGTGATGTATTGTTTCCTTGAGCAAGACACTTTATTTCACATTACTCCAGTTTACTCAGCTGTAGAAATGACATGATAGTACTGGGTTCCCTATCGTTCCACTGCAAAGTGGTAGTGGGGGTGCCACCTCAAAAAGCACCCAGCCCACACTATAAAGGAGGTTGGTGTTAGGAAGGGCATCAAGCTGTAGAAATCAAGCCAGAATCAGTTCCTGTCCCACCCTTGCAGGCAGGTAAAAGCAGACGTAAAATGATGATGATGATGATGATGATATACATAAATGTAATCTCTGTTTTTCGAATATTAATAATTGTTTCTACTTTAGGCACAAGGCCAGCAATTATCCAGTGCATTACTGGTACTTTATTTTATCGACCCCGTAAGGATGAAAGGCAAAGTCAACCTCGGCGGGATTTGAATTCAGATCGTAAAGGGACATAACTATGCTGGAAAGCATGGCGTCCGACCCTCTACCGATACTGCCAAATAATAACATTCGATCAGTTTGGAATTATGCAAACAAGCCTCATTTTTATAGTAGAATGAACCCTTTATTCTTGCTCTTGTGTTGGCATGTGTTTACATGTGAATACATGCCAACACAAGAGAAATAATGAAGTGTTGCTTCTACTGACTTGGCTATAAAAATGAGGCTTGTTTGCATAAGTGTAAATGAATCGAATATTATTAATATTAGAAAAACTCAGATTACATTTATTGTATTCAGCCATGTAGAGCGAAGATTTTCTTTATATATATATATATATATATAAAACAATGTGTGTGTGTGTTTGTGTATGCATGTGCGTGAGTGTGTACGTTTGTTATATTGATACATATAAACGGGCGTGTGTAATTATCTTAATAGTAGATGATTACATTTTATAAATATCTACTAAACGAAACAGAATGTAAATCTAATAAGTCTCAAGAAACCATTTTATTTCAAATTTCCTTGTTTCCTAACCATACAATATAGAAATAAGTCCAACACCTGTTCAAACAAATATTTCTTTTAAGTCTATCCCACGGAGACTGATATTTAAGAGAAATCTATATACATTCTTAGAACATTTGTACCTATTTTTCTTGTTTTTCATTCTTAGCAGGCCTTGTCACTTGCACAGCTGTGTATCAAGCAATATGTCGCCCACTTGCTTCAATGTCATATAATCATGTCTGACTAATGATATATTATAAGTATGCGGTCACAAACAATACCGAATAATCTTTGAATAAATTATTATTTCTCTCTATCTGCTCGTATTGAGTACATTTATACTGCTGAATATTCATTTCAGGACAAGAGTTGAAACGTTTACTCACTAACTCTCTCTCTCTCTCTCTCTCTCTCTCTCTCTCTCTCTCTCTCTCTCTCTCTCTCTCTCTCTCTCTCTCTCTCTCTTATCAAAGCTTATAAGCTGACAGAGCTCTGTTTCGTACTGTTGGTACTTATCAAAGCCTAACACTCCTGTTTGCTGACATTTATGAATGTTGGATTCTTATAGAATTCCAGTAATAATCAGGAACTGATTATACAGAGCGGTTGCCGGTCCAGCAAAAATTGAAAATTAGATTTGGTGCTCTGAAATAGCGATATATATATATGAATGTATATATAGTGTATTTTGCAATAAACTGTATCCTTAATTAAAAGCATTTTGAAGACCTTACGCTATTGTTTTAAAGTAGTGACTATGTCACTTACTTCTATTTTCAGCAAACAAGTGTCTTCAAAATGCTTTTAATTAAGCATACAGTCTACTGCAAAATACACTATATATACATTCATATATATATCGCTATTTCAGAGCACCAATTCTAATTTTCAAATTTTGCTGGACCGGCAACCGCTCTGTATAATCAGTTCCTGATTATTACTGGAATTCTATAAGAATCCAACATTCATAATGTTCAGCAATCAGGAGGAGTACTAGGCTTTGATAAGTACGAAACAGAGTTCAGTCAGCTTATCTCCCCTAGATATAGAAATCTGTAGAAGATATTCTTTATGGATTTGGAAGAGAAGAGTTGATTCAGCTATGCCATTATAAACTCATCAAAGGCCAGTTAATGAAATAAAACCAGCAGGAGACTACCTTCTCAAACACCCTTATCTTACAACCTCACCATTTTCTGAGTGTATATATATGTGTATTTATGTGTGTGTGTGTACATGTGTGTGTGTGTGTATGTATACTTTAATTCCTCAGGACCTTCATCATCATCAACACCACACGCAACACTCCAGACACATCTAAATCTCTCTTATATATAGTCACACATTTCAACACAACCTGATCTCAGTTTGACAATCGCCATAGACAGAAGAATGCGAGAAAGTTCTCCAAACCAAGTTAACCAGGAATATCTAAAATTCTTACCACCGAAATTAACAAAGAACTTACTGGATCTACCAACTCATAATATTATAATATTATATTAGAGTTACAGCTCTTTGCAGTCTGGGTTCAAATCCCGCCGAGGTTAACTTTACCTTTCATCATTACAGGATCGATAAAATAAAGTACCAGTAATTCACTGGTATAATTGCTGGCCTTGTACCAAAAGTAGAAACAATTATGTTATTAAATCATCAATTTTTTTTTACACTACAAATAAAGTCATTCTTTTCCTTTTTTTCAAATATACCTAACTGTACCAATGATCTCACACATTTTCCAATATATATATGTATGTATATATATATATATATACTATATATATATATATACTATATATATATATATATATATGCTAATAATACATATTTGTTGTACAAGTTTATATATACACACACACACACGCACACACACACACACTCTCTCTCTCTTTCTTTCACTATTTTCTCTCTCTCTCTCTCTCTATATGTATATATATATATATATTTATTTTTTTCACTAGAGCACGTAAAATTCCCGAGATCCATGGACTCTCCATAGGTCTCTGTCCCTCATTATCGCTGCCATGTCCTACGTTCCAACAGACCAGAGTCTGTCCTTAGGGCATCAACATACGTTAACCTTGGACTTCATCTTCCAGTGTGTCCATGTAGGGGCTCCTACAGGAGAACTGAGTGCAATGTCAACTTTGGATTTCGGTGAGCATGTCCAGCTAACCTTAGTGTCCTCTGTGTCACTTTTGAGCTGACTTTTGGTAGGCTCCCATATAGCTCTGAGTTTTTCATCCTCAGTGTATACTGATTAATGTTCAGAGTCATCCTCAGCATTCTCGTGTAGCACCCATCCACCATCTGAGTGAGTTTCTTGGTCAGTGTCCAAGCCTCAGACCCGTACAGCAGCACAGACTCCACTACAGCAATAAAAAGGCGGACTTTCAGGTATTTACGAAAATCCCACTTACACACCGATTTCAAGCTGTGGCACGCCGCTCAGGCTTTGTTCTTCCTCTCAACCACCCCATCTTCCGTATTCCTAATCTTTGCTCCCAAATACAGGAAGTCCTCAACCAATTCTAGCGGCTTCCCGCGTACATTAGTGAGCCCCTCTGGCTTCTCAACATTCTCTACCAGATATTTTGTTTTAGTCATTATACCTGATGGGATGACAGAGTTCTTTGAGATACTGGCTGGAGTGTTCCAGGGAGATAAATTGTCTCCCTACCTTTTTATTATCGTAGTGGACTATTGTATGCGCCTTGCACTGGAGAAACACCAGGACTCTGGCTTTACTGTAGCACCGGCCCAGAGCAGGAGAGTTAAGGCGAAAAAGATATCATATGCTGAATTTGCCGACGACATAGTTTTGGTGAAGGAGGCAGAGGATTTAATGTAGGAGGTTGAGACTGTGTCGATGAGTGTGGGGGTGAGAATGAATGAGACTAAAACAAAATATCTGGTAGGGAATGTTGAAAAGAAAAGAAATATATATATATATATATATATATATATATATATATATATATATATATATATATGTTAATAATAAATATTTGTTTTACGGGTTTACACACACACACACATACACTCACACATATATATATATATTGTTGCGTAAGAAAATATAAATTAATATATTTATATATAAATTTGAAGCTTTCGCATCAATCTTTCAGTCAGCCAATGGACCCTCCGATGTTACTCTTTGTATTTACTACTACTACCACCACTACTACTACTACTACTACTACTACTACTACTACTACTACTACTACTACTACTACTATCAGTTCACGAACGTCTCTCATGATGAACAATGTTTCCGAACATAAACGTGTGACGAACAGTGTGTCGAGTAACGTCATACAACAAGTTGGGAGGATTGGCGGAAAAGTGTCGCTGGATCGGTAGATAGTTACTAGGGTGATACCTATCTCTCTTTCACTCACTGTCCCTCTGTCTCTCTCATTCAGAGTATTTCTTTCTCAACATTTCATAAGAAAAAATAGTTTTGGGTTACGAACAAATCGGGTGACGAATGGCCTTCAGGAACGAATTAAGTTCGTGAAACGAGGCTCTACTGTATATATATATATATATATGTATGCATGTGTGTATGTATTTAATATACATGACCAGAACCAGAAAATGTTACTCTATATTTTTCTATTGATGAGATCTGGCATATTTCAGTGTATAATAAAACTGTCGTTTTGTAAAGCGTTTTAATGTGTTTACTTGTATCGTCTAATTGTCTATCGGACCCTATAATATTGGCAATGTTTCCCGTATATGCAGCTTCCAGCTTAGTTACATTTGTGTCCAAAGTTTGAAAATAGATAAACTATAACATCAGTGTTATGGAGAACCATTAATAAAAATTCTTGTCAGAAGAATTCGCAACAAAACATCAGAAATCGAATTTGTAACAATACTCAATGTTAGGTTGTTTCACATTGACATATAATCCGAAGACGGTCGGACATAATAAGGATGTTTAATTTATGCTCGAGACCAGCAATTTCTGGGGTGGAGTATATATATATATCTTTAGGTCGTTCTGGAAGCCTCAACAATGCAGATGGGTAAATCTCCGGGTAACAAGATCCGGTGGTGGAGAGAGATGTAAGTGAATGTAGGTTGAGATATGTAGCGTGTAGAAGAATGTGGGAAAGAGCGTAAAGGATAAAAATAATAACACGAGATAGAGTTACCTTGGGAGAGATTTAATTGTCCCTATATATTTCGGATTCACATCCATCAACTGGGGGTGGTGGTTTGTGGGAGGGGGGGGGGTGTCTGTCGGAAAGTTGCGAAACGTATCCTCCGCTGTTTGTTGTTTTGAATATCTGAGGTATTCAGCAGAGCGCGCGTGCGCGTGAAATGGGGTCGGTCAAGCAGAGGTCGGCGGCCGAAATAGTTCTATCAATTGTGGGAGTGGGGTGGCGTTAGCTGTCAGTCCATTGTATTATCTGCCCTGTTGAATAGTGTGTGGTTGTGATAGTATTCTCTGCTAGTTTGGTGAATGTTACTGTGTGTGTGAGTGTGTGTGCGTGTGTTGTTGTCTCGCTTGAGTGTGTGTGTGTGTATTGTTGCCTATATATATGTGTGTGTATGTGTGTGTGTAATAGAGCTGTCTGATGAGATCATGCTACTGGTTAAGCGGATTCGCGTGGCCACTGTCGTCATTGAAATATGTATTACAGCTTTATCAACTACTGATTTGCAACTACTTCGCATTCTCTTATTCTCTCTCTCTCTCACACACACAGGCTCTCTCTCTCTCTCTCTCTCTCTCTCTCTCTCTCTCTATATATATATATATATATATATATATATATATATATATATATATATATATATATATATATATATATATATATATATATATATTTATATATATATATATATATATATATATATATAGAGAGAGAGAGAGAGAGACCCTAGTGAATTACTGCTACTTTATTTTATCGAATTAGAAAGGAGGAAAGGAATATTAACCTCAGCTGGATTTTCATTTTGAACGTAACATTCCAGAACAAATACTGCTAAGTCCTTGTCCGACGCTCTAATGTCTCTGCATTATGGTTACTAATTTAGACACAACGCTAGTTCATTTGTGGGATGTAAAGATCGATTGATTCAAACCCAATGTTTGATTTGTACTTTATATTATCGATCTCCGAAAGGCAAAGTTGAACTCGAAAAGATTTGAACTGCGAATGTAAAGAAAGACTTGAAATAAATAAACCAAAACATTTTGTGTCACTTCTATGCAATATTTCTAGGATATATTTCTTCCATTAAATAAATAGAAAATATCATTATTAATACATGCAATGGAAACATGACGCCATGTAGAACTGGCTGTAAACAACAACAATATACCCTCAAACACATATATGTTGTAGACACAAAACGAATAAAACCTGAAATATTTCTATATAAATACGAGGTCGTTGATTTTCCTGTAATAGAGATTATACAATGTAAGAAAATTAGCTGTACCACTAACATAGCGTGCTTCATAATAGTGATAAATATGAAGGCATATACGTTATGTTTACGGATAAGGAAATAGAAGTGGCTCGCTCTGAATATTTTAAGTTTTGATCCTGTCACATCTATCTGTACATGCCATTCTCATCCGGCTACTGAGATAGTTGTGATATGAACACAGATCAAAATATTCATAGCGAGACTCTTGTATGCTTCCTATACATAAACATATCGGATATGTCTTCATATACACTCCTATTAACGTAAGGCAATATATCTTAAAATCTAATACAATATCAGACACATGAAAGCAGATTTACTAAAACAACAAATATTCAACCAAAATAAACAACAACAGCGAACGAACAAGCATGC
Source organism: Eledone cirrhosa (assembly GCA_964016885.1). Lineage (NCBI taxonomy): Eukaryota > Metazoa > Mollusca > Cephalopoda > Octopoda > Eledonidae > Eledone > Eledone cirrhosa. Next base: position 194,573,358 of record OZ024743.1, read on the forward strand.
TGCAAATACAACTAACACAGCAATACAGAAGGTCATACACTGATAATGTTTAAAGAGAAATACAGTTACAAAACACATTGTAAATGAAAAAAGCTAATGGTATCTAAGATAATATCAGATCTTAAAGAAGCTGTCATCCGTGGTTCCGAATTTAAATTCAGTGCAAGGCACCTGATGTAGAAGACTTCCATCATTGTCCTGGCATATCTATCTGTCTGTTTCTCTTTCTTTCTATCTCTCGCTCGCTCTCTCTCTTTCTTTCTCGGATTTTGGTCTATGTATTTACTATTACACATACACACACATACACACATACACACACACATACACACACATACACACAAACATACACACATGTATATATATATATATATATATATATATATACACAGACCCACCCTCACATATAGAGAATAAATAACACCAATTTGTATTTAATTGTCGCAGGGTTACATAATCTGTCACCAGTTTTGCCACCATCACATGACTACAGGCTGCTTGTAGCGGCATCAAAACTATTGTAGACATTCGGGCCAAAACCTCCTCTCGAGAATAATTCCCTCGACTTCCTTCTAGCAGTTTCTGATGTCCTGAAAAGGATCATGACACAACAACAAAGAAGAAGAAAAATACGGAATTTAACTTTATTCTTTTACTAGGCGCAAACAAACAGCATCTGTTATACTACATTTAACTTTCCAAAAGTCGTAATAAGCAATTCGATGATGGTCTTGATTGTGTTAACTAGATGACAAGGTCACTTCCAAAACCACATAATGTGACATACGTCTAACAAACGACTCAGTGACCATATCTCTAACAATGAGCTACTTAACATGACCAAGCTTAAATCAAACACATAAAGTATCAAGTCAAGAGTACTTATTGTGTATGGTCATATCAAAAGATCAACTCGTGGCGTGAGTAAGTTATGCCCAGAAGGAAAGTTAACAGATAATAGAAGCAAAGGTCGACTGCCAAAACGCTGGCTTGACATTGAACTGGACCTGACCTTTCCTCTTTAAACTATGCTGTTGGTGATCGAACATTGTGGAGAAGAATATCTCATCCTGATACGCAGTCAGCCACAGGTAGGGCAAGCGTCTAGAAATTCGATTATAGTTGGATAACAAATGTTTTCGAAATATATTCAGTTGGAAATATATTACAGACATGCATGGTTTTAGCAGATACATCTGTATTTAAATATAAGTAGAAAATGGTTGCTAATCTTGAACCAAGACCTGCACTTTTTTGTTTTGGTGGGTGTTACACATCGATTATATTGACCCCAGCATATGACTAGTACCTAATTTAATTAATGACAACGGAAGGGTGAAAATAAATATGACCTCGTACTATTTAAACTCAGAAGATAAATAGTCGGAACAAATACTGCCAAGCAATACAGCGCCCTTGGGAGGCTACTGTACGGTTAAATACAAATGCTGAAAGGAAAGATTAAGATGAGTATAGTTAGAATTAAATTTGTGTAAATAATTGTTTCAACCTTTGGCACAAGGCCAGCAACTACCCAGTGCATTACTGGTCCTTTATTTTATCGACCCCGTAATGATGAAATGCAAAGTTAACCTCGGCGGGATTTGAACTCAGAATGACAAGGGCCGTAACTCTATGCGTCAAAGCATGGCGTCCGACCCTCTACTGATACTGCCAATCCACCGCCTGTATGTAAATTCGTGTAAATAATTGTTTCTACTTTAGGCACAAGGCCAGCAATTAGCCAGTGCATTACTGGTACTTTACTTTATCGACCCTGTAAGCATGAAAGTCAAAGTCAACCTCGGTGGGATTTGAACTCAGATCGTAAAGGGACGTAACTATGCTGGAAAGCATGGTGTCCGACCCTCTACTAATACTGCCAATCCACCATCATTTGTGTAAATAATGTGAGGTTTACAATTGAAAAAGGAAACAGAACTTCTAGTTAGCTAAATGTCAAATGGAATACATTGTATTTCAGTTAATTAATGAAGAATTGGGAGAGCTTCACTAAACTTCTTATTTCATAACTACGGTGGTATTTGTACTGTGAGTAGGTTATAATTTATATAGAAACTCGTTTCGGGGTGAGTTGTTATCAAAGGGGTTAAATCAGTAAACATGAAATAACAAAATAACATACATTGATATATAAGAAATTCCGATTATAACCTCTAGTTGCCGATAAGCAGGTGAGGTAAAGGCTAAATAGAAATTTAAATGAATTAATAAACAATCTATCTCCAAATGTGTGAGAGAAACACTCTTCGATTTTGTAAGTATATTAAAAATAAAGAAAAACTGTCAATGTACAATAACGGAATATTTGAAATAACACGAAAATGACATCGTATTGCCACAAAGAGACAAAACGAAATGTTTTATGCAACCTCTGTTTTTCAATTATTCTGAGAAAGAATGTATAGTAGGCGAGAAGGAAAATGGACTTCTACAATTAGAAAGTCACTATAAAATAAGTACTGAAAGTTTATATATACTACAGAACGTAGGAGTGAATTAATACAAATAGTTAAGATACACAAAACGTATAAAAATGATTTACTATCTTCAAGCAGTGTGGAAAGAACAACAAAGAAACTGGAGTAGAGGAGGAGTAATGAAAATAGAAAATCCTTAGATGAAAACAAGATTAAGGATATATAATATAAAGAAAGCACTTGAGAAAATAATGATAAGTAGATGGTGGGTAAAACGTTTGTATATTCAAACTTATTCAAAGTAGAAAGAGCTAATATATAACATCAACAATCACAACATACCCTCGAGACTCAGGTCTAAAAACTGAAACGGAAGACCTTTTGATAGCGGTACAAGATTAGTGCCTGTTATTATATTACGCGAACAGCCTTACTAAAAAATAAATATGAAAGTTTTGTAGGCGGTATGGAGCTTACGAAGAAACAATCCACACTTTACTCTCTTCTTCTCCAGTTATGGCGATGTCGAGTACACAATAGGGGGTAAGCGGGTCAACATGGTCGCTCGGCCTGATATATCACTTCATATATATATATAACCTTCAAATCATAACCTACCGTCAATCTTTAATGATAAAGGTTAGAATATTCGTGAATATAATAAGCTGATGAGGAAGTGGAGGTAGTCACAACATAAATGCCGACAGGTGTTGTAGATAATGTAAGTACGTCATACAGAAATAGATTTTTTCAGACGCGTAGACAGCATCAGAAATCAAGGTAAGCGACTACCCTGCACGATGCAAATATTAAAACCTCTGAAATAAAGAATTTCAAAATAATTACGTAAAAATGTATACACATATCCATATGATTGGATATCAATCTCACATGATCATCACTCTCTATAACAATTTACACAATTACACACGTCCTGGGTCTAAAACAACAAACATAAGGTGACATATAGCAACTCTGTTGTCTGCCTGTTCACCAGCTACAATAAAAACATCGAATCCAGCTAGCCGTCTCACTCAACAACATAACTATATCACATGTGCTGCCGACGAAAAGGCTAAGCGTTACATACAACACCTCTATAACATTGACAGCATAGATATCGTGGTAAAGAAATCAGGACGATACATACTCATCCATACGACACACCTGGTAATGCAACAAACATTTGAAGCATTTAATAATAATAATCTCTAATTCAGGCGCAAGACCGATTATGTTTTGGGGGAAGGGAAAAGTCGGTTATGTTGACATCAATATGTGACTAATACATTATTTCATCGACTCAAGGTGGATGAACTGCAAATTTGACCTCGGTGGGATTTGAACATAGAGCATAAAGAGCTAGAACAAATACTACACGGCATTTGTCCGACACTCTATCAATTCCGACAATTCAGCGTCCTCGGAACCATATTAATAGCAGTTTCTCACATTGACACAAGATTTGGGGAAGGGAAGAGCCGATAATACCCACACCATTACATTGGTGGTACTCTATTTCATTGACTCCGCCGACACCATTACATTGGTGGTACACTATTTTATCGACCCTGGAAAGATGACATCGAAAGTTGGCCTTGACTGGAATTGAATCAAAACGTAAAGAGCCAAAAACAAATACTACTAAGCTTTTGTTCGACGTTCTAATGACTCTGCTAATCACCCGCCACCAGAAGAATATTAATATTAATATTTCTAATATATTTCTAAATTAATATTTCTAATATAACTTGTACACAAAGTAATACATCCGCTAAACATTTCTGAAAATCCTAACATTTAATTTAATAATTCCTTGTATATATGGCTATCTACCTGTGTATCGTGAAGTCACTCAACCTTTAACTCTACAAAATACTTCAGCAATGCTTGTATAGTCACTGCCTCCGTTTCTCTCGTTCTCCCCAACTCTCACTATTCGGCCCAGGTGGACAAAATAGAGAAGGCGTTTCTCCGGAGTATGGCGAATGAGACGCGTTGGCAGAGCCATTCCAGCTCGCAAGGGTCGCACCTGCGGGTAGCCAAATCTGTGCCGATGGTGGAGAGTATTAGGGTGGCCCTAGGACCAATGACACCAGAAGTCTCCTCTACTACGGGCTCAACCGCAAAGCTGTCGGAGAGCGATCGATATTTGGAGAGTTTAGCCTTCTCGGCCTGAAGTGCAGCAGAGCATGGATTAGTAGCAGACTGCAGCAGGTTGCCGCTGGAGAAAGTAACTTATGTAATGCCCACCTAAAAAAAAATGAATAAAGATGTCCATCTCGACACACTCCGAACGTAAAGAGATACATTCAAATGGATTTTGTATAGTTATCAGTTTTGTTGTTGGTGGAGTTGCTACTATTATTGTTAGTGCTGGTGGCGAGGGTTGGTGCCGTAGAGAAGTGCGTTTTCTTTCAGTTGTATTGATTTTAAGACTTTAGAAAATAATACAATTTCATTACCGTAGAGGAGCCTTCTTTGCTTTGTGGTCATTCCAGTAACAAAAGGTCCAACACTATATAAAACAGAATCAAATACAATTTGAGAACTCTTATGTAGCGTTAAAAACATATTGCACATTCCAGAAGCAATAATATTAATAAGATTTCTTTCATTACTACAAGGTTACAAAATTCCATATAAGTCGTGCACTCGATTATATTGTCTCGTTGCAATATATAGATAGCGGAAGAGTAGAAGAAAACGCAGACAGAATATCGGTCGGATTTCGAATCAGAATATAAAAAATGCGTTACTAAATATCACAAAATATTTTACTGCACATTTTCTATATACTTCCATTTTTTGTGTTCATTTATATAATTCTAGAGGAAAAAAAGTTTATATTAAAATAAAAATCGGATGTGTACTGTATGTGACAATGCTATATTTTGCATGCTGTATTGTTGAAGTAATTCACATGCCTGTTGAAGTTGTGTACTTTTGGAAGTTTAAAAACAATTGTTTGAATTTTCCTGCAATTATTGGTGTTATTTTTATTTCGAAATCTTTATAGCAAGAAAATGTTTCCATGCGTAGATTGATTGTCTGCTAGCAGGCAATTAGCCAATACAGGTACCTTAACAATGTTTTCTTTAAGAATTCTACCTCTCTGTCTGTCTCTCTCTGTCTTTCTCTCTCTCTCTTTCTCTCTCTCCACTTCTATCACATTCGTTCACACCACATAAAAGGCTATTGGAGTGGTTATATATATACACACATGTCGTAATATTATCAGAGGGTGTTGAATTCTCAGTATCAGTCGAGTGTCGGACAGAATGATTTGCAGTACTTAGTTACGACTTTCTATCTTCAGAGTTAACATCCCACCGAGGTCGACTTTCCCTGTAATCCTTCACAGGTTGATGCATTTAAGTACTTGTTAAATATTGAGGTAGATATAATCAACCATCCATTTCCCTTGAATTGTTGGTCTTGTGCTTGAATTAGGAATCAATATTTTACTTTTTATAGTACGTATATATTTATGTTTTACTTATAGATGTATCTGAAAACCTATCTATTGATAAACTCTAAACAACAAGTCAAGAGTCGAACGTGCCAGCCAACAAGGGGAAGTGTTGAAAAGAGTAACCTATGTTATTTTTATGTCGAATTTTCCTTTGTAGATCTTGGACATATGTATTGGTTTGTTTTGATTTTGAATTTTGTATTTTTGTTGTTAGTTCTCTGAACTATATATATAAGAGATTTTCCGTAGTCAACTTTTTGTTTAGTGTTAACATTTGCATGGCAATGACCGGGAGATGCATTATGGATTTGATTGAAGGTTCATTAAATCATTGGTTTTCTGTATTCAGTCCCCGCATATAAGCTTTACCTTTTAGCTTTTCTGGAAACAAGTTAATTTTTTCTTGTGTTAAGTTACATTTTACAATTTTGTAGCAGTTGATTCTTTGCAACTGTGGCAAAGAAAGTTGTGGGTTTGTATGGGTTGGTGTCCTTTGCTTATTTATTCTTGTGTATTAATACAGTATGTTCTTCAGTGAAGAAGTCAGGTGTTACTTTCGGATTTGACTGTTGTGCAGAGTAAGTGTAATGCGAGTTGTGACATTTTATTTGGTGATGTTTGTGTTTCCTATGTCCAGTGTGATATATTTTATGCTATCGTATCGGATGTTGATTGTATAGAATATGCAACGGGAAGTATCTCAGTAGAATGCGAGTTGGGAGAGATGATGGTGTTATTATGTCGAATATCTATTATGTAATAACATGTACTATGTCATTTTATTAGGTGGGTATTTTATCATATTGTTCTCAAGGTGTTTACCATGGACTTTAAATTATTTGTGAGAAAAATATGATACTTGCGAAAAGAAAATCGTTTTATAACGAAAAATGAAGTGAAGAAATACAAAAAGTTAATTTTAGGAAGTGATTTATTTTAATTTCAGCATTATAATAAATATAAAGTTAATGGGAAAATAATTTAATTGAAAACTTTATTAAAATCTATACATTTTTGTTTATAATCTTTAAAAGAACCATTTTTTCAAATATATTATAAAAGATAAGTTTTTATATTTTAAGTATTTATTTAAGAAATATTGCATTTTTATTTCTTGAGAAGCTAATTTAATTCATTTTAATGTTTAGATTCAAATATATAAATAAAACAAAGCTCTAACTTATTTTAGGTCTAGCGACTTCAATACTCCACAACTTGAAATTATGTTATAGTATTTGTTATAAGTATTTTTTTCTTTTATATCTTATTTTTCAAGGATCGGTACAGGAGAGCTGCATTAGACTTCAACAATATTTAGAGATAAACTCAGAGAATGTTCATGAGAGAAAGAAAGTGACTAATTCCTATCCAAATGGACCGTACGAAGTTGTCAAAATTATCGGGTTTTATATTACGTATTATGCCACAAAACTTTATCGAGTATGTTCCCAGTTGACTTGTGAAGTCATTCCAAGATTAACCATTCGAATGATGAAAACAATATCGAAACGAAATTTTAAAGCTTAAGTGCAATGTACTTGGACAAATCTAACAACCATTTATTGCATTTCTTGATGGAATGTCACAGAAGGTTCTTATAGCATATATTATTGCGTTGCGTTAGGGCTAGAAACAGATTCAATAGGCGAGAGACTTATATAACCTACAACAGATATATATGAATGGCCACTGGATGAATATTAAGTAATAGAAATCAGAATACTTCTAGTTTCTTTTGATACAGTTACTCGACGCTTTAAGGGGGTATCGACAGACATTATGTCCGAGTTTTATTCCTCTTCAAAATGTTTCATTTTGCCGTACGAACGGACAATCCTACGGATTTTGCTGGACTTACGAATTCCCCAGTGTTTACCCAGCAACGCAACTGATGCTGAAATATTGAAACTAAATTTTAAAGCAAGCAGTTTATCGTGGGGCACGGGTTTTGATGTGTTTGTTGATGATGCAAAGGTTATAGTGGATACAACTGCTGGTATTTTAAACACAAATTTAGACATCCATACAAGTAATGATTGAATTCACTACCGCCATACAGTTGCCGTTAAAATTTCCTGTTCTGTTTAAAAGCTCTCTTAATGAGTGAGAGAAGATCATAAACCTTGCCTGCTGAAACACGTATACTGTGTTATGAAATGTGAAGAACCCAAAATATCATTCGCACTTGTGCGATTGTTAGCATAGTATTTATATGGAAGAACAACAGAAAAGATCTGGTTGTTCAGTCTTAGATATTTTGCTGAAATTTTTCAAAAATAAATGAAATAGGCTCCCGTTGCATGTAGTAGTGTGTAATGCCAATACTAAAATAAAAGCCTCGAAAACAAAATTAGAATTTTGGAAAAAAGAAACTAGCATACAAAACTGTAACACTGTGTCCCTCATTTTGAAAGACATTTCCAATTATCATACTGGTGACATTAAGGAAAATGATCATTTAATGACTTTTAATTGAATGCATCATCATGTGGAAATTCTATTTAATCTAGTAAGCAAATACGCTTCAAACAGAATCAGTATCATGTAGCCAAATGAATCCCGAGTAGGAGACATATTCAATAGGCAAAAAGACCAAAGATATTTGAATGCAGTGAAAAATGAATAAGATGCTGGCATATCACGAGATTTCAATTTATAAGCATCATTTAAAAAGCTGCAACCTCCTCTAATTTTTGTTTACTTTAAGATTTACAGCTTTCAGAAAATGCTATTAAATTTCGTATTTTCCAGTTATGTGTTTATGTGAAGCAACATCTGCACTCGGAAACAGAATACTGAAGCACATATGAGAATATTGTTTATTCTCAAATTATATGTAAAATATTCCATTTTTTTGTACTTGCAGTTATTTGTAAAATATATTTGATTTAAATTGTTGCGTTGTACATATGTAATTAAATACTGCAAAACACCGACAAACACACACACAGGCACACACACACACACACACACACACACACACACACACACACACACACACACACACACACACACACACACACACACACACACACACACACACACACACACACACACACACACACACACACACACTCACACACACACACACGTACATTCATATATACACACACATATATATATATATATACATAGTGTATATATATACATAGTGTATATGATTCAGTGAATTAATGGTGGTGGTACCAAATAAGCACTCAATGCACAGACAGTATATATATTAAGAAACACTTCGAAGTTTCCTTTACAAGTAGTTAGCGTTGTATTGTGTATCAACCTGTTACGCGCCTTTAACAAACGTTTGGCTCAAGATCACTCATAGAATTTATAAACGAAGCTCCATTATTGATCTGATCTTCAGACTCGCGATTAAACAAAAGCTACGGTGTAAGATGCTGGATATATATGAATATAGGCCTTATTTCGTTTCGTTCATATGGGCATAAATAATAGTTGGGACCTAATAATTAGATACACGTACATATAGAAACATAAGTATAACACACACACTAGGATCACATCAATACAAGCCATGCTTATTAGGATTGAACTACGATAGACAAAAAATATTATCCCTATGGCTGCTGAGCGCCTTTTCCAGCAAATATTTTATTGTAAGCTTATTTTGGGGAACAGAAAAAATAGTAAGCCAAAGAAAACATACAAATACGTTTTAAACTTGAAATCTCTTAAATTATATTACAAAAGTCTTGGAGTAGTTGCAGCAGATAGGTAATCTTGGTGAGCTACGATTTAGAATAGTGTTAATGATTTTGAGCTTAACAGAGTTAAGCATGCTGAAACGAAAGGAATTGTTCGTAAAAATGAGATTAGTAGCAATGGCGTTAGCAGTGATTCTCACTATTTATTTAAATGTTCCATATGCACCAAAGTATGTATTTGCACCAACCCACCCATGCGAGTAAGGCAAACATGTATGATTTGAATTTCATTCTGGATGAACAGTTTCAATGCCATTTTCATAAAAAATCTACAAGTCACGTGGAGGATTGAAGCAGCACTTGACCATTCATAATATAAACAAGCGGAAAATGGAGCCAATGCTGAAATGAGACATTGCCTTCCTAGGCAATTATAGTTACAAGAAGAGTTCAAGCTCTACAATGAGCAGAGCTTCCATATAACTCATGAATTAATCATTTAAAATGTCATATTGATCTTTAATACTTGGTGGTTGTTTCTAATTAAATCCTTGTATTTCCACCTATTCAGCTAGTTATTATGCTTGTAGTTACTATTCGTATTGTTTTTGTGTTTTTCGTCTACAGAGTTATCTTTCCTTTATATCTTTACACATTTATTCGGCCTTATTTAATATCATGTAAGATCTGGAAGCATATATATCTATGTTGTTTGTGTTCGTATGTGTATGTATGTGCGTGTGTATGTGTGCATAATTGTGGTTAAATCTGCCTGTCAGTGTGTGTATGTTTTCATGTCTGTGTATGTGTGCTTTGGATTGCTTATATCTAAGCTTGTGTGTATGAATCGTACACTGTTAATGTTAAATGAAGAGTATATCTCTATCTTACAATGCTATTTTTTGGTTATTTTCTATTTGGAATAATCCTGTGATCTTCTCAATGTGTATATTTATACATTAAAAAAATATCGATCGCAGAACAGCGTAGGACATATTTGATTCTTAATCCCCTTATCCCAGATATTTCTGTTTTAAGTCTTTGTACTTAGAAAGTTTCTTTACTTCTTTAAGTGAGATATTTTCATAGAGTTGCATTGGTGTCTACAAACGTATATGTTATTCTCGGCTCTTTCTCTTCACAAAGATCATTACACATCAGAGAATAAGGTCATTTTTATAAATGTCTTCTGAAATATTTCAAACATTGACTCATTTTAATTCTGAAAAATATATAATATTAAAAGGGCATAAATTTAAATACCTATTTAAATGTTAATACTTATATTGTATGTGTATAAGATCGGACGTGTCTTGGGGCTTGAAAAATATTCTTCTGATAATGTAGATCTCTTTTGTTAAGCATATGTTTCATTACAGTTTGTTTTCTATCGTGTCTGTTGCGTTCCCAATTTAAATTTCCATTTATTTATTTATTTGTTTATTTGTTTGTTTATCTTTTATTTTATATGGAAATTGGCGAATAAAATTGTCATGTTTTACAGGTGAATGAAATGTTATGCTCAAATGGCCTTGGAATCGAACTTTGGCCTTATGTCCGTGATCCCAGCACCCTAAATACTATGCTACGTACATTAAAAAATTGGAAGTATATCTACATTCTGATTACAAATCCTGTCGAGGTTAGTTTAGCCGTTTATCCTTACGTGGTCGATAAAATAAAGTACCAGTAATGCCCTGGAGTTGATTTAATCCACTTCCCCTCCCCACAAAAAAGAATAATCAACATTATATTTCTCTGAAAATCCCGCTAAAACTCGAAAAGAAAAACATGTTTCCCAGGAGAATTATAAGCGTATAACCTGCCTACGAAAACATACAAATAATTTACAGCCATACTACACAACAGACTGATAAAACACCTGGAAAACAACGATACATTTCCTAAAGAACAAGAGTGTCCGGAAGTGATGTATGGCTACAAAAAACAGTTATTGGTAAAGCGTTAAATTTATAGGAAATATAAGGAAATGAAACCACAACACGAAAGTATTGAAGGATCAACAATGACCTCCCCTCCTCATCCTCCTCATCATTATTGTCATCATCGTCAACATTAAAATCACCATCATCATCATCATCATCATCGCTGCCGTCGTCGTCGTCGTCATCGCCACCCTCATCATCATAGAATAACAAGAAAAACGACAAAAACAGCAACAATATGATATATTATTGATTTCTAATTTAGATATAAGCCCAACAAATTTAGCGAAGTGCAAAGCTGATAAAATCAACCCCAATACTTGACTAATACTTCCTTTTATTGACCCCAGAATGTTGAAAGGCAATGTTGAAAGACAGGATATAAAACCAGAACGTAGAGTCCAATAAGGAAATATTGGTTTCTTATATAGGCACAAGGCCAGTAATTTGGGGGGAGGGGAAAATCGATTAAATCGACCCCAGTGCGTGACTGGTACTTTATTTTATCGACTACATAAGGATGAAAGGCAAAGTTAACCTCGGCGGGATTTGAGCTCAGATCATAAAGAGCCGTAACTCTATGCTGCAAAGCATGGCGTCCGACCCTCTACCGGTACTGCCAATCCACCGCCCTCGAGCCATAAGGAAATAACGTGATGCATGTAATCCACCGCACTAACGATTCTGCCAATCTGTCAATAATCATTTTAATTTGGATACAAGTTCAGTAAACTTCGGGTGGAGTGGGGAAAGTCGATTAAATCGACCCAGTAAGTGAGTAATAATCTATTTTATCGATCCCTAAACAGGTTGTGAACTAAGATCATAAAGAGGCAGATCAAATACTGTTAAGCATTTATCCAACGCTCAAACAATTCTGCTAAACCACCACACTAATAATAATAATTTTTTCTAATTTAGGCACAAGGCCAGCAATTTGAAAGAAATGGGAAAGTCGATTAAATCAACCTTAGAGCATTACTGGTACTTTATTTAAACGACCCCATAAGGAAGAAACTAGGCAGAATTTGAAATCAGAACGCAAAGGGCCGTAATTCTATGTTGCATAGCATGGCGTCCGATGCTCTACTGATTCTGCAAATCCACCGCCTTAATAATAATAATAATAATAATAATAATAATAATAATAATAATAATAATAATAATAATAATAATAATAATAATAGCCGATAGTCGTACTGGAAAATCGATACGGTAAACACTGATAATAAATGGTGGTTATAACAGTAGTGAATTTTGAATTTGTATCGATAGCCTAGCCGACATTTCTCACGTAGACTTGACTTCCACATCGCTCTCTCAGTGACCTACAGAGAGATATTAGCATTGGAATATCATTACGTTATTTTTTCTTTCGGAATCAAATTAGGCGATCATTTCGAGAAACTAAACATACGATCAGACATACACATATACACATATGCACATCCAGAAGCAGAGACACACACACGGAAAGAGAAACAAACACACTGTTAGCGGTATACACATACATGCATGTATATATATATATATATATATATATATATATATATATTTATATATATATACACATATACATACATGTATATATATATATATATATATATATATATATATATATATATATATATATATACACATATATATATATATAACATATATACACATATGTATTATACACACACATAATATATATATATGTGTATATATGTATATATGTATATATACATATATATATATATATATATATATATATATATATATATATATAAATATATATATATATATATATATATATATATATATATATATATATATATATATATATGTATATATATATACACATATATATATATCATGTGTGTGTATAATACATGTGTATATATGTTCTATATATATATATATATATATATATATATATATATATATATATATATATATATATATATATATATATATATGTATATATATATATATATATATTATTTATCTATATATATATATATATATATATATATATAGAGAGAGAGAGAGAGAGAGAACATATATACACATATGTATTATACACAGACATAATATGTATATATGTATGTATATGTATATATATATATATATATATATATATATATATATACATAGATATAGACAAATACTGATACAATCAAGAGTAAATAGGGCTAAATTTTATAATGTCGAAGTCAATATTGATGAACTAAAACATCAACACAGTAGAAATGTATTAGATAATACAATTATATAGAGAGAGTGGAGATGAATAAATGAAGCAAAATATAGGTAACATAAACAAACAATAGGACGAAACGTAGGCACATACATATATAATAAGCTAGGTAATCATCATTGAAGATGTCACTCTATACCAGATAGGTTTGATGCCATGTTTTAGAATATAGAAAATATAGAAAGATATCAAAGTTAGATGAGGGAGGGTTTGTCGTTAACTAGCAATCGATATTTGTTTGTGAAGTAAGTTTTAATAGGAGGGGAAAAATCGATAGGCTAAAATAACATTGTCACTACGGTCTTTATCAATAGAATTTTTTCATATATTTCTTTCACTGAATAAAGTTTAGATTGGTTTATTGTTCTCATAATCTTGTCGTATTTTTTGTTCCTTTTTTTGGTAGGGAGAATATATATCATTAATAACAAGGAAACTGATAAGTATATACCTGGTCTTTTTTTCTTTTATCTAAGTATATATCCTCGCTTCACATTTTGAAACATTATTAAATATCTTTCAGTATAATGGGTACTTACAATGTTACACACACACACACAAACACACACACATACACACGCGCGCGCGCACGCATGCGTACGTGTATATATATATTGTGATTTTGTTATGCTACGATGACTGGATTTAACTCTGAACTGTCTTTCGACAATCTTGATGTGGAAAAGATTGCATTAGAGCTTTAAATATCAGACTGTTTTGTACAGTTGTATTATCAACTCATATCTACCTTATATATATATATAGTGAAAGAGTGAAGAATAACATGGTCGGCTGTACAAAAAGGTTTTATTTACATTATTTATACTGTAAATAAAACCCTTTTTGTACAGCCGACCATGTTATTCTTCACTCTTTCTCTACTATTACTCCAAGAATGACCTGCATGGGAATTCTCGCAAACTCGCTACCTAACTAATACCTAAAACGATAACTTGTTATCCCATATATATATATATATATATATATATATATATATATAGGAGGTGAGTTTTATTGTAGTACAATAAAGCAATGCAGATATCGGATAAGAAGCACTCTACAGTTTGTAGGACTGGAGTATGCATAATATAAGATCAAAAGATGGTTAAAGGAGTACCATGTATTTTATTATGCGCATTTCAAAAACAAACATCATCATGCAATAATATTTGTGTTTTCATCAGATAAAACAGGAGAACATGATATGAAGGCTAAAAAACACTTGTGGATAGTGCAGTTTTAAATCAACATATCAACATATGTTGATTTAAAACTGCACTATCCACAAGTGTTTTTTAGCCTTCATATCATGTTCTCCTGTTTTATCTGATGAAAACACAAATATTATTGCATGATGATGCTTGTTTTTGAAATGCGCATAATAAAATACATGGATCTCCTTTAACCATCTTTTGATCTTATATTATATATATATATATATATATATATATATCGAGAGAGAGAGAGAGGGGGTGTTATATAGAAAAGGCTTCTATAGGACAAGAACTGTTTAATTCGTGTGAAAGCATTAGCTGAACAGATGGTCACTTGGAAACAACACATACAATCAAGAAAGCTGAAAGCATACTCAGCAAAAAGCAAAGTGTTAGTAAGTATGAGAGAAGACGGAGCCTTAATTCGATCAGGGAAATTACCATGTTTGATATCTTGAAAAGTAATAAGCAGAAACTATATCGATATATAGAATGCTAATCTCGGGTACACAAGCGATGCAGTGTGGTAGCTGTTACAACATTAGAAAGGAAGACTTGTAATGTATTAGATGTTTAGGGATAATTGGTAGCAAGAGTGTTAGGGATATAAAGATTTTCCAAACTCAAGAAGTTGTTGGTAGCTTCTGATATCTTAATTAGCAATGGGGAAGGATGCTCCGATAATATTGTAACTAGAACAGTGAAACGGAGGTAGAAGTTTAGGAAGCTGCTTAGTCGGTTGACAACAAAACGTTTTACCCTACGAGCGAGAGTCCAGCTGTAAGACACCTGTGTCTGAAATGCCATGTTATATGATAGCGAAATATGAACAGTAAACGCAGAGGATATGCACAACTGAGAAATTAAATGAGTATCTTCGATTGATGTGCAAATATAATGTGCCTGAATACCAAAACATGGATTAACTAAGAAAAAATGGGTATAAGAGGAATCAGATGTAATGTGCAAGAAAGGAAACCACGCTGGTATGGGCATGTGGAGTGGAGGGATTATGACCGATGGGTAAAGAAGAGCCAGGAAGTCTTTGTCGAAGAAACCACCGTAGAGAAAAGTAGAAAAAAACCTGTACGGAGGAGGTAAGTGCTAATCTCAAATCACTGAAGCTTAGAGAGGAGATCGTGTGGAGTAGAGTGATGCATTGATGAAACAGACTCATTCAAAAGACTGAACGTAAAATGCTGCTGCTGCTGCTGATAATGATGATGATAATAATTGTTTCTACTTTAGGCACAAGGCCAATAATTTGAAGGGGAGGGGAAAGTCAATTAAACTGACCTCAGTGCATTATTGGTGCTTTATTTTGTCGCACCCGTAAGTATGAAGGGCAAAGCTAACCTCGGCAGGATTTGAACTCAGAATGTAAAGGGCCACAACTCTATGCTGCAAAAGCATGTTGTCTGATGCTCCACCGATACTGCCAATCCACCGCCCTTATAATAACTGTTTCTACTTTTGGCACAAGGCCAGCAAATACCCCAGTGCATTACTGGTGCTTTATTTTATCAACATCGTAAGGATGAAAGGCAAAGTTAACCACGGCGGATTTGAACTCAGAAGGGCCGTAACTCTATGCTGGAAAGCATGGCGTCCGACCCTATAGCGATACTGCAACATGTTGATATATATTTGTTAACATTTCATAATTCAATAATAAGAACACTAATTACTTATTTCAGATTTCAACGATACGTTGGGTTCTTTCGTAATTTAAATTAATCTTATACTGTCTAGAAGACTATTTCGGGTGCTTCCATTACCCATCGTAGATTATCGGTTAACCTACTATAGGTTCTATGAATTTGACATTAGTTTATATTTCTCGTTCAATATGCACTATCACATTGAGAAATTTCAAAACAAATTTTTACATGAAAACTAGTATGTTTGCCAAAACAAATATCTGCCGAGTGTTAGAAGGCCAATTCTGTGTTTGGATGTTTGTTATGAGAAGAGAAGAATATATCAATTCTCTTGAGATATTTTATTCTATGGAGACCATACCTAAATCAATTACTTCTACAGTACAGAATGTGTTTTGAAATAGAGTCTGAATTCTATTCACAATATATTGCATATATGTCTATATATATATATATATATATATATATATATGTGTGTGTCTATATATACATATATATATATATATATATAGTGAAAAATGGAACGGGAACAAAACAGAGAGGCAGTACGAACAAAGGTTTATTAGTTTCACGCTCTTGAGAGTGTGTGTGTGTGTGTGTGGGGGGGGTTTATAGATTTATAGATATAAACATATCAACAAACAATTTTGTAGATTTGATCCCATGCGTGCAGCTGTCGCGTACTTATTGTATTTTAAATATATCCCGTTTGACTGGTATTCGAGTTACGCTGAGCAAACATTTAATTCAGTCATTGAAAATGTTAATTGTACACCACTCCGAAAAATATTAATTACAATCTACGTGTATACATTCCTCTCACATCAAATATCGCATATCTTACAACCATACCCAAGTAACAAACGCTCTGTTTCCGCAAACTAAGTTTTGATCCCTTGTTTATCCTTAACTTTCTCATAAAATGGAAAGATCATTAAATATGTTGAACATACCATAAAAAGAACTATATGTCACGACCTATTTAATATACACCTTATCATTTAAAGCTTGGTGTTCCCATTCAGTATGCCAACGATCTAGTTCCGATTCGTTCTAGAAAGCATTTTCTTTATTGAAACACACACAAGCAGAAACAGACACGCGGAGAAACATACACATACACTTATATATACATATATATATATATATATTTATATATATATATATTTATATATATGTATATATATATATATATACATACATGCACACATATATATATATATATAGTATAGTTTCACCGAACATTTGTTATAATGCTCGGTGTGTTTGTAAACAAACATCCCGAATTAAGCCGTACAGTGGCTAGCAACCATCGTTGCTCATTTGTTCAACACTGACATAGGAACGCTGTACTAGTTTCAGCCTTATTAGCTATCGTCAGCAACGTATACCTTCCTGCCAGATGATTGAACGTATGGAAGTATATACTTTCCTTATGCATATTAACGGCTGAGCAGCCTAATTTGCATATCCAGTGAGTTAATCGGCCGGGCGCACCGAAAACGATAAACGGAAAAAATGAAACGAAATTTCATTTCTCACTCTTTGTACGGATTTTACTTAAATATAAGTATGTATACGTACATACATATATGTATACAGATCTACAGTATATATATATACATACATGCACACATATATATATATGTACGTATGGATTCACCGAACATTTATTATTCATATATACATATATGTATGTACGTATACATACGTATATTTAATTAACAGCCGTACTAAGAGTGAGAAATGAAGTTTCGTTTCATTTTTTCCGTTTATATATATATATATATATATATATATATATATATATATATATATATATTCGTTTTGCAAGGTTTTTGATATGAAATCGCGTGTCGCAACTAATATTTGGTGTGGGTGATATTGTTATAATGATATTGCAAGATATAAAAATGGCGTAGGCATTAAAATACAGCGGGAGGAAATATAATAGTACCACCGAGGATGTCACAGATGTGTGCCGAAAGAACTTTGATGGATTATATATATATATTTATATCTGTATTTGGTCAATCAATGGTAAACCTTGATTTCCTGAATTATTAACTATGGAGATATAAAAGATACAAAAGCTAAAACCAACCCAAATCAAATAGTGAGTGTGTTCTATTATTACTTCTGGCAATATTATTATAACAATATAACTCTCCCCAAATATAACAATATATATATATATATATATCTATATATATGTGTGTGTGTGTGTATATGTATATATATATATGTATATATAATTAGAAATATAAGTTATCGCCGTATTTTGACTAAATAAATTATTTAGCCTGATAGTAGGCTTAAGAACTCTCGGAGAAATGGAAAAAGATGAGTATTGACGAACATGGGAGTCGAACCCACATCTGCGGTTATCCAGACCACTGTGCTACCATTACACCAACACATCACCCGTGTTCTTCCATTCAAATTAGAAATCTTAACCCCACTATCAGGCCAAATAATTTCTTTAGTCAAAATACGGCGAAAGCCTATATTTCTAATTTAAAACTCGCTCGCTGTTTCGAAAATATTCTTACTTGACATTACACTTGCTAAGATTATAGCTTCTAATTTGAATGGACGAAGACGGGTGATGTGTTGGTGTAATGGTAGCACAGTGGTCTGGATAACCACAGATGTGGGTTCGACTCCCATGTACGTCAATACTCATCTTTTTCCATTTCTTCGAGGGTTCTTAACCCCACTATCAGTCTAAATAATTTCTTTAGTCAAAATACGGCGATAGCTTATATTTCTAATTTCAAACTCGCTCGCTGTTTCAAAAATATTCTTACTTGATATATATATTTATATGAAGTATTTCCGTCGAAGGGTAAAAGAAGGGAGAGTGCTCTATGTATGCTACAGGGCTATTTAATTATGTAGTAAAACAACACAAAACAATTATTCCATTTACCAAGGTTTTGACGAAGACAGGCGATCTCAACAGAGACATCTGAAATCATTCTGATGGACGATTTCAGTCGTCTCTGTTGAACTTTCCTGCGCTCGTGAAACTTTTGGTAAATGTAATAATTGTATTGTGTTGTTTATTACATAACTATATATATATATATATATATATATATATATATATATATATATATATATATATATATATATGTCAGGTCACCAGTTGGTGCTACTGGTAACATGTATCCCAGTACAACCTGTCTGATGGTCGGGTCGTTGGCGACTAAACTGGCAACCCCACCAAGGTTTCTTGGTGAGGAGGGTGACTTTGGACATCCTGCAGGACTAAAAACAAAACCTGTCAAAGGGCAAAGGAGCTCTTAAGAGTCAATGGTCATCCAAAATCACTGGGAGAGATGACCCCTTAGCCTTCGTCAAGGCAGAATTCTAGGAGAAGGAAAACTCTGATATAACACCTGCAACCCTGATGGTATCCAATGATGCTGACTTGTTCTTCTCTTTGGTAAATATCATCTTGGTTAAGAGAGTTAGACTGGCTTTGTGCAGTGCCTTTGATCACTATAAAAGCTTCACGGCACAGGCATTGCTTTGTATCTGGAGATCTCTCTGCACTTGTCGTCACATGGTGCCGTGGGCCCAGCACTATGTGTCAAGAATTGTCACAGTTGTAGTGTTTGTTCCAGAGTACTGGCTGGACTAAAAGTCGCTGGCTGGAATAAAACGTCACACTGTTTAGCGCATCGGTAGGGGTTCTCCTACATGGATATAAAGTAGTGGCCGTACTCGGAAACAAGTTGGCAGCCACCATATATATACATAGTAATAATAATAAATATGAAGACTCAAATCCAAAGAGGGCTCGATAAGGATAAATATATATCAAATATATAAGAATCCTAGAGCAAATATTTATTAAAAAAACAGATTAAAGTTTAAGCAAAGAATCGCTGCTTTCACCTTTAACGGATCTACTGAAACGAAAAAAAATCAATCTGTGAACGTAGAAATAAATGTTTCGAAAAACGTTGCAACCGAAAGTAAACAGGAAGACGATACTTTGGTTCGTGAAGACGTTCCCTGGCAATGAACGGAAAAAAAGCGGAGATAATACGTCGTTATGTGGACCGATGAGGACAAATACGCACAAAGACAAAACCACGTTTATGACGTAAATGGAGTCATAGACATATTCTATTTAGGAAAGCAAATTATTCTCAGCTTCAGAGTTAAGAAAAGCAACAATAATTAAATATATACATACACGCATCCAACGTATATACACATGCATACGCGAAAACACATGCCAAGAACGTACACATAAATACGCGCACAGATAAATCCGCGCGACACCTGAACCCGCACACATACGAAAGTATACACCAAATACACAAAAAAGATATATATGTGTGTGTGTGTGTGTGTATACATATAATTATAAACGTATATAAGTATACACACATAAATACGTATATAACGCACGCACACACATACCTACAAGTAAATACACATATGTTCATTAAACGTATGTAAACCAAAACACAAAGTACACATATACACACCTTACATACGTGCAAACACGCATACACCCACAAATACAAAATACACATACACACATAACCTATACACATGTACCAGTATATATAATATAATATATACAGCTATAGCAAATACAAGCAGATCTAGGTACGAGAAAGTATACGTACCTTCACAAAACATACAGGTAATATATACTTACCTATACAAATAAGTAATGGTATAAATATAAAATATACTTAGCTTCCACATCAAGACGTAAATTATCCGCGTATTGTTCGTACTATCCGTTAGGGTATAATGTGGGGCTGTAATACAGAAAAGTGTTATGCAATTTATGTTTACAAGCCGAAATTGCCTCAGATATTTTGTTTAAGATGTGTTCATGGGCATATATGTGTGTCTATTCGTGTGTGTGTGTTAGTGTTTGTGTGTGTTTGTGTGTGTGTGTGTACCAGTATGTGCATGACACTGCTTGAACATACTTATTAAATATTTAGCCAACCAATACATGTTCCATGCTGAATATTGCACTGAAATATTTATTTCCTTTATCCTCATTTTGTGGCTAGTGTATTCGGACAGTTGCAGATGAGAGAAAAGATATTCGTTTTGTCGCTGCATTAAAGTTGATGGATATATTTATGACTGTTTTCTTTCAACACCAAAGTTGGAGACATGGTAAAATACTTGTTAAGGTTTCTCTATTTGAGTTAAACTTAAAACAAAACTAACAAATTCCACCATTTTTATTTCATCCTTGTTACATTTCAACTTACATTGATTCACATAGACCTATTTAATTTGAAAATTTAATGCTGCAAGCAGGAAATTTACAAACGAGTGCAAGCTAAATTCTAGCATCTAAATCTCACTTCGTCTTCACCTATTGATTTGTAGCACAGACACACGACATCTAAAGATGGTTTAAAAGCTGTTAATACTACTCATAATACGAACATACAATATATAATCACAGGCTGAAAATTGCAGGAATAGTAGTCATTTTATTCTGCTGACAAATGTTTCTACACATATATATATATATATATATATATATATATAACATATTCCAGTGGGCCCTGTCAGAAGCAATTGTATCCAACTGATCCAACTGGATCCCCAAGGGAAGCACGCCAAGCTCAATGATGTTATCCAGCCATATTCCAAGGTGTCTATCCTGGGTCTCCTGCCAGTTGGTTTCGCCCGTAAAATCTGTCCTGCGATTTTTCTTGAGACATTCTAAACACATACCCATAGTATCGAAGCTGTGATCTCCCAACTCTGAGAATTAGTGGTTCTACCTGGAGTGAATCCTGCCTTCTATCACTCGTGAACCCATACTCGAGATGCATGAACATCTCCATCTTCTCTCAGTATAACTCATTCACACGGAGAGAGTACTGCGCAGGCCTCATTGAAAGAACCAGTGTCTCAGTCTTTGTAACACTAATTTTCATTCCAGCCATGCAGCACTCTGCATCAAACCTATCAAGTGCAAGTCGTATATCACATTTTGTCGAGTTAAATTATAGAATGCCGTCTGCAAATTCCATTATTAATAGATATAATGTTTACGTTTATCACAATCTAAACGCTATCTCATGGAATTAACAAATGTTGCTAATATTTGCCCCAATGAAATGAAGCCATATTTGGAAAATGGCATTTTAATAATTAATACAACATAATATAATAAACCAAGCATCGCTATTTAAAACCGTATAAAATTACTAGGAACATCAGTATATCTACGTAATAAAAGGCAAAAGAGAAAGTAAGTAAAAGTAAATATAGAAGGAAATAATTTGTTATGGTACTAGACATAAAATATAAATGTAATAAAAGTATTGAAGAAAGTACAAGTAATATATGTCAATTGTTTAGAAACCGTCAGTTATCAATATTTGTAAACCATATATATGTAATTGTGCTGGTTATATTAATCTGAGGGAAATGTAAAGGATTTTACATACAACTCTTGGCAGAATGAGATAACAGGACGCACAGAATCTGGCCAGATAACATAAAGTATCCCCTTTAACGGTTTAACAATTATGCCAATCCAGCTCCCGAGTTAGTACTTGGTTATTCGATCGCGAAATTAACCACGACAGGAATCAAAATATGATAGCGGTCAGCCAGAAGAAATGTTGTGGCATTTAATCCGATGCCTTAACGCCTACACATATATTATAGTATAATTATCTTCACGCGGTTTCGTTACTATCATTGGGTTCCAATCCTTCACCAAATACCTGAACAATAAATCTGAAATTTTCAGAAAATACACACACATGAACATCCACCTGTTTACAGCATGCGGCAGTAATATCACAAGCCTACTACCAGCTTAGACAACCACAAAACAAAGTTGCCTATATACTGTATAAGAAAAAACAAAAGATTAATTTAGACATAGAGTTATCCCTCTTGCAACGAACGAGATTTCATACAAATAACGCCATCCGCCGTTGTTTTAGAGTTATCTGAATGAATGTCATGTATGTGGAGGTTCAAAACCACAATCTAAGACGAATGCGGTATTGGAAACCGACGGTAGCAAAAAACTGGTGTTGAAGATAACTATAATATTCCAGCTCAGTATATTGTATAGAGCACTCTGTTTCCTCTATCCCTTCTACGGAAAATCGTTCAACACCACAATGTATATACAATTTATATATGTACTTTAGTGTGCTTGTTTTCAGACATACATACGTACATAGATGAATACGTACATGCATACATAAATACATACATATATATATATACATACAAACATACATACATATATACAAACAGTATATATAACTATATATTGACACACATGCATAAACACATATATACATACATATATATATATACAAACATACATACATACGTACACACATACTTACATAAACACATACATACACATATAACTCTATACTGACACACAGATACATAAACATATATATATATACATATATACATATATAAATATATACGAACATACATACATGCATACATAGATACATACATGGTGGCTGCCAACTCGTTTTCGAGTACGGCCACTACTTTATATCCATGTAGGAGAACCCCTACCGATGCGCTATACAAGTATGACTTTTTAGTCCAGCCAGCGACTTGAAGACGCTGGTACAAACACTACACCTGTGACAATTATTGACACATAGTGCTGGGCCCATGGCACCATGTGACGGCAAGTGCAGAGAGATCTCCAGATATAAAGCAATGCCTGTGCCGTGAAGCTTTTATAGAGAGCAAAGGCACTGCACAAAGCCAGTCCCACTCTCTTAAACAAGATGATATTTACCAAAAAGAAGAACAAGTCAACATCATTGGATACCATCAGGGTTGCAGGTGTTATATCAGAGTTTTCCTTCTCCTAGAATTCTGCCTTAACAAAGGCTAAGGGATCATCTCTCCCATACATACATACATACATACATACATACATACATACATACATACATACATACATACATAAAACCACGCAATCAAGATACAAACAAAAAGCCTGAACCAGTGTGGATGCGAAATTTAAAAAGCAAAATTTTGTCCCTGAGACGAAGTATCTCACACATCGCAGTCGTTATGAAATGCAACATAGAGAGCAACTTCACACGACACCAGGAAGACCTAAAAAAATAGTTAGAGAGACAATTTGGAGATACAAAATTTAAAACTTTGAACTCCAAATTACACCAGTTGAAACAACAACTCACAGCTACAACAGAAAGACTAAAATATAAGTCAACAGCACATAAACGACAAGTGCTAAATAGATTGTTTGCTAGAGATCCTAAATCAGTTTATCGCAGCTTCGGTGGCAAAAGCTCAATCCCTGTAAATGACACCCCTTCAAAAGAACAGGTTGAGAGCTACTGGAGATCTGTATGGGAAACGGATGACGGATTCAACAGACAAACTAATTGGCTAAAAGAACTGGAACAGGACTACTGCCAACATATCCTGACAAAACAATATGACATAGATGGGTCAATACTGGAAACAGCTCTACAGAAAATGTCGAATAGGAAATCACCAGGCCCAGACCTCATTACAGGATACTGGTTGAAGAATTTCACTTTCTATCGGCAAGATCTCATACGGCTGTTTACAGAAACCATTAAAGGCACACAAGAACTGCCCAGATGGTTATCAACTGCCAATACTCTCCTCATTCCCCAAAATAGCCAAACCACCCTTGCTAAAAATTACCGCCCAATAGCCTGCCAAAACATCATGTATAAATTATATACTGGGTGCCTTAACCTGTTCTTACAGGATCACTGTGCTACCAACAACATCATAACACCTGAGCAAGCTGGTGGATAGAGGGATGTGTGGGGTTGCATAAATCACCTACTAACTAATAAAATGATTCAGGAAATAACAACAAAGAATCGCAGAAACTTGACTGTGGTGTGGCTGGACTATCAAAAAGCATTTGATAGTGTATCTCATGGGTGGATTATTAAGGCTTTACAGTTAGCCAAAGTCCCACAACCATTGGTAGCTGCTGTTGAACGCCTGACCAAGAACTGGTACACCAATTTGATCCTTAGAGGTGAGAAGGAGCAAGTTAAGACTGATAAGATACATTACCAGAAGGGCATCTTTCAGGGTGATAGCTTGTCAGTGCTACTCTTCGTTCTCTCACTAAATCCACTATCTTACCTACTCAGGAAACAAGGCGGACAAAGAAGTGGGTCCAGAAGTATCTCCCATCTTTTCTTTGTTGATGACCTGAAGTTGTATGGGCCAAATATCAATGACATCAAGACAGAATTGGACCTCATTACACAATTTTCAACAGACATCCAAATGAAATTTGGTGAGTCCAAGTGTGCATATTTGGCAGTAAAACGTGGAAGAGCTGTTCCCTCCTCTAGAAATCTAGAGATGAACGGCCTGACAATACAACCTCTACAGTCAGGTGACAACTACAGATATCTTGGACAGGATGTGAATGTCAGATATGATGGACCCATAAATAAGGAGAGAACCAGAACTGAATACCTCAGAAGAGTAAAGAAAATATGGTCATCAGAACTGTCAACGTACAACAAATACATTGCCCACAATACTTATGCTGTGCCAATTCTAACGCCAACATTTGGCCTGCTGAACTGGTCATTGCAAGAACTAAGTGAGATGGATGTTAGAACTCGCAAACTTCTCAGTGTTACTGGGAACTTTAACATCAATGGTGATGTGGATAGGCTATACTTCTCACGCCAGGAAGGTGGCCGGGGTCTAAAATCCATATTAACAACATATGAGACCCGGATAGTAACACTGAAGTAACACCTTCAACAGAGGAAAAAGCTTGGCAACCATCTTGCCCAGGTTTATGAGCATGAACAAAAATCATTAGAATAGCGACTGATCTGGAGGAGAGATATGGAATAAAGCCTGATATAAATCTCTCACCCAGAGAAATCGGAAGATCCTATTCAATGTTCAAACAAGATGAGAAAATTATTGACCAATTTACAGAAAAAGTTGTGCATGGATACTTGAGACGTAAAACGCAGACCATAGAGGGGATAAACCACTCAAAAAGCCTGACATGGAGTTCCGACAAGTTTATGACATCACACCTTGAGGGATATCTCTATGCAATACAGGAACAAGAACTCCCTACCAAATATCTGCTGCACAAAAGGGGAGGGCCATCAGCTGACAATAAATGTAGGCTATGTAAAACAAAGATCGAGGATGTAAGCCACATTGTTGCCAGCTGCGAAAAAATGTCATCTCGCTACTACCTCCCCAAGAGACACGATGGGATAGCTAGAACCATCTGGAATTCACTTCGGAAAACAAAATTAACAACAAACGAGAAAGAATATATTGAGACAGATGGCACTAAGGAATACTGGTGGAACCTGAAAATAAAAACTGCCACAAAATTAAAGCACAACCGGCCTGATATTGTTGTTTGGGACCACACATTGAAAACGTGTTCTGTTGTGGAGATCAGCTGCCCACTTGATGTAAACGTTGTCAGAAAAATACAGGAGAAGGAGGACATCTACGGACCATTGATGAGAAGTTTACAAATCCAGTATCCAAGATACACCTTTAGCTTTATCCCATCATTATTGGAGCTACGGGTTATATACCAACCCGCTTGGACCAAAGTATGACTGAACTTGGATTTGCGGACAAAAAGCGCAGCTCCCTAATTCATAGTCTACAAATGGCTGCGATAGCTGGCACCTTCAAAATTTGCAAGACATTCTTGCGATTCAAGGGATGATAATTTCTTTTCTTTTACAACCTTGCCACTAGTAAGGTGGCCAGTCAAAAAAATTTACTCGAAATTAAGAGAAAGAGATAACATACATACATATGTACATACATACAACCATGTATAATTTGAGAGTTTATGTGTGTTAGTTGTTGCAAACGTCGAATTGTTTTATGATTCAACTAAACTACATATATACATACATACATATATAACTATACACATAATATATGTATATGTATATATATATACATATATACATATATACAAACATACATACAAACATACATACATACATACATACATACATACATACATACATACATACATACATACATACCTACATACATATGTACATACATACAATCATGTATAATTTGAGAGTTTATGTGTGTCAGTTGTTGCAAACGTAGAATTGTTTTATGATTCAAGTGAACTACTGATCATAATTTAAATATTGAGATTTTATTTATAAATGACGTCTACGAGACTCTTTCTGTTATGATTATCCCTCAGGGGATAAGGTTCATTGTTTTCCTTGTCACACTCAATAAATATTTATTTATACACCAACAAAATGTTTAATAATAGTTTTAAATTGTTGACACTCATTGTTATTTTATAAAAGAAAGTATAATACAAAACAAAAACCAAAACATGCTGTGTTTTGAATTGGGGACTATTACCTTATCACATCAATATTCAATACGATATATTTTCTGGTTTCACGTTTTGCCGAAGTTGAATATTTCAATATGACAACTGTGCTTTCACTTTCTGGTGCAATATACAATCAGAATATTGAACAAAAATTTTACATTATGATTAAAATAAATTTGTTCTACTAACAAAATATTGAATTGTTCCCAAAACAAGTAATACTGTTTTCTTGGTGTAGCATGGTACAATAGTTACGAAGAGACATTTTGAAGAGCTAAACTTGATTTCAACCTTAATATTTTCCACTCCTATGCATAGAGGTCGTAGCAGAGATGGAGATATTGATATGGATGCAAGTAAGTATGGGAAACCTGTATATATATATATATATATATATATATATATATATATATATATATATATATATATATATATATATATATATATATATATATATATATATATATATATTTATGTATATATATATATTTATGTATGTATATATATTTATGTATGTATATATATTTATGTATGTATGTATGTATGTATGTATGTATGTATGTATGTATGTATGTATGTATGTATGAAAAACTCTGATATAACACCTGCAACTCTGATGGTATCCAATGATGTTGACATGTTCTTCATTTTGGTAAATATCATCTTGGTTAAGAGAGTGGGACTGGCTTTGTGCAGTGCCTTTGCTCACTATAAAAGCTTCACGGCACAGGCATTGCTTTATATCTGGAGATCTCTCTGCACTTGTCGTCACATGGTACCATGGGCCCAGCACTATGTGTCAATAATCGTCACAGGTGTAGTGTTTGTACCAGAGTTTTCAAGTCGCTGGCTGGACTAAAAAGTCACACTCGTTCAGCGCATCGGTAGGGGTTCTCCTACATGGATATAAAGTAGTGGCCGTACTCGAAAACGAGTTGGCAGCAACCATGTATGTATGTATGTATGTATGTATGTATGTATGTATGTATGTATGTATGTATGTATGTATGTATATGTATGCATACCTATAGTTCTATCTGTATGTATGTCGTTTGCTGGTGTATATCTGTGAGGAAAAACACTATACTAGTAGTGCCGAATAAACATATTTTCCGTGGTATTTCTTTTGACAGAGTTTTACAGACACTTCCTTGTCGCTCTGGCAATTCTAAATTCAGTGAACCAGTGATTGATTTGTTGGAGACATGTAACTAACTATATTGTTGTTCACAAATGCGATGGCTTCGTTCCCTGAACTGCCACTTTCTTCAGCCAAATGAAGAGGATATCAAGCTTGTGGAAGTAGCCCCGCGAGTTTGAATGGTTCATATAGCGTGTTTATCTGGCTGTTCACCACGGTAATGATTCATGCATCTTGAATCACAACCAATCCACTGATTTTATGACGTTCAAATAATAAAGCATCTTTGTGTAGAACATGTTGCGTTATATCTGTATAGCGGCTATTATACTTCAGCTCTAATGCATGTTACTAAAGATTAAATAAAGATTACATTTTCTGCCTTGGCACAAGGACACAGGATTTCTCAAGCCCTGAAATATTCCATGATAACTGCTCTAAACAGTTCCACTAGTGTACTTGTATGGTATTTGTACGTTTGTGTTTGTTAAATATAGCACCAGCTAATAATGTTTTCTGATTAAGGCACAAGGCCAATCATTTGGGGGGAGGGGGAAGTCGAGTAAATCGACCCCAGTGCGTAACTGGTATTTTATTTTATAGAACCCCGTAATGATGAAAGGCAAGACTAACCTCAACGGAATCTGAAATCGGAATGTAAAGGGACGTAACTCGACGCCACGAAGCATGTTGTGGGACGCTCTACTACTACTTCCAAACCACCACTCTCATAGCACCAACTAATTGTGGTTTCTGATTTAGGCAAAAGGCCAACTATTTTGATGTGGGGCAATGTCGTTTAAACCGACCCCAGTGCATTACTGTTACTTTATTTATCGACCCCATAAGGACAAAAGGTGGAGCTAACCCTGGTGGGATTTGAACTCAGAAAATAACGGGATGTAAGTCTCTGCTACGAAGCAGGTTGACGCTGTTATAATAATAGCAACCTTTTTAAACACAAGATTATTATGTAATATAACTTTTAAAATGCTCATTACTATTTATAAACCAAAATATTGTATTCATTTATATTATCGTAATATCGATGTAATATGCACATCAAAATCAGTGTTAAGTGGAAAAAGAGTTATTATGAAGACCTTTATAAATCACGGATATTTTGAGCCTAAGAGAAATTGCTGAACATTATATCAACGATACTGGTTTCTAATCCGAATATTTTAAAACTGTCTACCAAATGGTTAAAAAGAACATAGCTAATCATAAGAATTATAATCTAGTACAATTACCAGCAAGCCTAGAGTATCTTTCTCGTCTAGTTATAAATTGCAGACCTGCCATTAAAAGCCTTTGTTGTCCTAAAAGCTACTTATTAGACATTAAACACTAATATTTCAGAGAACAACTTTTAAAAAAAAAAGAAGTATTTTCAAATTCATTATCTGTAAGGAAATGCCCGGTGATATACTGGAAATGTACTAGCTCAATTGGAAATAGACGTTTTAGAAATGAATAAACTAATAATCGGCAAGAGAAAAGTAGTAATACATACAAATGTAACAGTATACATAGATGAAATATTACACATTTATACATTAAATATATTCTACATAAAATATATGCACATACACGTTTTTATTCTCTAATGCCCTTTTAACAACATTCCACTCCCAAATACCTGGCAGTAACGAGTGGTCGATAGCAATTATTTGGTCATAAGTGTACTATAAATAGTATTTCAGCCATAGCACTTTAATTGAGATGATGTGTGTATATATGAATGTCGGATTCGGTATATGTGAAAATGTATATGTGCGTTTCATTTAAAGAAATGCTATTTCACTATTAATTTCAATTGAGATGGCAAAAATATTCATTTCATGCTCGAACAGAAGAAAATTTATATATTCAGATTTTCTTTTTTAAAATGTGTTAAATTTGTCCCATTCTTTTTCATTTGTATTGCTTCTTATTCAGCACACATTTTGATTCTATTCCTCCAATTCCAACGTATCGATTTCGTTGCCTTGTGGATATATTTTGACACTGCTCATTATATTTACTCATTTTGTTTAAGTGATATATTTTTGTATTCTTTTACAATTTCTTTTTCTCAATTTATTTTGGTCGTTCAACGCTCTACTTTTGGTACCACTGACTGTTTGTACCACCAATCCCTTACAATCTTTTTAAAGAACAGTCATTTATCGATCTTGTCAACGGAAACAATAGATTCCCATTTTAAAAATTATTTCAAACTTTTCATATTGAAATTATCTTTCTCAAATCAAATTTCAAAACAATTAATATATTTCCTTGTAATGAATAATTTCATTCCTTTTCTGTTCCTTCAATGTCTCTTTCATATATATTTAAATTCTGTTTATCATTCGGAAGTATATCAGCAATAAACGTATATAGTTTTCCGTAGCATAGATAATGGAAAAAGAGCGTTATGTACAGAACTAAATGTAAGATAGTTTCTAATTCGAAGGCTGCGAAAGGTGTGGTGCTATTTAAGATAGAAGAAGGCAACAAAGCTACCCCGTGCTACCTGTTCTTTATTCAAATACGACCTTAATTTTCGAGATAAAATCTCCTCATCAGATTTCAAACACCTTCAAAAATAGAGATAACGTTTTATAAAAGAATTCTCAAAACAGTTGCATGTTACCTAAGGTTTCAAAGAGATGCTATATCTGTTTGTGTTGCTTATCATTCTGGCAATACCAAGGTGATCGACGTTCATACATGATACCTTGTCAAGTGTGAGGTGGGTAATAATACTGTAACAATGAAGTTCGTGTCTTTGTTACTCAATGAGCGTAACTCCCATGTCTGTAAGTTTATATTTTTGAATCTTATTACAATTCTAATTGTAATAAAATGTCTGCGTGTTTGTGTTCTCTGTGAATGATTGTTCATTAATGCAGTGAATAAGTATTTTTATTAAGGTATTGGATATTGTTACATATGTTTTCGCTGTGTATTTATATATTTGTGTGTAGTTATGTGTGTATTCTTAATATAGTGTGTGATATGTGTATAGTTAAAGGTGTACGTGTTATTATGTATATATTATTTATATAGCTTATTGCATTTAACCGTATTTGGGTGCAGTATGATGTTTTGTATGTCTGGGGCCTGTATTTTCCCATGCTGAGTAGAGATATGAACTATGTGTGGACATCCTCTAAATAATTCATTCTTTGTGTCTTTTAGAGGATTCAGGCTCTCCAATGACCTTAATGTTTCAATTAAGCAAAGTGAACTCCCAGACATTTATTTGAAAGACGTAATATGTAAATTGTACCCTTGATTAAAACGGACTGGTGTCATATCCACATATCGTTTTCTACGCTTTGCTCTGTGTGGTTGGTTGTAATTGGTGTGATAGTAACCATGTATGTATGTATGCATGTATGTATGTATATATGTATTTATGTATGTGTGTATGTATGTATGTATGTATGTATGTATATATGTATGTATGTATGTATGTATGAATAGTTGACTGGGTGTGAACTGAATTCTGTACACGATAATTTCTTAATTTCCTTTCCTGTCAGAGAAGGAAATTTAAAACAGTATTTTAAGTTAGAAGAGAATACTATTGCTAGGTCTTAAGAATATATTTAATATTAGCATGGTAGGAGTAGACATCTTTTCATTATAGAAAGCAAGAGGACAGGTATGGAGACGAAATTTGACGTCATACACTACCTCGGCATAGCATTGCCGTTCTCACCTATAGACAACTGTAGAAATTCTGACATATGCATAACAAAGTCAGCGGAATGTGAACATAATACAGTATACAGTAAATTCTTAATTCCTTAATACTTTCTACTCTGTATATACATTATTTAAGGCTTCCTTCGCTATGTATGGTGTTATGTGACAAGTTCCCTCTACATTGATCTATTGGTGCTCTTTCGAAACCGTTCAAATTTACATTAATGGCATTCCGATTGTCTTGACATAACCGGTCCACCCTGTTACCTTTACATCATGGAGTCAAAGCCACCGCCGCCTTCGCGTGTTGGTCATCGGGTACACTGACAATGTGGTCAGCCAGGTGGAACCGTCTCTTTGTAATAACTTTCAACGCTTGTGATTTGCTCTCATTATGATCTACGTCCCTTTACGGTCTGAGTTCAAATCCCGCCAAGGTTAACTTTGCCTTTCATCCTTACGGGGTCGATAAAATAAAGTACCAGTAATGTACTGGGTAATTGCTGGCCTTGTGCCTAAAGTAGAAACAATTATGATCTCTTCAGTGGATTGGCAGTGTCAGTAGAGAGTCAGACACCATGCTTTGAAGCAATAGAAACAATTATGATCTCTTCAATTGTGGTGGATTGGCAGTATCGGTAGAGGGTGGGACGCCATGATTTGACGCATAGAGTTACGGTTCTTGCTATTCTGAGTTCAAATCTCGCCGATGTTAACTTTGCCTTTCATCCTTACGGGGTTGATAAAATAAAGTACCAGTAATGCACTTGGATAATTGCTGGCCTTGTGCCAAAAGTAGAAACAATTATGATCTCTTCAATGGTAACCCGGTCTCGGCTGGTGACCTTTCTAATCTTTCTGAGATACCTTTGATGAAATATATTCAGGTTTGTGTCGATTTTTGCCATATTCCTCCAGGTCTCGCTGGCATAGATTGCACTAGGGAGAATGATGATGATGTGCCAATGGTTGAGGTTGATCACGTAGAGAGTATTCCCTAGAACACTACGGTACCCTTTTAGAGAGTCTGTTGTTGACATCTAATTAATTATCAACATTGCTGCTTAGAGCTCTGCTCAGGAAGTGGTTGGTTTCATCTAGTTTATATTGGTTCACCTAGATGAGTAAATGTAAGTATATAGATATGTAAACCTGTCGAATTTACGTATTTCTCTGTGTTTACTAATATCTGCATTGGCTATGATTTCGATAAATTTTCTCATGAAAATGCAATCGATATTCAGTTGGTGCAGGAATGTTGTTTCAAACAGAAATTCTGCATCCAAGCAATTCAGAAGGTAGCTCAATTGAATTTCATGAAATTGTGCCAAAAAGAGAAGAAAACATGAATAAAAAATTATATAGGAAATAAAATAAATTTTTCTCTTACGTGCTATTTTTGGGGAAAAATCTTTTGTTTCAATATACTATACTAATTTACATATTTTTTGTAAATGAAGGATTTTTCAATTCAGTAATTGTTTTAAAAGTTTATTGTAGTACTCAATGTTATGCAATATTTTTTATTTTTTCTATTGTGGGATAAAAATGAAATAAATTTTAGAAAATATTAAATAGCATAATGCCTTCTGGAAAAGTTGTGCCAACATCTTATATAGATAGATTCATTCATTATAAAGTCTGTCTCAAGTGAAGAAGCTTGTCAGGCCTGTGCTTATCCCGGTTTCGCGACTGAGAGTACAATACCTGGACGCCAGTCATTTGTAGGGTTAAAGCCCCAGATATTTCTGTTACTCATTGCCAGCTGAGCATACTGGAGCAACGTTAAATGAAGTGTATTGCTGAAGAACTTAGAAAACAACCTAGCCCAAGAATCGAAGCCACGGCATTATGATCGCTAGTACAACACCGTTCCCACTAGGCCACAAGCCTCCACTGATTCATTCGTTATATATATTAATACATATATATATATGTGTGTGTGCGTGTGTGTGTGCATTTATGTGGTGTGTGTGCGTGTGTATGTAGGTGTATGTGTCTCTAAGAGACAGTGTGTGACATAGTGATTCGCAAGGTCATGAGCTGGAATCCAGGCAGCATCTTCTGTTCGACTGTATTTGTTTTTCAGACATCTAGCATTGTAACACATTGGGTTGTGCTTAACCTCCCTGAAAACTATTTGTATGTAAAATTCTTGCACCTTAATAAGGAAAGCATTAATTAAAAAGTAACTAAATGTTATTCACTCATTTAGACTAACACCTGAACGTCATAAATATAGCTAGAGCAATATTTATAAGTCTTGTTACTTATTTTTTGTTGTCTCCTATCTTATTACCTATACATTATCTTCACTTCATAGTCGATAATTATATGTAGGTCTTTCACGAGTGAGAACACCTAGAAAACTTCATATACTGTTAGATCTTATTTGAAGTGGCAGATGTATTAAATCACGTATAAAAACAATTTAATAGAACAATTTTAATAAATGGTTTAATAAGAAACATTACCGTGTTATAAGGCATGGAAGCATGTCTAAATTTCCTTCATCCCATCCAGTTTGATTTTGGTCAGTTCTGATCGTGTGATAATAGATGTATTTGTAAATGTTAAACCTTAAGAGAATTATCGTCAGCACAGATAATATTTATTCACTGAGCTTCTAAGACTGAAAGTGCAAGCTGAGATTAGGAGACTTTGAGAAGACTTTCATATATTTGATTTTCTTTTCGCATATTCTCAAGCACATATTTAGTAGATGCTGCTCATCCTACAATGGTTTGTTAATGTCAGCAAGAAACTAGTTGTGAAAAGATGTACCTTGTCATTAATTAGATTATTTGAATGAAATACAATTCTGAGATCTAACAGAATTTAACATCGCCTGGCTAGACATGAGACAAACACTTTTAATTCATAGAAATTTCAAAGTTGGAAGGCATATTTGAAGTATTAACCATTTTATTTATTGAATATTAGAATCCATTGAAATTTAACTACGTTCCTTCTGCTTTCCCAATCTACAATCATAAGATTGCGCATTACAATAGAATTATTTACTGTTTTCAAAGTACAAAATAAATATGGCATATTGGGATTTCACCGTTTCAGCTTCTTGCTTCATTTACCATCACTAGCTCATTCGAAGAATGTATCTTCTTTCAGCCTTTCATAAGTCTCTTTCTCCGTCTCCTCTCTCCCTATAACTCTCCTTCTTTCTCCCCCTCTCTCTGACTCTCTGTCTCGTTCTTTCTCTCTCTGTCTCTGTCTCTGTCTCTCTGTTTCTCTCTCTGTCTGTCTCTCGCTCTCAAATGCATATTCTTCACTCTTCATTTCAATCCAATCTAACTCTATATCTCTGAGAGAGATTTCCCAAACTGCTTCTCTGTTTACAAGCGCTTTAATCAGTTTTCTGCACCTGCTTAGCTTCCGGCTTCCAACTCTTCTGTATAATATTTACCATACAATACACGATCTGCATAACCCACAGGTTTGACCTCCCTTTCTCTTCAATAGGCATCACAGCAGAGTGCTTGTGCTATCAGAGGAATCCTTGAGATTCTAATACTAAATGTAACTTCTGAAGGTAGCTTCCTTTCCGATGTGCATCCAATGCAGCGTTAAAGAGACTTAGATACTTCCTCTACGTTAATGCAAAATATTAATTTTATCAAGAAATATAAAAAATAAATACTTTCTTATCATCTCAGCACCATGTATACTAAATTGAGATTAACGGTTTATGAACTTTTTCTTGCCGTTCATTCGTTTAGGATTAGTATAAGTATGAATTTGAATTCTGTTACACAGATAAGTACATACATACATTCATGCATGCATCTACAAAAGCGCATATACACACACACACACACACACACACATACACACACACACACACACAAATATATATATATATATATATATATATATATATATATATATATATATATATATATATATATATATATATATATATATATATATATATATATATATACATATATATATATATATATATATATATATATATATGTGTATATATATATATATACATATATATATATATATATACGTATATACACACACACACACACATATGTGTGTCTGGGTGTGCGCGCGCGCGTGTGTGTCTGTGTGTGCGAGGATGTGTGTATGCATGTTGTATGTCACGTCTGACATCTAAGTTTAATTCACAACCTTAACTTATATCATTGGTTTCCCTTATGATATGGTGTAAAACATATACGTCAAACGATTCATTCCTCAACCGCCTGATGTCAATAATACTGAACAGCTGAGGAATGGATACACAAATGCCTATAAATGTTCTTGCATAAAATGCTAGTTTAAATACACTATATTATACATGCTTCCTACCACACCGCTGAAATCCGTTTATTATATGCAAGAACGTTCAAATAATGTCTTAGCCACAATAAATCAAATATAACAAAATGAAGGTGTCATTAACTGTATTTTTCCTAGGTCGGTGAATTAACAGAACCGTTAGAACGTCGGATAATATATTTCACAGCATAGAGTTACGGATCTTTACCTTCTGATTTCAAATGCCACCGAGGTAAGCTTTGCCTTTCATCTTTACAAGATTGATGAAATAAAGCACCAGTAATGCACTTGGATTAATTTCATCCACTTTCCCCTTCCCCTGTGCATAAATCAGAAACTATTATTATAGATTATAGGTTGTTGGAATGGGAGTATCGTTAGAGTGTTGGCCTACATGATTTTCAGCATAGTGTTACTGCCCTTTATGTTCTGAGTTCAAATCCCGCCGAGGTTAGCTATGCCTTTTATCCTAACAGGGTCCATAAACTAAAGTATCAATCATGCACTTGGGTCGATTCAATCGAATTACTCCTCCCCCTAAATTGTTGGCAATGTGTCTGAATCAGGAACCATTATTTGTATTAAATTACTATGATCCTTGAAAATACTGAAAGCCATTAAGTGCTGCTTTTACAAATATTTGCATACGTATATTTGTGACCATGCATTTTGTGTATATTTGCACCTGTCCAGCTGCATTTTGACATACATATTCAAAGGCGGTGATTTCTCTATCTCTCTCCATCTCTCTCTCTATCTATCTATCTCGCACACACACTCTCACTGCCTTCTCTTCTTCCCCAATTGTCTGTCAACAAACATACTCCGTCGCACACTCACAAACACAACATATCTACATACATATATGTATATGTGTATGTATATATGTATCACATATATGTATATATTTTACACACATATATATATACACACACACACACATATATATGTATATATATATGTACATATATACATATATATATATATATATATATATATATACACATATATACATATACATATATTTATATATATATATATGCATATACATATATATATATATACATATACATACACATATATATATATATATATATATATATATATATATATATATATATATATATATATATATATATATAACACATGGCAAACTGGTATATTGCATTCTAAGGAGTCGTAGTTTCCCGAAGCAATCTGATGTTGCTGATCTTTAATTCACCAGTCATTGGAAAGTGTATCAGAGACTCGTATTCAGGCAACTTAATATGTATGCATATATATATATATATATATATATATATAATCGAAGAAATAGATAAAAGAGAAGCAACCCATTAATATATATTTCTAAGAAGCTCTTATACATGTTATGCCTAAATTGGGCTCCTCAGAGGCTCACAAGAAAATAAAGGGTTTAATTAGGAACCCTGAATGGGTATGAGTACGATTTTAACATCGAAATTCATATCTCGGTGTTACAAAGTTAGATGTTTATGTTTGTGAACAAAGGGGATAATTCCGGTGTTATTACAAAATATTTATTCCCTTAAGTCTATTTAGTACGTGCTAATTTAATTATGTTTGTCAAGCCAATTTTCAGAGGCACAAGCATCAAACACAAATGCATCTGCTTATGGCAATTAATTATCTCTATCGTCGCCTTCTATAACGCTTCCTCTCTCTATTCTCTCTCACGATACTGTAACATTTTGTTATATATACTACCAGAAAACCACCCTTCGTGTAGTTTTCTGCTAGCATGTGTAGTGTGTATATTGATATTATACGCAGCTATATATACATGTAGATATGATACATCAAATAAAATCGTAATTGACAATATATAATACATAGAAATTGAACGAAGACTGCGTTACACTGTCTTATTTAATCAGTAACGTAATCCATGATACTTTAAAAAAGACGATATTATATATGAACTGCATTAGGAGAAAATTAGTATTTAAGCGATAGCCAACAGGAAGTGTTGACATTTAAGAAATTTTAAAGAAGTGCATCTTTAAATAAACAAAATATATTTAATGAACAGCCACGAAATTTAGTAGATAAATTATATACTATTCATTCATTATTTATTCAAAGTAATCCAACTTATTTTACTAATGGGATAACAAATTATAAACCGTACGCAGTCTCGTGCTCCTTACTTTATTATAGTTTAGATATATATATAACAAATTGAGAGAGATTAACCAATTTAGACTTACAGCATAATTTTATTCTACATACATTTCAATGTATAACAGTGGACCATACCTCAAAATACATTAGGTATTTGACAGCCGGTCTACATTTCTTCAGGAATTTAGATATTGTATAAGAACCAATATAAAAATATGCAAAAGGTAATTTCATACCACAGATCAGACTCATATCATATTAAAAAAATGTTATAACATGCAAAAAGTGAGAACATTTAAAAGTAACATCAAGGCTGTGTTAGAAGCGGTGTTAAATGCAGTATAATAAAATTCAGCTCTTCAGTGCATCCATACATTAACAAATAATATTCGAGTTATAATATAGGTTTTAGCAGATTGACACACACACGCACAGACACACACGCACACACACAGACACACACGCACACACACACAGACACAGACACAGGCACACAGACACACAGACATACACATATATATATGTATATGGAGGTGAGTAATTACAATCATATGCTGTTTAAATATACAGTAGGCAACATGTATATGACAGTGTATATCTCGTTTCCTGTTGGGTATATATATATATATATATATATATATATATATATATATATATAATACAACTAAAACACCAGCAATACCTTGGCAAACATTCACTCATGAATAAAGAAAGTAGCAGTATAGGAAACTGCGTAAAGTCAATATAGTCTGTTGAACAATGGAGGTGTAATATGTTATTGACATAGAGCAATAAACGCGGTCATGAATATATCCTCCTCGTAACTCTCTATCTTACACAGTTTAAAACTTGTATGCTTTGTGTACACAAATCCGACCAAGATCAATTATAAGCATGATCTTCTGTAAACATGTATTCATTAGTGCATGTATAACTTTATATTCCTCACCATAACATTATGACAACTATACAACTATAAACTGATTGTTAGTTCCTGTAGTTGGCTATCATAATTGTATATTTACAATTCTGCTATTTCTATTCCTAATTCTGAAGAATTAGATTGACGATGACGAAATTATTATTATTCCCGCCGAGGTTGACTTTGCCTTTCAACTTTACTGGGTCGATAAAATAAAGTACCAGCAATGCACTGGGTAATTGCTGGCCTTGTGCCTACAGTAGAAACAATTATTATTATTATTATTATTATTATTGTTGTTATTACTCTTTGAGTCTCAGTCATTGATGTTAGTTAACTGGAAAGATTGTTGAAATGAATATCAAGCCACTACCTGCAGCCTCAGATATTCAGGACGTATCGGAGGGTTCTTGCTGTTCCCAGCAAGCATTATTATTATTATTACAGTTGCATTTATCTTGCTTTATGTTCATACGAGTTATCACCAAGTCACAACCAGTACCTCAAGAGACAACAAGGTCCGCCATGTTCAAGAAAGAACATACATACTCACACATGCATCTTTAATGTTTAGACTTGTGATGTACTTATATTGACAGAATCTTCCTTAGTACATGGGCAGTTCCCATTAGTACTATCTTTTGTATTTCTCCTATACGCGGGTTTCCTGGGATTTGCGATAAGTAATCATTAGACCCATTAGGTATCATTCCCAGAGCGCCTACAACCACTGGTATTGTTTTAGTTTATTATTATTATTATTATTATTATTATTATTATTGAATGCTATGGTTGACGGAGGCTCGGCTCTTTAAGGTATTGTAAATTTTGAACGCTATAACAATTGTAAATTGTTTAAAACTTTTACCAACTTGTAGACAAAAATACCCTCCTCCTCGTGAGAGGGGTCGTTCTGCCCGTTATTTGGCCCTTCGGGGTTAAATAACTGCTTATTGGGGTTTTGTGCCCAATATTTATTTTAAACCAATAAAAAAACCACACGGCTACGAAAAAGAATTTTCATAGGTCACTCCCACTCATTCCGTCTTCTTCTTCCTCAATCGTCACCACAGCAGAGAGAAGATTGTCTCTCTCCCTCCCTTCTTTAAATGTGTCTCTCTCCCTCCCTTCTCTTTCGCAAGCGACGACAGAAAAGAAAAGTCTCGTGCAAAGCGTGCAAGATTTCTCCACGACGACGACCACAACGACGACGAAACAGGTGTGCGGGAAATACGAAAACCCATTTCATTCGTCTGACGTCAGGAATAATAGCAGTAGCAGCCGTAATAACAACAGCAACAGTGACAATGAAAACAACAGTAGCAGCCGCAACAGCATCAGCAGCAGCATAAACAACAACAGCATTAGCATCAGCAACAACAACAACAACCACA
Source organism: Eledone cirrhosa (assembly GCA_964016885.1). Taxonomy (NCBI): domain Eukaryota; kingdom Metazoa; phylum Mollusca; class Cephalopoda; order Octopoda; family Eledonidae; genus Eledone; species Eledone cirrhosa. Next base: position 194,615,018 of record OZ024743.1, read on the forward strand.
GCAACAGCGGCGGCGGCAGTAGTCGTAGTACCTGCAGCAACAACAAAAGTAACAGCAGCTCTGACGACAACAACAACAACAACAGCAGCAAAGAAAAACCAATCTCGTTTGCAGGTATCGCGAAGAACCTGGAAACAATCCTCATAACAAATGAGGAATTAGAGGAAGCGAAGATGGTGACAAAAACTGGACACCGAGCAATCTGCAAGGCAGCGGAACATTTTTTCGAAACCCAACAGCACTGTACGGTCACGTACCGTACTGTAAGTACAAAATCCCGTAGGGTGGAAAGAGCCACAGAGGCTCAAATACAAAAAGCCTTGGGGTCTGTGTGGCAGCGGAAAACACACATCACCCGAGGCAAGAAATATGCCACCGTAGACGTACTTTTGCCACACACCAGGAGGCAAAGGCTCAATCCGTAGTGACCCTAAGGAGCGAGGAAATGGTGTTGGTGCCCTCCTACTGCGGGCAAAAAATTGTGAGGATCAAACTGACCCACGTCCCCCCCGGGATGGCCCCTTCTTGGCTGGCCGCGTCTGTCCTCGTCGGAATCGAGGACAAAACAACTGTACTGCAAGTACAGAAAAAAGTAAGAGAAGATTGGGTCGGCACCTCCATTGAGATGTTAATCCAAACCAACCAGGAGTGCATCGAAGCTATCCCGGATGTGATAGACTTCAATAACGGCACTCAACTGCCCATAAGTGTTGAGGGCAAACGCCCGAAATGCTTTCGCTGTGGATCGAAGACTCACCTCAGGGCCTTCTGCAACGAGAAGACCCTGAGAAAGGAGAAAACCCCCCTCTTTCCGAAACCGGCTCCACGGCTACCAGCAACAGGAAAGCGGCAACCAGGAACGATAGGTCCGTGGCACCCATACCCACTTCACGGAAATCAAAAACAGCAGTAGCAGTGGAAATACTAACAACAACAACAGCAATACCAAATGCAGCTGCAACAGAGACTCCAGTGCAAACATCACCAACAACAACAAGTGAAAGAGTGGAGCTGGTAGCCCTCCCCGACCTCACAGAATCAGACATGGAGTGTGAGGTGGGAGAGAGATGGCAAAAGGTCGTAAGAAGGCACAAACGCAGAAGCAGCGCATCGTCGCCTTTGAAAAGGGAGGAAAGAAATGAGAAAAGGGTAAAGTCTACTGCAAAGAGACCCACAGCAGCAACAACACCAACACCATCACCACCCACACTAGCGCCACCATCACCACCGGCGACAACCCCACCGCCAACAACACCTTCAACACCACCACCACAAGCACCAACATCGCAAACACAACAACAAAACACACACGCCCAGCAACAACGACAAGAAAATAGCAGAACCACACCCCACCCCCAGAAAAACAAATGCACGGCAATAAATACACACAACAAGAAACTAATGACTTACATAATTGAACACACAGACATTTCACAACAGGACTACATAATACCAGCACCAATCAAAACGCCAACTAACATAAGACTGCTAAAAATAGCACAGAAACAATACACAAACATTAAAACGAAATTCCCCAACGCAGTTGGTGATTTCAGAGACCTAGGAGGAACTATCAACCGAAGAGTATATTCGGACATACTCATAGAAGAGCCGATGACCAGCCGAAGGGACGATTCAACGGTCCCTTCAACAGACGATCAAGTGAAAAGGGATGTAAAAACCATCCCTCCTCTACCAAAAGTACGGTAAGTGGTCTTTCCCATCTTTTCCACTCTATTTTAAACATAACCTCACTCAGAATAGGCAGCATAAATGCTCGTGGCTTGGGGTCGTCATGGAAGCAGGGTCACCTGCTCAACGACCTCAGGTCACTAAACATAGATGTAGTGGCCATCAGCGAGACCAGAATCTCCGAAGCACGGGCCTTCGCACTGATCTTCGGCGGCTACGATGTGTACGCATCTCCCAGCCGTCCTGGATCGGGGGGATGAGTTGCTGTGCTTTTTCGGAGAGGTTTGGATCTCGACATACGGGCCATCTTCCTGGACCCAGAGGGTAAGTTGGTGGTGCTGGACGTGACCAGCGGAGACGGGAAAGCTTTCAGGCTAGTGGCCGTCTATGCCCCGACAGGAGCAGGGCGGCCTGATTTCTTCCGGCGTCTGGAGACCTTTCTTGGAACGTCCCGCTCTTTAGTGTTAGTGGGCGACTGGAACGGGATCTTAGATGCACGCTGGGATTGTGTGGGATTAGTGGATAGGGAAGGAGGGTGCAAGAGTCTCACCAACCTGCTCAGGCGTTTTGAACTGTCTGACAGGTACCGAATGGATTTCCCGAATGTGCCAATGTGGACTTGGACAAATCGCATATGGTCATCCAGATCATATCTAGATAGAGTATTTTGTAGGGAAATAGATAGGTCTAGCATAGGCTGTCCACAATTCAAGATAGTCAGCTACACGGACCACAAATTCGTGATCTGTGTGCTTGATTTAGATAGGCTTAATAGACGAGGACCCGGCTACTGGAAGCTAAACGCGTCCTTACCAGCGCGCAAGGCCTACAGAGACCGTATTAGCGAACTAGTTAAGCGGGCGTTGACGGGGCCATCGTCAACAAGTGGTGGTTTGCTCTGAAAAGAGCAATTAGAATAGAGTCCATTAGGTTTAGTAAGGCTTTAGCAATAGAGAAAAATAGAGCAGAGGGAGAATTAGTTAATAAATTAGACAAGGCGCTTAGCAAAGCATCGCTGCACAAACTGGAGACGTTGAGGGGGGTCCCGCGCGAACTAGGATGCGGAAGATCCGTGTCAGCATATGCCGACGATATCACCGTAGTGGTGTCGAACGCCAAACGCATCTAGGTGATCGGCACTACACTAAGAGAATACGAAGCGGTGACAGGAGCAATGATCAACCAGGAAAAGTCAGTGGGCCTGCAGCTCGGCACCTGGAGAGACAGGTCCATGCCGTCCAACAGCGTCGTCGGGTGCTGGACGGACGGACCGGTTAAATTGCCAGGGGTCTGGTTCGGTCCAGACCTCCAGACGGACAAAACTGGGACGAGGTGACGAGCAGGGTGGCTTCTCTCACCCAGAAATGGCCCGAGAGGAAGCTATCCCTGAAAGGTCGAGCGGAGGTGGCTAACGCGTACATCGCGTCCGTCATCTACTACCGCCTGACCGTCGTACCTTGTCCTAAACCTCTCCTGACTGCGCTGGAGCGTTTGCTCTTTCGCTTCTTGTGGAAGGGACGCGCTCCGATGGTCAGGCGGTCCATCTGCTGTCAACACCCGCTACATGGAGGGCTGGGCATGCAGTGGCTGATGATGCGCAGACACGCGCTCAGGCTACGACATCTCCACCTCTTCCTCGACGGTGATCACGCGTGGTCGCCGTTTGCTAGACACGTTTTTCCCCAGCTCGTTTCCTTGACGGAGCTGCAGTCCTGGGTCAAGCGAAGACCGAGAGGGAGCGCCTGGAGACTGGAATGTCTTCAGGCGCTCACAGCCCTCGACCAATCGGGCAATGTGATCGGTGGAAACTCCACCTTGGCGTTCTATAGGGGATCAGTGGAGGGTAAGAGCGACGACGTACTTGGAGAAACTCTACGCGTCGACGAAAATCAACTAGCCAGTCTCTTCGGAAGGACTTTCGGGCCGGGGCCTATGGACAATTTCCAGAAATCCCTGGCCTGGCAGTGCTACCGGGATGCTTTGCCAGTTCGGGATAAACTCTACAGGCATGGAGGTGCCGTCAGGCGGGCATGTCCGAGATGCGCGCAGGGCGACGAAACCGTCCTGCACGCACTCGTCCAGTGTCCGAGCATTGCTGACTTGTGGGTTTATGTCGAACACCTGCTGTCACGTGTAGGACGGATCCAGCTATCAGCTGAGTCCATCGTGAGGATTGCCCCGCCCTCCTCTTTTAGCCGGGAAGAGCAGGCAGTTTTTATCTGTCTGGTGGCCATGGCGAAAGAGATAGTATGGTGGACACGTTTGAAAGGGCTGAAGACGAGCACTTACCTCTTCGGTGATGCCCTGATTAACTTTTTCAAATTTCATTTGAAAAGGAAAATCAGGGTAGAGAGGGAAGTGCTCTTTTCCCAGCATTTTGTTGAAAGATGGGTGAGAGAAGCAAGTATGGCCCGAATGAATGGGCCTTCTCTGAGTATGTGTCTGTAAATTAAAGGTGGAAAACTGGGAGAGGGCACTTGCCCTGGTGGTCAGGGTCACTGTGGTCTTTTAATGGGCTTTCTCCACAAATGTCCCTCCGAAGTCTCCCCCCTATTAGGGAATTTTTCATTGTTATTTTATTACATCCTCTGTTTTTTTACACGCAGAAATGCCCATTTGTACCGTCCTGTATTCTCCTGTACTGTCCTTAATGTCTACTTTATGTAAACCCTTGTGGTTAATAAAGAAAACATTATTATTATTATTATTATAATTATTATTACAGTTGCATTTATCTTGCTTTATGTTCATACGAGTTATCACCAAGTCATAACCAGTGACCTCAAGAGACAACAAGGTCCGCCATGTTCAAGGAAGAACACATATACTCACACATGCATCTTTAGTGTTTAGACTTGTGATGTACTTATATTGACAGAATCTTCCTTAGTATATGGGCAGTTCCCATTAGTACTATCTTTTGTATTTCTCCTATACGCGGGTTTCCTGGGATCTGCGATAAGTAATCATTAGACCCCTTAGGTATCATTCCCAGAGCGCCTACAACCACTGGTATTGTTTTAGTTCTCAATTTCCACATTTTTCCAATTTCTATCTCCAGGTCCTTATACTTGCTCAATTTTTCAAATGTTTTTATAGATACATTCTTGTCTATTGGAACAGACATATCAATTAGCAGGCATACCCTCTTTTTAAAGTCCTTCAATATTATATCAGGTCTATTTGCATCTATTTTTCGGTCTGTTTGGATGGTAAAGTTCCACAAGATTGAGATGTGATCTTTTTCAAGTATGGGAGGTGGTTGATGCTCCCACCAATTCTTTTGATGGGGCAGGTCAAAATGCTTACACATTATCCAATGTATGTATTGTGCAGCTCTGTCATGCCTGTTTAGGTATTCGGTTGGAGCTATAGGACTGCACATTGAAATTATATGGTCAATGGACTCTGGTTGTTTTTTGCATACACGGCATAATGGGCTGCATCCATTTTTATTATGTTGGCTTGGTAATTTTTTGTTGGCAGACACTGATCTTGTGCTGATATAATCAGTCCTTCAGTCTCCGATTTCAGTCCAGAGGATGCCAACCACTGATGAGTTAAAGTTTTGTCAACATCAGGATTGTTAGCTCGCTCTGGGTATTTTCCATACAGAGGCTTTTCTTGCCATTTCTTAGCCAGTTTCTGTAGCAGTTCTTTCTTTGCAGTAACTTTTACCTGCTTTGCTTTTTCTGTGTTTTCCATTTCAGCAGTAAATGGGACTTCTGAAATTTGTAGTCCATTACTGTATCTTTGTGCGTCTTTTGTAATGGAATATGATCTGTTGATGCTTTCGTGTTTCAAAACGAGTTTGATCATCCAATCATGTGATTCCCTTAGATATGTAGATAATCCAATTGTTGCAGTTTTCAACGCAATGTCTAACTGGATTAACCCACGTCCTCCTTCTTTCCTAGGGAGATATATTCTATCTATATCTGCCTTAGGGTGATGCATTCTGTGCATGGTTAAGAATTTTCGAATTTTTGCATCGAGCCTACGGATCTCTGTGCTTGACCAGTTGATGATATTGTAACTGTAGGTTACTACTGGTATGGCAAGCGTGTTTATGGCATCGATCCTATTCCTTGCATTCAATTCCGTTCTTAAGATTGCTCTTACTCTGCGGTAACATTCCTTCCTTATCCTTTCCCTCATTGTCGAGTGCTTGATTCCGTCTCCTTCACAAACACCTAGATATTTGTAAGTTTTTTCTTGATCAAGTTCTCTTATCACGTTCTCCCGATCAAGATTAATGTCTGAACTCTTCAGCAGCTTTCCTCTGGTGAACGTTGCTTTGGCGCATTTATCTAGTCCAAACTCCATTTTAATGTCATCACTGAACTGCTCCACAGTGGATAATAGCCCTTGTTCATCATTTTTTGCAAATAGTTTCAGGTCATCAATGTAGAACAGTTGATTAATGGTTTTGTCATAGACTTTATATCCATGTTTTGTTTCATTGAGCATTTTACTTAATGGTATAAGTGCGATGCAGAATAAAAGCGGTGATAAAGAGTCACCCTGAAAAATTCCACAATTAATATTAACTTCTCCAGCTTCCAGTGATTTTGTTTCACTATTCAAAAAGAGTGTCGTTTTCCATGTCTTCGTACTGAATGACAAAAACCTCCTGACAACGGGGGATATTTTGAAAATCTCTAAACATTTTTCAATCCAACTGTGTGGCAAACTATCGAATGCTTTTTTATAATCTATCCAAGCAATCGATAGATTTTTGTGTCTATTATGACAATCTTCCAGTATCATTTTGTTAACCAGAAGCTGATCCTTACAGCCATATGAGCCTCGTTTACACCCTTTCTGCTCAATGGGAAATAGGTCATTTGTTATCAGGTGGTCATATGTGTATTCAGTTAGGACTGATGTTAACATTTTATACATTGTGGTCAAGCAAGTTATCGGTCTGTAATTTTTGGGATTGTTTGTCTCATCATTCTTCGGAAGCAGGAATGTAATGCCGTTAACTAGCCATGATGGTATCTTTTCTGGCTCCTTAACTATTTCATTGTAAAGTTGGGCTAACAGCTCATGAGACTCTGTGAAGGCATTTATCCAAAAGTTTTGTATTTTGTCTTTTCCTGGGGATTTCCATTTGCTGGTTTTTCTTAGGGCCAATCGCAACTGTTGAACTGTTATATTTTCCCATATTTGTTCCTCAAGGTGAGCTGTATCTTTCATTTGTCTGTCTATCCATGGGCCATGTATGTTATGAACTTTTTCTTCGGCCCAGATCTTTTAAAAGAATTCTTGCACTTCCTCCTTGGGTGGTATTGATTTAGCAGTTATTGTTGACTTACCAATTTTTCTGTAGAAGTTTCTTTGGTTGTTTTTGAACATATTATTGTCCTTATAGAATCTAGATCGTTTTTCAAAGCGCCTTATACGAGCAACTTTGGCCGACACTTTTTGCTTCATTATTTCTATCAGCATGTCTATGTCACATGTTGATTTTATACTGTACTTTTTTTTCAACTTTCTAAGTTTAGTTTGTTTAACATGTTCACCTACTTTATAGTTTGTTAAAATTTCTATGTCAGATCGGAGAAGGTTTATTTGGCGATTGATGTTCTCTTGCCAAGTAGATTTCTTGTGGAAATTCCTTTGTTTTTTTATCTTCACTCCACATAAGTGAGTGGTGACTTTAGCCGATGCATAATAGAGATGATTTAAATCAGTAATGTTTAGTTTGTTCGTGATGATAATGTTTTTGAGAATTATGTTAGTCTTGTGTATTATCTTTTGGTTCTGTTTGGAGTTCTGGATCTTAGGGAGGGTGTCTCGTTGCCCCATGTCAGATTCTTTCATTTTCATCCATTCCATCATAATTTCATCCTTCAAGTTGGCAAGTTCATTCTCATTCATTTCTTTATCATTTACGATCTCATTATTTTCATTTGGAGTTTCATCCTGAGCATGCACTCCCTCCACTTTTTCGATCCTTTCTTTAATTTGTTCTGTTGCCAGTGATTCCGCCCCAACTCTGCGGTTCGAAGTGTTACAGTTTACCTCGTTTTCACTGACACATGTTTCATTTTCCCTTCGCTGACTTTGTGCTAATAGCTTGATCTGATCAATTTCTATATCAGTTAGTAACTTTTTTCTTTCAATATTTATTCGTATATTGGCTAGTTTGTTACTGTCAATATAGCCTCTGTTTTCGGGATGTTTCTTTTTCCAGTTGATATATGTCTGTTCTGTATTCGATGTATTTAATCGGTAGTACATGGCAGTGTAGAAAGCCTAAAGGACTTCTTTATTATCTTCCCTTGACCATTTTTCTCTCTTTTTCTTTGGATTTCTTGGTGGTGAGCATGGAGGGCCAACAGTAGGAGTATTCCGGTTATGGGAGGTCTCCAGCTCCGAAGTGATGGGAAGGTTTGAACCATCAGCTGATTTTTCGACCCCAGTCTGGTTCCTCTCTGAGGGACGTGGCCCTTTTTTATCCGGGTGACGGCCGATCCGGTATGAGATTTTATCATTAGACATTTACTTTATTTTGTCGCGTTTTATCCTTATCCGCCAAGGGGTAATCATTTCGTGTTATCACTTCTAGAACGAGTGTCAACCAAGACTAGAGGGGTCGTTCTCCCCTAGAGACACGGCTATTCCCCGCCGGCCGCCATCCCGGTATTTCTTGGTCACGGGGTTTTCTTTTTGTTGTTTTTTTTTTAAAATTGTTATTATCATGAGTGGTTCCTTAATGTGAGCATTGCGTGGCTTAAGAATGAAATTATTAATAATTGTCTCCACTCCAGGCACAAGGCCAGCAATCACCCAGTGCATTACAATAATATAATATACTTTTTGCTGTAGTTGCCTGTTATTGTTGTTGGCTATATCGGTGGTCGTGCCGGGGCTTTTTATATTGTTGGTGAGGAAGGGGTGAGCCAGCAGTCCCATAGTTCTTGATGTTGACGTTTGGCCGGTGGCCAGGTCACTAAGTCAATCTATTTATATCTTTTGCTAGCCTCTCCCTTGTCTTGTGATACCGCCACCTTCCTCTTTCTCTCTCAAGTTAACAGGGGAATAGTGGTGGTAGCAATGAAGGAGTGGTGGCGGCGGCGATGGGATAGTGTTAGCAATTTGATGGATGGGGTGGTGTCGGCGGTGGCGTTGTGGTTACTGGGTTTTGTGATATGTAGTATCTATGAGTTTGTGTTCGTATGTTTAATATATATTGTGTTGACATATTCCCGTAAAATTGGAATTAAACATTTTGTTAAAATTTGAGACAATAATAATAGTACTTATTATTATCATGCCGATAATGGGATTGATGGTGGTGGTGGTGAAATTGCCGTTATCTGGCTGTTATATTTATTGTAATGGGATAGGTGGTGTATCAAGTGTCTGGTGTTGGTGAAATTGCTGTTATTTGGCTGTTATATAGTGTAGACAGAGGGTGTTTTCTTCCATTTATAACCATTTTCTTTTTTTGAATACAAAATATATAATACAAAATTGAATATTTGAGCGATATAACAATATAATATGGATCCGAAATTTTATGGGACTTCATTCGGTGGTTTATGCAACATTTGTACTAAGAATTGTTATTTCACAATTGATTTAAATATGTTAAAAATCAAAAACTTACGGGAGCGATTTCATGACCTTCTACCACCTCGTGCGTCTTCTTCCCTTATTATTATTATTATTATTATTATTATTATTATTATTATTATTATATATATATATATATATATATATATATATACATACATATATATTAATATTTGATGAACATTTACATGTTTTAGTTGCAATTGACTAATAAAATCGCTAGAATGAAATATCTTAATTCAACAACATAAAGTTTGCCTGTACGATCTAAAAAATAATAAATCAATACACACAGACTCATAAGGGCAAAAACCTTGGTACCTAGACACGTTTAAAATTCAAAATACAAACTTTTTCCGCAGATTGGTCAGAACTTCAAACTTCAAACATGTTTCACAAAGGATGGTATAATAGTGAAATAATTAATTAATTAGTAGTGAGTTAATCAATTTTCTGTGTTTATCAAGATAAGGTACCCAGATAAATTGAATAACTTCACCTCAGAAAAATATCTAAGGTCTGGTTCTTAGAGCTGAAATGATTGTAAATGACCCCATTGAGTGTAAACTCTAAGCTATACACACATATATATATATATATATATATATATATATATATATATATATATATATATATATATATATGAAAGGTATAGAAAGTATTGTAGCAAGAAGCCAACAGTATTCCATAATATATAAGTGACTATAGCGTCAAAATGGGAAAATAGTTAACGTAAGATGTGGGAATGTATATATACATACAGAATACATATAAATTGACAAATATAGGTAGAAACAATCTTCATGATATGTAAATGAAATAAAGATCATATAAGAAAATATTTGGCATCAACAAACATGATTCTCATTGTTATTAAACCTAATTGAATGTCCAGTAATTATTCTGCTTACTTATCAAATCATAACCTGCAAGAATTTGGATGTCAGATGTCATACATCTTAATAGTATGTGAGACAATTATTTTTACTATCTATCTATCTATCTTCTATCCTGGCCTGACAGTGCTACCTAGGAGCTCTACACGTTCGAGACAAGATCTACAGGCACGGACGCCCCGACAGGGATCCTTCCAAGAGGACGTGTCCAAGATACGGGCAGGATACTGAAACCGTCTTTCACGCAATTGTACACTTCCCGGGCGTAAGCGACCGGTGGAACTATGCAGAACAACTTCTGTCGCGTATGGGACAAATCCAGTTGATGCCGAGTCCATAGTAAGGAACAAACCGCCAGCCTCTTTCAAAAATGTAAGAGAGGCGCTTTTCCTCTGTACAGTGGCTATGGTGAAAGAGGTTATATGGTGGACGAGATTGAGAGGACTGAGGACAGATGCCTTTCTCTCCGGACAACAATTGATTCCCTTCTTTAAGTATCACTTTAGAAGGAGAATCAGAGTGGAGAGAGAGGCACTGCACCCCAGTAAATTTACTGAAAGGTGTGCGAATGAAGCGAAAATGGCCCGAGTGATTGGGACATCTCTGTATATAAACCTGTAGGTTAAAAAAGAGAGCAAAAGGAAGAAGGGAGCACTTGCACAACAGGCTCCTGAAGTTGAGGGTTGTTCTATCGACGTGGTATTAAACAACCCATTTGTGCCCCCCCCCCATTGAGGATTTCGATTGTTATAATTGTTTGTTTCAATATTTTTACACGATTGTATGTAAAATCCACGACATACGTCTTTGTATTGTCCCCTTTTCTTGTGCGCCCCTGAGGCAAATAAAGAAATCTATCTATCTATCTATCTATCTATCTATCTATCTTCTATATATCTATCCATCTACCTACCTTTCTCCTTCTCTCTCTCTCTCTTATACACACGTTGTCTCTTTCTTTTTCTCTCTTTCTTTTAGACACACTCTATCTATTTCTCTCTCTAACTCTCTTCATATATATATATATAGAGAGAGAGAGTGAGAGAGAGGGGAGAGAGAGAGAGAGACAAACACACTCACACACTCAAAACCATACAAACACACACAAGCACACTCACAAACACACACCACACACACAGACACACACACTATATATATATATATATATATATATATATATATATATATATATATATATATATATATATATATATAAAGAGATGAAATCGAAAATGCAACTGGAGTCTTATTTTTTTTAAAAATGTATATATTTATTTGGTTCCTTTACCGGTTTCGCAGTTCTTCTGCTTTTCAAAAGTAGAGTTGAGATGGAGGGTCTGTGGTTTTTCTCACATCTGTTGCATTTTCGATTTCATCTCTTTTTCTTTATACTTTCACTCGTGTAGGACACCTCGGTTATTTTTCAATTTGTAAAAAAAACCTCACTTTCTAATATATATATATATATATATATATATATATATATATATATATAGTGAATGGTATAGTTTTCCGTAGCGCATGCGGTTGGATACAAGGTAAAAAGAGTAACCTAAGTGGGGAAGCATTACTGTAATAAAATACAGTAAACTAGGTAAACCGTGTTTAAAATGGTATACGTGTTGTGTTTTAATGTTCGTTTAGTTGAAGGTAGAGTTGTAGAAAGATGTAGAATGTTGAGTGTGTGATCTAATATTAGGGCCAAGGTTGGTGTTAGATTTAGGATTATAGTGCAAGTATGTGCAAATATATTGGCACCTTATGCCAGCACCTTCGTTTATAGGCTCGGGTTGATCAAATTTGTTAACGGCAATATAGCCAAGGCCCGATAGAAATAATTATCTTGTTGATCGAATTTATAAGACTAATTATTCGTCTGTTATTACACTATCAACGGGTCTTTGGTTACCGTTAGTGCAGTCATCTATGATGTAAATATGTCTGTTTGGTTTTCGGTATGTGCATGGCGATCTTCTTTCATTTTGAAGACCTCAAATAGAGGTAGACCTGAAAGGATGCCAAGCGTGCATCTTTTCTCCTCGGAATAAATCATAAACATATGAAATCGAAACTGAGGCTGTTATCATTATACATACCGTCAGGGCTCTGGATTAGCAGTATCAGTAGAGCGTCGGACAACATGCCTTGTAGCATAGAGTTACGGCCCTTTACATTGTGAGTTCAAATCTCACCTAGGTTAGCTTTACCTTCCATCCTTACGGGGTCGATAAAATAAAGCACCAGTTACACATTGGGGTCAATTTAAACGACTTTTCTCATCCTCTCACATTACTGACTCTGTGCCTATAGTAGAAACCATTATATATATACACAGTTAAACATATTTTAACTGTTTCCAGACAAAAGAACGTTTACACTAAAAGAATTTCAGAATTCAACAATAGTTATTGTATTATTGTTCTTTTAATATTTTTAACATGATATATGCACTCTCTTACACTGCAGGTGTAACACATTGAGATTGCATTTTATTTGATTATTTTCCAATATGGCTTCACTTCTATATTTTCCATTTCCCTTGTTAGTCATCTAATTAATACCCACTCGGAAAGAGTAATGTTCTAATTGTTCTTGTTGTTTTTTTCTCTTTTCCAGTCAGTTAATATACATTTTTAAAGCGAACCTTTGATTAAGACATATACCTTCATATATTACACAGATCATTCTGGAATCTTAACATTGTGTAATCACACGGAAAGAATGTGAAGTAAGCCTGAAATATTTTTTAATAATTTCAGTAATTTGTTCAATTTATTTATGTCACTGAGCAACACCGATTAGTTCACTCTAATTGTATAGTTGTGTGTACTTATATATATATGTATGTATTTAATTATGTATGTCTCTTTCTCTCTTTATATATATACATATATATAGAAAGAGAGAGTAAGAGAGATATATAGATACATACATGATATATATATATATATACATATACATATATATATATAAACTATGCAAATCGTTCTGAGCTCAAATCTCACCGGAGTCGAGTTTGCTTCCATTCTATCTAGGTCCATAAAGTAAAATATCAATCCCGACTAGAGCTGATATACCCGACATTTTCTCATCCCTCAAATTGTTGACCTTTTGTCTTTATTGAAAATCAAGTTACGTCGGTCTCGAGAAAACTATTAAGAACATGATAATTGAAAAAAAAAAATAATAATAACACAACAATCACAACACATATATAGGATTGTCACCATAACATAGTATTTTATGAAGAAATAGAAATGAGAGAAGAGTATGGGAAATTCAAAGAAATATTCGATGAAAATAAGACTAATTATAACCACAAAAGCAAAGAAAGATTATGACACAGGCGACGAGAAAATCTACTGACAAGATACTATTAATGTACGATGACGTGGTATAGCACCTCACACAAATTATAAAGCCTTTCATCCTCTCGAGTTCGAATATAAAGTAGAGAATTAACAGTAGGGTAGACTCTTCCTGTATATCTCTTCCTCACTACTCTCTCACCTTCTGCGGAAGAAATCAGTTGTTCTGCTCAAACTTGCAGAAGAGATGGGCGCTACCAGGTTTTAAATTCCCAAGACACACCGTATTTCACTACGACGCCCCTAGCACTTAATCGGGAGTTACGTATCTATACATGCATACAAATTAAAGTATCAGGTTTTTCGACATGGAATACCTTACGGAATTGCTTTACGATTACTAATCGCCAACAGATGTGAGTAAGCTAAGATCGATCAAATTGATAGGAAAGCACAACGTAAATGGATTACATTTATTAAAAAAAGACAATTGCATACTCTCATTAGACGTAAAATAAATAATGAATTTACGAATCAGTAGCAACTTTGTGAAAAAGTATACAGCGTCTACTGAAATTGCCAAAGGGAGATATTTACTAGGAAACTAACAGTAGTTAAACAAGAATTATGACTGCTATGTCAGACATTTTATTACGTAAATCTACAAGAATATATAACTTAATCTTATATTTGTATTATATTCACAGACTGTGTGTATCGCAGGTGCAATACCTTGCTCTAGAATGATTGTGAACGGAGTGTAAATAGCAGTGTAAAATGGCTTGTAACATAGCACTGAAAACGCGTCTACTAAGACTTAACCTCATATCATCCAAGCTAGACTGATCATTGCAGCTATATTCCACTTTCTGCTTGACATATATAGCGAATTCCAAGTAGACAGAACACGGGAGTAGTTATCATCTGAAATGCATGACTGACTTTTCTTATGAATTTCTGTGTACATAAATGATTATTGGAAATTGCTTACACTTTATACTTTTTAGTGTGAATGCTAATTGAAGACACACATATCTTTATTATTTATTAAATTGACTTAACAGGTAATTGAAGTTTTTACTTTCACTATACTTCATATGGATGATTGTACCATAGAGGTTATTTCAATCCATGTTCACTGGATAGGCTCTAGACCATTGGAGCGGGAAACGATGCCGTATATTTATATCTTGAATGCGATATCATTGTTGCATGGAACACATAGATTTTATTTTCTTCACAAACATGTCAAATGTTTTGACAGATTATCGAGAGTTCAAGCTTAATCTCAAGTTCAGCTTGAAGCAATTTATGAGTGATAAGTAGTAAGTATATCTCTTGAAACAGTCCTGCGTAGATATTTTTTATCCTTCTCAAGTTCATGCTTGGATACGTTTAAAGTCTACGACTTATTTTGACGAAGCAATTTCTTCCCGAATCTGCAAATGTAGTAATATAGTGAGTAAAGGAATGATGACATTTCCTTTTCTTGCTCTTTTATATTTGTATCCAGTATGGTGGGAATGTCAACCATATAAACTTTTAAATGTAGCAGTAAATGGTGTCCTTATATTCAATCTACCTAAGCAACTTCGTGTATTTCTTAATACCACCTACACTGCCACCACGAGCATTATGCTGCCTCTTTCTAGTAACAATTAGTTGGTTGTGAATTCCATGGTAGCATTTAACTAAAATATCTTTTTTAACCCCTTTTTAATAAAGATTAGATGATTCTCCTTAGCTTTTATTTAAGTCTAACTTGATTTTCTTTGATTTTTCCTTAACAGGCCATTACTCTTTTGAC
Organism: Eledone cirrhosa; assembly: GCA_964016885.1. NCBI lineage: Eukaryota > Metazoa > Mollusca > Cephalopoda > Octopoda > Eledonidae > Eledone > Eledone cirrhosa. The sequence goes on from OZ024743.1 coordinate 194,630,308, forward strand.
TTCGTTCCGATAGTTTTTTCTTTGGGCACCACACAGAAATATACTTCGGCACATTTCATGAATAATAAATGTAAACGTACTTACTGTTTTTTCAAAATGATTTGTAATCTAACAGTAGGCATCGTTTTATATGAGGAAGTATTATCTATGATGACTTCTTAAAATTCTTCCTGCTATTATACAATATAGGTGATGTATTGTTGTATACGTGTTTATCAAATAGAGCTCGAGGAGACGATGCATAATTCCTCTGTTATAGGACATCCGAAGGGCATTTAGTCTCATGTGAATATTTCATATTCTTTTAAGCTATCCTGTTAACTTTCCAAGAAGTCCTTCCATTTTGTAAATTCCTCAGGCCTTCTATCCAAGCCACCCGTATTCCCTTGTAATCTTGTTATACAATAAGCTTATATGGTTATGCTTTCTTAAAGTGCCTTTGTGTACAGTAAATCGCTTACAAGCAACATTTCTTTGACACACACACACACATACATATATATATGTATGTGTGTGTGTATATACATATAGATAAATAGATATTCTTTGTATTTTTAAATATTTAACACTATTCAGAAACTATGTCGTTCCAGATTTTTTAAAAGTTATTTCCAAGCATCTCAGGAAAAGTACAACTTTTATTTTCCATGTATATTTTAATGCATAAATATATAGCTTTTCTTTACTCCAAATGCAATAATTTCCAAGAAATATTTTGTGTTAACCCCAAAGATGGATTACTTTAAATTCAGTACGACGTGTGAGAGCATCTCAAATTATCTGTAAATACAAACTAAAATTATATCAACATTCGAGGTGCTCATGATATCAATTGCATGTGATCACCCCAATGCTGATGGGAATAACCCATAATCTTATTCAAGTAAAAGAAAGAATTTAAGATGTAAAAAAATTGAAGCAAATGGGAAAATCATCATTTTACACCATAAAATAGAAATATAGGGTGACATAAATGTTGAAGCAGATGTCACTGGTAATTAACTTTCAGTTCTAACGTTTCACAATCCTGCCATCAAGTATAATATCCCTCTTTTATCTGAATAATTCAATATTTTTATGTTTTGTGAATCAGGGAAAAACATCTCTTTAGGAATCGCAATTCGTTTATTTTTTCGTATAAAATTAGACGACTACTTTAAATGCTATTAAATTGTCATTTGCAAATTGTCATTAGCTATGATATTATAAGTTATCGTCTTTATGAGGTATCTAGTGTTCACCAGCATATGTTGTACTATGTAGAAAATGTGTACCTACGTATCATATTTGACATCATCTCTAGGGTGACTTCAACTATATTTCTTATTTTCTTATATTCCTATGAATTATATAATGTCGTTTAAAGTCTAACCCACTCTTGAAATGCCTATAATGTTTATTTATTTATGAATCTTGCTTACGAAATGTATTTACTGAATATGTTTATGGAAGATAAATAATTATCAATGCAACTTTAGCTGATATTTCTGGGGGCATGACTTGATATTTTTTACTCTCTATAAATAAACTAAATGTTTAGTTCAGTTTATGTATAACCATATTAAAACCAGATATTCAATTCAGGACAACATTGTTTTATTTCGTATACAACTTGCATTTAGAATATTATACGTTTACGAAGCTATATTTTCCCCGCAAGAATTTATCAAAAACAGTCTTGTAATGATATGTCACTGAAGTCATACTTCACATGGTGATCTAAAAATCACTTACCTCAGCTTACTTGATACAGTGTCATATAGTGTCATGTAAAACACACAAAAGTAATTTACTTAAATTCAACTCACACCAAAGGGTCGCACCTTAGTGGAGATAGATCAACTCCGTTTATTTTATATGACAATCCTGGTAAGACATAAGAATATCTAATGATATCAGTTTTCCTGTTGCGTAATATGAGACCACATAGATTTTATAATATTTGGACAACGCTAAAATACAGCTGAGCATATATTAACAGGGCTATGTACATTTTTCTTATTTGAGCATGAACTCTGACAAAAAGATCATGTGAATTTCTACATCCTTTCAGAACTAAATAAAATCTACTTCTGACGAACCCGTGATTCGTCGTTCGTCAGACATATAGCTTTCCAAATAAAGTTCCAAAATTATTTTAAAGCCAAACTATATATACATTATTATATTGAATTAATTCCTATGACCCTTGTTGTCTTTCATATTTTTTTCTCGCGTTCGTGTTTTATTGCCAAATAACAATAGGAATAGAAATTGTTAGGCTGAATTCACACGAGAATATGCACATAAACACACTAATACAAATGTATCTGTGTATTTATGCACACACACACACACACACACACACACACACACACACACACACACACACACACACACACACACACACACACACACACAAACACACACACACACACACACATATATATGAGTGAGTGCAAAGTGTGATTATGCGTATGTGTCTGTGAATATGAGAATGCGTGTTTGTGAATAACGCATGTGTATGACGTTTGTGTATTTCCTGTGTTCCAGGCGTTTTTCATGTGTTGCTTAAAAATAAATTTATAGTAATTTTGATTGCACTGCTTACATCTTATTATCTCTCTTCTATAATACTATATCCTGACGACAGAAACTAGTAATTTTCACTATTTCCTGGCAGAAAACATATATATTTGTAACAATATATCATCTGTTTATTGTTTGCCAATTGTTTTCCGTTTTGTTTGCTTAAAAAATAAATATATGTAACCAGACAAAAAACACAAAAAAGAAACAAAGTTTGTGTATTTCCTTGCAAATTTGTATTCCATAGATAATTGTGTTATATTGTTTTATTTGTGTTTACTTAAAGATAGAATACGTTGACTTATAGCGTATATATTTTCGATTAATCTTTTATTTCGTATCGTCTATATATGTGGCAGAGAGAGAGAGAGAGAGAGAGAGAGAGAGAGAGAGAGAGAGAGAGAGAGAGAGAGAGAGAGAGAGAGAGAGAGATGAGATCCGGAATAAATATTCTTATGTACTGGTCTGCTTTGACTTTCATCTCAATAAAATTGTTAAAATCTGAGGTAGTAATACACTGGATAGATTTTGTCGGCAATATCCTTCCTATAGTTAAGTTGGCATTAAGCCTAGACAAGAAAAAACATATATATAATGAACAGGTAAACCTTTGCCGAGTGTTGTAAGAAGTCTAATTCTGATTTCGTGCCAAATGCTTCCCTCTAATATAAATGAAAATGGATGAACACCACATCTTCCCATTAACTTTTCTCATGGTTTGTTGTTTTCTTATAATTGAAAATAATTCACACACGGACACATTATACAAATGCTGTAGTTATGAAGGGTTTTAAATAGTTTCAATCCACAGGAAAAGAATAGGAATTAAGTTTTAAGTCGTAATGTGATGCTTTATGTTCTCTCTTTATATATATATTCTAAATTAATTGTATGCTATTATTTGAATTATGGCTTTGCTTTATAGCAGAGTTTGAGCATTTTGCATTGTCACAGAATTTTCAGTTTCTTTTTGAGAAAAAAGATAAAGAAACTGTGTCAATGAAAGGTTACTGGATAGAGTGTGTAGCTCCGAGATCAGAGAATCACTCCAGGTAGAGCCGCTACTTCCCCGGATTGAGAGATCACAGCTCTGGTACTATGGATATATGGTTAGAATGTCTCAGGAGATAATTGCTGGAGATATGTGTAGCTCGGAGATCAAAGAGTACTCCAGGTAGAGCAGCTGCTTCTCCGCATTGGGAGATCACAGCTTCGATACTATGGACATATGGTTAGAATGTATCAAGAAAAATCGCAGGACAGATTTTACAGGCGAAACCAACTGGAAGGAGACTCAGGGGTAGACCCCATGGAATATGGCTGGATAACATCCACGAGCTTGGTGGGTTTTCCTTGGGGATCAAATTGGATCAGTTGGATACGATTGCTTCTGACAGGGCCTACTGGAAGGAGTGTTTGAAAACTTTCATGAATAATAATAATAATAATAATAATAATAATAATAAAAATAATAATAATAATAATAAGAAATTTTAACAAACTATAAAGTAGGTGAACATGTTAAACAAACTAAACTTAGAAAATTGAAAAAAAAGTACAGTATAAGATCAACATGTGACATAGACATGCTGATAGAAACAATCAAGCCAAAAGTGTCGGCCAAAGCTGCTCGTATAAGGCGCTTTGAAAAACGATCTAGATTCTATAAGGACAATAATATGTTCAAAAACAACCAAAGAAACTTCTACAGAAAAATTGGTAAGTCAACAATAACTGCTAAATCAATACCACCCAAGGAGGAAGTGCAAGAATTCTGGGAAAAGATCTGGGCCGAAGAAAAAGTTCATAACATACATGCCCCATGGACAGACAGACAAATGAAAGAAACAGCTCACCTTGAAGAACAAACATGGGAAAATATAACAGTTGAACAGTTGCGCTTGGCTCTAAGAAAAACCAGCAAATGGAAATCCCCAGGAAAAGACAAAATACAAAACTTTTGGATAAATGCCTTCACAGAGTCTCATGAGCTGTTAGCCCAACTTTACAATGAAATAGTTAAGGAGCCAGAAAAGATACCATCATGGCTAGTTAACGGCATTACATTCCTGCTACCGAAGAATGATGAGACAAACAATCCCAAAAATTACAGACCGATAACCTGCTTGACCACAATGTATAAAATTTTAACATCAGTCCTAACTGAATACACATATGACCACCTGATAACAAATGACCTATTTCCCATTGAGCAGAAAGGGTGTAAACGAGGCTCATATGGCTGTAAGGATCAGCTTCTGGTTAACAAAATGATACTGGAAGATTGTCATAATAGACACAAAAATCTATCGATTGCTTGGATAGATTATAAAAAAGCATTTGATAGTTTGCCTCACAGTTGGATTGAAAAATGTTTAGAGATTTTCAAAATATCCCCCGTTGTCAGGAGGTTTTTGTCATTCAGTATGAGGACATGGAGAACGACACTCCTTTTGAATAGTGAAACAAAATCACTGGAAGCTGGAGAAGTTAACATTAATTGTGGAATTTTTCAGGGTGACTCTTTATCACCGCTTTTATTCTGCATCGCGCTTATACCATTAAGTAAAATGCTCAATGAAACAAAACATGGATATAGAGTCTATGACAAAAGCATTAATCACCTGTTCTACATGGATGACCTGAAACTATTTGCAAAAAATGATGAACAATTGCAAGGGCTATTATCCACTGTGAAGCAGTTCAGTGATGACATTAAAATGGAGTTTGGACTGGATAAATGTGCCAAAGCAACGTTCACCAGAGGAAAGCTGCTGAAGAGTTCAGACATTAATCTTGATCGAGGGAACGTGATAAGAGAACTTGATCAAGAACAAACTTACAAATATCTAGGTGTTTGTGAAGGAGACGGAATCAAGCACTCGACAATGAGGGAAAGGATAAGGAAGGAATGTTACCGCAGAGTCAGAGCAATCTTAAGAACGGAATTGAATGCAAGGAATAGGATCGATGCCATAAACACGCTTGCCATACCAGTAGTAACCTACAGTTACAATGTCATCAACTGGTCAAGCACAGAGATCCGTAGGCTCGATACAAAAATCCGAAAATTCTTAACCATGCACAGAATGCATCACCCTAAGGCAGACATAGATAGAATATATCTCCCTAGGAAAGAAGGATGACGTGGGTTAATCCAGTTAGACATTGCGTTGAAAACTGCAACAATTGGATTATCCACATATCTAAGGGAATCACATGATTGGATGATCAAACTCGTTTTGAAACACGAAAGCACCAAAAGATCATATTCCATTACAAAAGATGCACAAAGATACAGTAATGGACTACAAATTTCAGAAGTCCCATTTACTGCTGAAATGGAAAACACAGAAAAAGCAAAGCAGGTAAAAGTAACTGCAAAGAAAGAACTGCTACAGAAACTGGCTAAGAAATGGCAAGAAAAGCCTCTGTATGGAAAATACCCAGAGCGAGCTAACAATCCTGATGTTGACAAAACTTTAACCCATCAGTGGTTGGTATCCTCTGGACTAAAATCGGAGACTGAAGGACTGATTATATCCGCACAATATCAGTGTCTGCTAACAAAAGAATAACCAAGCCAACATAATAAAAAATGGATGCAGCCCATTATGCCGTGTATGCAAAAAACAACCAGAGACCATTGACCATATAATTTCAATGTGCAGTCCTATAGCTCCAACCGAATACCTAAACAGGCATGACAGAGCTGCACAATACATACATTGGATAATGTGTAAGCATTTTGACCTGCCCCATCAAAAGAATTGGTGGGAGCATCAACCACCTCCCATACTTGAAAAAGATCACATCTCAATCTTGTGGAACTTTACCATCCAAACAGACCGAAAAATAGATGCAAATAGACCTGATATAATATTGAAGGACTTTCAAAGGAGGGTATGCCTGCTAATTGATATGTCTGTTCCAATAGACAAGAATGTATCTATAAAAACATTTGAAAAATTGAGCAAGTATAAGGACCTGGAGATAGAAATTGGAAAAATGTGGAAATTGAGAACTAAAACAATACCAGTGGTTGTAGGCGCTCTGGGAATGATACCTAAGGGGTCTAACGACTACTTATCGCAAATCCCAGGAAACCCGCGTATAGGAGAAATACAAAAGATAGTACTAATGGGAACTGCCCATATACTAAGGAAGATCCTGTCAATATAAGTACATCACAAGTCTAAACACTAAGGATGCATGTGTAAATATGTATGTTCTTCCTTGAACATGGCGGACCTTGTTGTCTCTTGAGGTCACTGGTTGTGACTTGGTGATAACTCGTATAAACATAAAGCAAGATAAATGCAAATAATAATAATAATAATAATAATAATAATAATAATAATAATAATAATAATAAGGGAAGAAGACGCACGAGGTGACGGAGGTCATGAAATCGCTCCCGTAAGTTTTGAATTTTTAACATATTTAAATCATTTGTGAAATAACAACTCTTAGTACAAATGCTACGTAAAGCACCCGGCTTGAGCCCCAAAAAAATTCGGACCCAAAATATATTGTTATAAGGCTCAAATATTCAAATATTCAACTTTGTATTGTACACTGTATATCCCAAAAAAAATAAAATGGCTATAAATGGAAGAAGAAGAACCCCCCCCCCCCTCCTCTCCTCTGGCTACACTATATAGGACAGCGAAACTCACCAACACCAGAAACTAGATACACCACCCACCCCATCATCTGTGTACACTAAACACAACAGCATTTTCACCTTCACCGCCACCGCTCACTACGGCCATCATTACCACCACTATCCCATCACCGCCGCCACCACCCCTTGACTCCTTCACTGCTGCTGCCACCGCTACAGCACCATCACTACAGTAATACGGCTCAAATATTCAAATATTCAACTTTGTATTGTACACTGTATATCCAAAAAAAAATAAATAAAATGGCTATAAATGGAAGAAGAAGAACCCCCCCCCTCCTCCTCTCCTCTGGCTACACTATATAGGACAGCGAAACTCACCAACACCAGAAACTAGATACACCACCCATCCCATCATCTGTGTACACTAAACACAACAGCATTTTCACCTTCACCGCCACCGCTCACTACGGCCATCATTACCACCACTATCCTATCACCGCCGCCACCATCCCCTGACTCCTTCACTGTTGCTGCCACCGCTACAGCACCATCACTACAGTAATACGGTCGCATCACCGCCACCACTGCCTCGGTACCGACATCACCACCACCACTGTCTCAGTATCGCCAACGCCGCCAGTCTCTGCTGGCTACCACTTCCACATTATAGAATTCCTACTACTAACAAAGAGGAAGGCATCAAAATATATAGATAGACTCAAAAGAAAAAAGAAAAAACAAACAACAAAAGCAGCACAGCAACAACAGTAAAAAACGAGAAAAACAGAGAAAAACAAAAACAAAAAAAGAAACCCCAAAAACGTAAAGAAAATAAGAATGAAGAGAGAAGCAGGCGGACGGACAGAGAAGAGGGGGGGAAAAGTAAAACTTAAAAAACAAAAACTAAGTCAGACATTCGAATACTACATTACAATGAAACTTATGCTTATTCATTTTTGGGGCCCTTTCTGCCCGTGTGTTTGTTTGTTTATGTGTGTCCGTATACAGCGTGGTGATAATGCCACACAAGGGCCAAGTGGGATGGCGGATCCACAGATGGCTATGTAAACATACATTCGCCAATCCTCGATAAGAGTGTTTAAATATCGAACATAAACAGTTCGAATAACGGTGAAATGGAGACTAGAACGTCATGTGACAGACTCTCACCCAACAGGTGCCCCCTGGCTCAGCAGCAGGAACCTGACTGTCAACCAAATACTGCTGATGTTGGAGGAAGAAGAAGAAGGAAAGGGGCCAGAACCAACTGGACGAAAGAATTGAATAGAACTGTTATGCAATGCTACCTGAAAAGTAACCCCAAGGAGAGGGGCTACAGGAGACGGATGCATAACATCTGGAACGAGATTGGTTTATTTAAATTAGATGAACAAAAATTGGCCGGGCAGGCTCGGGTAATAAGAACTAATGGGTGGATAAGCGAGCTGGAACTGGAGGAACTGAGCAGAGAGAATGGCTTGGAGATGGCGGGTGTAGTATGCCAGACAAGCGAGCCGGCGGGAAATGAAGGTGAGGAGGTCCTGAGAACGGAGGAACCACCCGAAGCAGACAATGATCTGAATACTGAGATAAATAATACCTGGAACAGAGATACGGCCACTGAGGAGATGAATGCTGACGGGCTAGGACAAGATTCGGTTGACATCCTAAATTTAGTGGTAGATGAGTTGAACAATGATAGTGGGAGACCTATGAACCTAAGATTTGTAGACAGGAAAAAGTTAAAAGAAACAACAGCTAAGGTAAACAAAGTCATCCCATACCTTGAGGCGAGGAGTCTTCACCAGTGCAACAATATCCTCAAAGCAACAGCAAATACGGTGAGGAAACTACTTGGTATAAAAGCGAGAGGAAACAACAGACAAGAAAGAGCAGAGCCGTGGTGGAGGAAGCGACTGAGTGGGCAAATCGGGGAAATGAGAAATGACATAGGAAAGCTTGAGTCACTACTGAATGGGACACTAAAAAACATAGGCACTAAAAATAGACTGGAAATAAAATACAAAACTAGGAGTAAAAAGCTAAATATTATCATAGAGGAATTGAAGCAACGCATTGTAGCAAAGAGTGCCAAAATCAGGCGATACGAGAACAGAGTCAGTCAGTATAAACAGAACCGCATGTTCGACAACAACCAGAAGATGCTGTTTGGACAGCTTGAGGGGAAAGAAAGAGGCAACGACTTGATCCCTGGGGCGGAACAAGCTAAAACATTCTGGAGAGGAATATGGGAGCAGGATGTTAGACACAATGCCCAGGCAGGGTGGATTGAGACAGTACAGAGGGAGATCGGTGAGCAGGCACAGCAACAGACTGATTTGAGTATCACAGTTGAAACTCTTAAGGGGCAAGCCAAAAAACTAACCAACTGGAAATCACCAGGCCCAGATGGTGTGCAGGGGTATTGGATTAAACATTTAACATCCCTCCACCCGAAGCTGACGGCCATGTTCAATGACTGCTTGGTGTCGGGTGAGGTGCCAGAGTGGTTGACAAAAGGTACCACAGTTCTGATAATGAAAGACCGAATCAAGGGTAATGATGTTACCAACTATAGACCTATCACATGTCTGCCCGTAATGTGGAAACTGTTGACGAGCATTGTGTCTGAGGAAATCTACCATCACCTCCACACAAACAACTTGTTGCCGGACGAACAGAAAGGATGCCGAAAGAAGTCACGTGGTACAAAGGACCAGTTGCTTATTGATAAGATGGTAATGGGGAATTGCAGGAGGAGACACACTGATCTTGCCATGGGATGGATAGACTACAGAAAGGCATTTGACATGGTGCCTCATTCCTGGATCACCAAAAGCCTGGAGATCTTCAGGGTGGCAGATAACATCAGACAGTTGCTGGGCAGGAGTATGGGGTCCTGGGAGACAGAGTTGACATCAACTGGAGTATCCTTGGGAAGCGTGAAGATCAAGAGAGGTATCTTCCAGGGAGATAGCCTGTCCCCTCTGTTGTTTGTCCTTGCCCTGATGCCCTTGACCATTATGCTGCGAAATGTGAGAGCAGGATACAAGTTGGGAAGGGGAGAGCTTACCATCAATCACCTCCTCTTCATGGACGATCTTAAGCTCTTCGGGAAAAGTGAGAAGGAGTTGGATGTGCTTGTTGACACTGTCCGTATTTTCAGCAGTGATATATGTATGCAGTTTGGTATTGGTAAATGTGGAGTCATTGTGATGAGGAGGGGTAGGTTGAGCAGAAGTAACGGGATCCAGATACCAACAGGTGAGATGATAAAGGAAATTGACTCTGAGGAAGGATACAAGTATTTGGGCGTTCTGGAGGCTGATGGCATAAAGAACAAAAAAATGAAGGAATTGTTAAGAACTGAATACATTCGGAGAGTAAGGTGCGTATTGAAGTCACATCTGAACAGCAGAAATGCCATAAGCGCAGTAAATTCCCGAGCTGTGTCTATTATTAGGTACAGTGCGGGAATCCTGAGATTGTTGCTGAACAAAAAGAAATGGATAGGAAGACTAGGAAGCTATTGACTATCTACAACATGTTCCACAAGAGGAGTGATGTCGATAGACTCTACCTAAGGAGATCTGAGGGTGGAAGAGGTCTTATCAGCATAGAGGACTGTGTTCAGATGGAGAAAAACAACCTATACAAATACGTGACCTATAGTAAGGAGCCAATGCTCAGAGCTGTACTGAAGGAGGGGACAGTAGGCCAGGGGATATCCAAGGAGGAAATAACATCAAGGAGGAAGAGCAGCCTTAAGGGAAAATCCCTTCATAGTACCTTCTTTGAGAAAACTGAATTTAGAGATCCACAGACATGGAACTGGTTGAGAAGAGGAGACCTCAAAAAGGCTACAGAAGGAATGCTAATGGCTGCGCAGGAGCAGGCCCTCAAAACGAAGTGGTTGAAGCACCATATCTACAAGGAGGAGGCTAGCCCACTGTGCAGGATCTGTGGAGAGAGAGAGGAGACTGTGGCTCACATTGTGTCCGAGTGTAAACACCTAGCCCAGACCCACTATAAGGGCTGGAGACACGATGTGATGGGCAGGTTGATCCACTGGCACCTGTGCAAAGTAAACAATCTACCACATTCTGAGAAATGGTATGAGCATAGGCCAGAGGCGGTGATGGAGAACAGTCAGGTGAAGGTGCTGTGGGATTTTAGGATACAGACGGACAAAAAACTGGAACACAATAGACCTGACCTGGTGGTTGTGGACAAAGAAAAAAGATCGTGCCTGATTGTGGATGTGGCCTGCCCGTTCGACACGAGAGTGCAAGAGAAGGAGAGGGAGAAAATTAACCGATACCAGGACCTAAAGTGGGAGGTGAAAAGGATTTGGAACTGCCATGAAGTCAAAGTGATCCCGATTGTCATAGGCGCACTGGGGACTATGACAATCGGGATCACTTTGCCCGATTGGTCGAGGGCTGTGAGCGCCTGAAGACATTCCAGTCTCCAGGTGCTCCCTCTCGGTCTTCGCTTGACCCAGGACTGCAGCTCCGTCAAGGAAACGAGCTGGGGAAATACGTGTCTAGCAAACGGCGACCACACCTGATCACCGTCCAGGAAGATGTGGAGATGTCGTAGCCTGAGCGCGTGCCTGCGCATCATCAGCCACGACATGCCCAGCCCTCCACGTAGCGGGTGTTGACAACAGATGGACCGCCTGACCATCGGAACACGTCCCTTCCACAAAAAGCGAAAGAGCAAACGCTCCAGCGCAGTCAGGCGAGGCTTAGGACAAGGTACGACGGTCAGGCGGTAGCAGATGACAGACGCGATGTACGCGTTAGCCACCTCCGCTCGACCTTTCAGGGATAGCTTCCTCTCCGCCCATTTCTGGGTGAGAGAAGCCACCCTGCTCGTCACCTCGTCCCAGTCTTTGTCCGTCTGGAGGTCCGGAACGAACCAGACCCTAGCAATTTAAGCGGTCCGTCCATCCAGCGTCCGACGACGCTGTTGGACGGCATGGACCTGCCTCTCCAGGTGCCGAGCTGCAGGCCCACTGACTTTTCCTGGTTGATCATTGCTCCTGTCACCGCTTCGTATTCTCTTAGTGTAGTGCCGATCGCCTCGATGTGTTTGGCGTTCGACACCACTACGTTGACATCGTCCGCATATGCTGACACGGATCTTCCGCATCCTAGTTCGCGCGGGACTCCCCTCAACGTCTCCAGTTTGTGCAGTAATGGCTCGAGAGGGACGAGAGGGGACATCCTTGGCGGACCGAGCGCATGATGTTGAACGGTTCCGACAGGTGACCGTTCACTGTCACCACAGAGCAGATGTCACTGTGCATGGCAGCGATCCAGCCTCTGAAGACGGGCCCAAAGCCAGCCGCACTCAGGACTGCCGCTAGGTAACGATGGTCAGTCCGTCGAGCTAGACACTAAAGTCCATCCCTCGACCCGGCCCACCGCTGCCCCCGAACAGCTGAGCGAAGTGTCGCTGAAAAGCTTCACACATTTTCCCGGGATCGAGTAGCATGCGCCCGTCGTGGTCCACCAAAGACCGGATCGTGGCTTTGTTGCCACGACGCGCCTCCGCCACTCGGGCCCATTGAACGGCTTTCGTCCCCTCGTGTCTGAGAGCACGCACCCTTGCTCTGACAACGCAGCATTCGTGCTTTGCATTGAAGAATTGGTCAAGGGCCAATTTCGCCGCAAGCACGTCGGTCGCAATGGCTTTGCTAAGCGCCTCGTCAAATTTTCTATCTAGTTCTCCCTCTGCTCTATTTTTCTCTATTGCTAAAGCCTTACTAAACCTAATCGATTCTATTCTAATCGCTCTTCTCAGTTCAAACCACAACTTGTTGTTGACGATGGCCCCCGTCAACGCCCGCTTAACTAGTTCGCTAATCCGGTCTCTGTAGGCCTTGCGCGCTGGTAAGGACGCGTTTAGCTTCCAGTAGCCGGGTCCTCGTCTATTAAGCCTATCTAAGTCAAGCACACAGATCACGAATTTGTGGTCCGTGTAGCTGACTATCTTGAATTGTGGACAGCCTATGCTAGACCTATCTATTTCCCTACAAAATACTCTATCTAGATATGATCTGGATGACCATATGCGATTTGTCCAAGTCCACATTGGCACATTCGGGAAATCCAATCGGTACCTGTCAGACAGTTCAAAACGCCTGAGCAGGTTGGTGAGGCTCTTGCACCCTCCACCCCTATCCGCTAATCCCACACAGTCCCAGCGTGCATCTAAGATCCCGTTCCAGTCGCTCACTAACACTAAAGAGCGGGACGTTCCAAGAAAGGTTTCCAGACGCCGGAAGAAATCAGGCCGCCCTGCTCCTGTCGGGGCATAGACGTTCACTAGCCTGAAAGCTTGCCCTTCTCCGCTGGTCACGTTCAGCACCACCAGCTTACCCTCTGGGTCCAGGAAGATGGCCCGTATGGCGAGATCCAAACCTCTCCGAAAAAGCACAGCAACTCCTCCACCTGATCCAGGACGGCTGGGAGATGCGTACACATCGTAGCCGCCGAAGATCGGTGCGAAAGCCCGTGCTTCGGAGATTCTGGTCTCGCTGATGGCCACTACATCTATGTTTAGTGACCTGAGGTCGTTGAGCAGGTTACCCTGCTTCCATGACGACCCCAAGCCACGCGCATTTATGCTGCCTATTCTGAGTGAGGTCATGTTTAAAATAGAGTGGAAAAGATGGGAAAGACCACTTACCGTACTTTTGGTAGAGGAGGGATGGTTTTTACATCCCTTTTCACTTGATCGTCTGGTGAAGGGACCGTTGAATCGTCCCTTCGGCTGGTCGTCGGCTCTTCTAATAGAATGTCTGAATATACTCTTCGATTGATGGTTCCTCCTAGGTCCCTGAAATCACCAACTGCGTTAGGGAATTTCGTTTTAATGTTTGTGTATTGTTTCTGTGCTATTTTTAGCAGTCTTATGTTAGTTGGCGTTTTGATTGGTGCTGGTATTATGTAGTCCTGTTGTGAAATGTCTGTGTGTTCAATTATGTAAGTCATTAGTTTCTTGTTGTGTGTATTTATTGCCGTGCATTTGTTTTTCTGGGGGTGGAGTGTGGTTCTGCTATTTTCTTGTCGTTGTTGCTGGGTGTGTGTGTTTTGTTGTTGTGTTTGCGATGTTGGTGCTTGTGGTGGTGGTGTTGAAGGTGTTGTTGGCGGTGGGGTTGTTGCCGGTGGTGATGGTGGTGCTAGTGTGGGTGGTGATGGTGTTCGTGGTGTTGCTGCTGTGGGTCTCTTTGCAGTAGACTTTACCCTTTTCTCATTTCTTTCCTCCCTTTTCAAAGGCGACGATGCGCTGCTTCTGCGTTTGTGCCTTCTTACGACCTTTTGCCATCCCTCTCCCACCTCACACTCCATGTCTGATTCTGTGAGGTCGGGGAGGGGTACCAGCTCCACTCTTTCACTTGTTGTTGTTGGTGATGTTTGCACTGGAGTCTCTGTTGCAGCTGCATTTGGTATTGCTGTTGTTGTTGTTAATATTTCCATTGCTGCTGCTATTTTTGATTTCCGTGGCGTGGGTATGGGTGCCACGGACCTATCGTTCCTGGTTGCCGCTTGTCCTGTTGCTGGTAGCCGTGGAGATGGATTCGGAAGGAGGGGGGTTTTCTCCTTTCTCAGGGTCTTCTCGTTGCAGAAGGCCCTGAGGTGAGTCTTCGATCCACAGCGAAAGCATTTCGGGCGTTTGGCCTCAACACTTATAGGCAGTTGAGTGCCGTGATCGAAGTCTATCACATCCGGGATAGCTTCGATGCACTCCTGGTTGGTTTGGATTAGCATCTCAATGGAGGTGCCGACCCAATCTTCTCTTACTTTTTTCTGTACTTGCAGTACAGTTGTTTTGTCCTCGATTCCGACGAGGACAGACGCGGCCAGCCAAGAAGGGGCCATTCCGGGGGAGGACGTGGATCAGTTTGACCCTCACAATTTTTTTCCCGCAGTAGGAGGGCACCAACACCATTTCCTCGCTCCTTAGGGTCACTACGGATTGGACCTTTGCCTCCTGGGGTGTGGCAAAAAGTACGTCTACGGTGGCATATTTTTTGCCTCGGGTGATGTGCGTTTTCCGCTGCCACACAGACCCCAAGGCTTTTTGTATTTGGGCCTCTGTGGCTCTTTCCACCCTACGGGATTTTGTACTTACTGTACGGTACGTGACCGTACAGTGCTGTTGGGTTTCGAAAAAATTTTCCACTGCCTTGCAGATTGCTCGGTGTCCATTCTTTGTCACCATCTTCTTCGCTTCCTCTAATTCCTCATTTGTTATGAGGATTGTTTTCAAGTTTTTCGCAATACCTGCAAATGAGATTGGTTTTTCTTTGCTGCTGTTGTTGTTGTTGTCGTCAGAGCTGCTGTTACTTTTGTTGTTGCTGCAGGTACTACGACTACTGCCTTCGCCGCTGTTGCTGTGGTTGTTGTTGGTGTTGCTGCTGCTAATGCTGTTGTTGTTTATGCTGCTGGTGATGCTGTTGCGGCTGCTACTGTTGTTTTCATTGTCACTGTTGCTGTTGTTATTACGGCTGCTACTGCTATTATTCCTGACGTCAGACGAATGAACTGGGTTTTCGTATTTCCCGCACACCTGTTTCGTCGCTGTCGTCGTCGTCGTGGAGAAACCTTGCATGCTTTGCACGAGACTTTTCTTTTCTTTCGTCACTTGCGAAAGAGAAGGGAGGGAGAGAGACACATTTAAAGAAGGGAGGGAGAGAGACAATCTTCTCTCTGGTGTAGTGACGATTGAGGAAGAAGAAGACGGAATGAGTGGGAGTGACCTATGCAAATTCTTTTTCGTAGCCATGTTGTTTTTTTTTGTTTAAAATAAATATTGGGTACAATCCCACAATAAGCAGTTATTTAACCCCGAAGGGCCAAATAACGGGCAGAAAGACCCCTCTCACGAGGAGGAGGGTGTTTTTGTCTACAAGTTGGTCTAAGTTTTAAACAATTTACAATTGTTAAAGCGTTCAAAATTTACAGTACCTTACAGAGCCGAGCCTCCGTCAACCATAGCATTCAATAATAATAATAATAATAATAATAATAATGATTTCTTTATTAACCACAAGGGTTTACATAAAGTAGACATTAAGGACAGTGCAGGACAATACAGTACGGTACAAATATGAATTTCTGCGTGTAAAAAACAAAAACAGAGGATGTAACAAAAAAATAACAATGAAAAATTCCCCAATAGGGGGGAGACTTCGGAGGGACATTTGTGGAGAAAGCCCAGTAAAAGGCGACAGTGACCCTGACCACCAAGGCAAGTGCCCTCTCCCAGTTTTCCACCTTTAATTTACAGATATATACTCAGCGTAGGCCCATTCACTCGGGCCATTCTTGCTTCTCTCACCCATCTTTCAACAAAATGCTGGGAAGAGATCACTTCCCTCTCTACTCTGATTTTCCTTTTCAAATGAAATTTGAAAAAGTTAATCAGAGCATCACCGAAGAGGTAAGTGCTCGTCTTCAGCCCTTTCAAACGTGTCCACCATACTATCTCTTTCGCCATGGCCACCAGACAGATAAAAACTGCCTGCCCTTCCCGGCTAAAGGAGGAGGGCGGGGCAATCCTCACGATGGACTCAGATGATAGCTGGATCCGTCCTACACGCGACAGCAGGTGTTCGACATAAACCCACAAGTCAGCAATTTTCGGACACTGGACGAGTGCGTGCAGGACGGTTTCGTCGCCCTGCGCGCGTCTCGGACATGCCCGGCTGACGGCACCTCCATGCCTGTAGAGTTTATCCCGAACTGGCAAGGATCCTCGGTAGCACTGCCAGGCAGAGATTTCTGGAAGTTGTCCATAGGCCCCGGCCCGAAAGTTCTTCCGAAGAGATTAGCTAGTTGATTTTCGTCGACGCCTAGAGTTTCCCCAAGTACGTCGTCGCTCTTCCCTCCACTAATCCTCTATAGAACGCCGAGGTGGAGTTTCTACCGATCACATTGCCCGATTGGTCGAGGGCTGTGAGCGCCTGATGACCTTCCAGTCTCCAGGTGCTCCCTCTCGGTCTTCGCTTGATCCAGGATGCAGCTCCGTCAAGGAAACGAGCTGGGGAAATACGGGTCTAGCAAACGGCGACCACACCTGATCACCGTCGAGGAAGAGGTGGAGATGTCGTAACCAGAGCGCGCGCCTGGGCATCATCAGCCACGACATGCCCAGCCCTCCACGTAGCGGGTGTTGACAACAGATGGACCGCCTGACCATCGGAGCGCGTTCCTTCCACAAAAAGCGAAAGAGCAAACGCTCCAGCGCAGTCAGGCGAGGCTTAGGACAAGGTACGACGGTTGGACGGTAGCAGATGACAGACGCGATGTACGCGTTAGCCACCTCCGCTCGACCTTTCAGGGATAGCTTCCTCTCCGCCCATTTCTGGGTGAGAGAAGCCACCCTTCTCGTCACCTCGTCCCAGATTTTGTCCGTCTGGAGGTCCGGACCGAACCAGACCCATAGCAATTTAAGCGGTCCGTCCGTCCAGCGTCCGACGACACTGTTGGACGGCATGGACCTGCCTCTCCAGGTGCCGAGCTGCAGGCCCAGTGACTTTTCCTGGTTGATCATTGCTCCTGTCGCAACTTGGTATTCTCTTAGTGTAGTGCCGATCGCCTCGATGTGTTTGGCGTTCGACACCACTACGGTGACATCGTCCGCATATGCTGACACGGATCTTCCGCATCCTAGTTCGCGCGGGACGCCCCTCAACGTCTCCAGTTTGTGCAGTAATGGCTCGAGAGTCAATACGTTCAATATCACCACAGAGCAGATGTCGCTGTGCATGGCAGCGATCCAGCCTCTGAAGACGGGCCCAAAGCCATCCGCCCTCAGGACTGCCGCTAGGTAACGATGGTCGACCCTATCGAAAGCTTTCGACTGATCTAAATTGATCAAGGACCCACCCGTGCCAGGCTGTCTAGCTACCCTCTCTACGTTGTATCGCATGAGATGGAGGTTGTCGTGGATGGATCTGTCGGGAATGGCGCATGTCTGCGCCTCTCCCACCAGACCACCAACGACAAGCGCCAACCTCTTTGCTAGCACCCAGGCCAAAATCGTGAACTCTGTGTTTAGCAGAGTTATGGGCCCGAAATTATCTGTTATCCCCCTTGTTCGGATCCTTTCTCAGCAGTGCCACCGCTCCTCGGCTCACAGAGCGGGGAATTCTCCCGTTCTGTTGCTAGTTGCAGTAGACGTCCGCCAAGAGGCCTCCGAACAGTCTGGCATCTGTACGTAAAGTTCATAGGGCAGACCATTCAAACCAGGCGATTTACACCTTGTGCAGCCAGTCATTGCCTCCCGTACTTCAGCGGCTGTTATCGGCTTTTCGCAACACTCCGCCTCAGTGGGCGAGAGCCGCGGCAGTCCGTCGAGGTAGACACTAAAGTCCATCCCTCGACCCGGCCCACCGCTGCCCCCGAACAGCTGAGCGAAGTGTCGCTGAAAAGCTTCACACATTTGCCTGGGACGGAGTAGCATGCGCCTTCGTGGTCCACCAAAGACCGGATCGTGGCTTTGTTACCACGACGCGCCTCCGCCACTCGGGCCCATTGAACGGCTTTCGTCCCCTCGTGTCTGAGAGCACGCACCCTAGCTCTGACAACACAGCCTTCGTGCTTTGCAATGAAGAATTGGTCAAGGGCCAATTTCGCCGCAAGCACGTCGGTCGTGATGCCTTTGCTAAGCGCCTTGTCTAATTTTCTAACTAGTTCTCCCTCTGCTCTATTTTTCTCTATTGCTAAAGCCTTACTAAACCTAATGGAAATCTATTCTAATCGCTCTTTTCAGAGCAAACCACCACTTGTTGTTGAAGATGGGCCCCGTCAACGTCCGCTTAACTAGTTCGCTAATCCGGTCTCTGTAGGGCTTGCGCGCTGGTAAGGACGCGTTTAGCTTCCATTAGCCGGATCCTGTCTATGAAGCCTATCTAAGTCAAGCACACAGATCACGAATTTGTGGTCCGTGTAGCTGACTATCTTGAATTGTGGACAGCCTATGCTAGACCTATCTATTTCCCTACAAAATACTCTATCTAGATATGATCTGGATGACCCTATGCGATTTGTCCAAGTCCACATTGACACATTCGGGAAAACCAATGGGTAACTGTCAGACAGTTCATAACGCCTGAGCAGGTTGGTGAGGCTCTTGCACCCTCCACCCCTATCCGCTAATCCCACAGAGTCCCAACGTGCATGTAAGATACCGTTCCAGTCGCCCACTAATACTAAAGAGCGGGACGTTCCAAGAAAGTTCTCCAGACGCCGGAAGAAATCAGGCCGCCCTGCTCCTGTCGGGGCATAGACGCCCACTAGCCTGAAAGCTTGCCTGTCTCCGCTGGTCACGTCCAACACCACCAACCTACCCTCTGGGTCCAGGAAGATGGCCCGTATGTCGAGATCCAAACTCTCCGAAAAAGCACAGCAACGCATCCCCCCGATCCAGGACGGCTGGGAGATACGTACACATCGTAGCCGCCGAAGATCGGTGCGAAGGCCCGTGCTTCGGAGATTCTGGTCTCGCTGATGGCCACTACATCTATGTTTAGTGACCTGAGATCGTTGAGCAGGTGACCCTGCTTCCATGACGACCCCAAACCACGCGCATTTATGCTGCCTATTCTGAGTGAGTTCATGTTTAAAATGGAGTGGAAAAGATGGGAAAGACCACTTACCGTACTTTTGGTAGAGGAAGGATGGTTTCTCCATCCCTTTTCACTTGATCGTTTGGTGAAGGGACCGTCGAATCGTCCCTTTGGCTGGTCATCGGCTCTTCTATGAGTATGTCCGAATATACTCTCCGGGTGAGAGTCCCTCCTAGGTCTCTGAAATCACCAACTGCGTTGGGGAATTTCGTTTTAATGTTTGTGTATTGTTTCTGTGCTATTTTTAGCAGTCTTATGTTCGTTGGCGGTTTGATTGGTGCTGGTATTATGTAGTCGTGCTGTGAAATGTCTGTGTTCAATTATGTAAGTCATTAGTTTCTTGTGTGTATTTTCTGGGGGTGGGGTGTGGTTCTGCTATTTCCTTGTCGTTGTTGCTGGGTGTGTGTGTTTTGTTGTGTTTGCGATGTTGGTGCTTGTGGTGGTGGTGTTGAAGGTGTTGTTGTTGTTGGCTGTGGGGTTGTCGCCGGTGGTGATGGTGGTGCTAGTGTGGGTGGTGATGATGTTGGTGGTGTTGCTGCTGGGAGTCTCTGTGCAGTAGCCTTTACCCTTTTTTCATTTCTCTCTTCCTTTTTCGAAGGCGACGATGCGCTGCTTCTGCGTTAATGCCTTCTTACGACCTTTTGCCATCCCTCTCCCACCTCACACTCCATGTCTGATTCTGTGAGGTCGGGGAGGGGTACCAGCTCCACCCTTTCACTTTTTGTTGTTGGTGATGTTTCCAGTGGAGTCTCTGTTGCAGCTGCATTTGGTATTACTGTTGTTGTTAATACTTCCACTGCTGCTGCTGTTCTTGATTTCCGTGGCGTGGGTATGGGTGCCGCGGACCTATCGTTCCTGGTTGCCGCTTGTCCTGTTGCTGGTAGCCGTGGAGCCGGTTTCGGAAGGAGGGGGGTTTTCTCCTTTCTCAGGGTCTTCTCGTTGCAGAAGGCCCTGAGGTGAGTCTTCGATCCACAGCGAAAGCATTTCGGGCGTTTGCTCTCAACACTTATGGGCAGTTGAGTGCTGTTATCGAAGTCTATCACATACGGGATACCTTCGATGCACTCCTGGTTGGTTTGGATTAACATCTCAATGGAGGTGCCGACCCAATCTTCTCTTACTTTTTTCTGTACTTGCAGTACAGTTGTTTTGTCCTCGATTCCGACGAGGACAGACGCGGCCAGCCAAGAAGGGGCCATCCCGGGGGGGACGTGGGTCAGTTTGACCCTCACAATTTTTTTCCCGCAGTAGGAGGGCACCAACACCATTTCCTCGCTCCTTAGGGTCTATGACAAAACCATTAATCACTTGTTCTACATGGATGACCTAAAACTATTTGCAAAAAATGATGAATATTTGCAAGGGGTATTATCCACTGTGGAGAAGTTCAGTGATGACATTAAAATGGAGTTTGGACTAGATAAATGCGCCAAAGCAACGTTCACCAGAGGAAAGCTGCTGAAAAGTTCAGACATTAATCTTGATCGGGGGAATGTGATAAGCGAACTTGATCAAGAGGAAACTTACAAATATCTAGGTGTTTGTGAAGGAGACGGAGTCAAGCACTCGACAATGAGGGAAAGGATAAGGAAGGAATGTTACCGCAGAGTAAGAGCAATCTTAAGAACGGAATTGAATGCAAGGAATAGGATCTTGCCATACCAGTAGTAACCTACAGTTACAATGTCATCAACTGCTCAAGCACAGAGATCCGTAGGCTCGATACAAAAATTCGAAAATTCTTAACCATGCACAGAATGCATCACCCTAAGGCAGATACAGATAGAATATATCTCCCTAGGAAAGAAGGAGGACGTGGGTTAATCCAGTTAGATATTGCGTTGAAAACTTCAACAATTGCATTATCTACATATCTAAGGGAATCACATGATTGGATGATCAAACTCGTTTTGAAACACGAAAGCATCAAAAGATCATACTCCATTACAAAAGATGCACTAAGATACAGTAATGGACTACACATTTCAGAAGTCCCATTTACTGCTGAAATGGAAAACACAGAAAAAGCAAAGCAGGTAAAAGTAACTGCAAAGAAAGAACTGCTACAGAAACTGGCTAAGAAATGGCAAGAAAAGCCTCTGTATGGAAAATACCCAGAATGAGCTAACAATTCTGATGTTGACAAAATTTTAACCCATCGTTGGTTGGCATCCACTGGACTGATATCGGAGACTGAAGGACTGATTATATCAGCACAAGATCAGTGTCTTCCAACAAAAAATTACCAAGCCAACATAATAAAAAATGGATGCAGCCCATTATGCCGTGTATGTAAAAAACAACCAGAGACCATTGATCATATAATTTCAATGTGCAGTCCTATAGCTCCAACCGAATACCTAAACAGACATGACAGAGCTGCACAATACATACATTGGATAATGTGTAAGCATTTTGACCTGCCCCATCAAAAGAATTGGTGGGAGCATCAACCACCTCCCATACTTGAAAAAGATCACATCTCAATCTTGTGGAACTTTAGCATCCAAAAGACCGAAAAATAGATGCAAATAGACCTGATATAATACTGAAGGACTTTAAAAAGAGGGTATGCCTGCTAATTGATATGTCCGTTCCAATAGACAAGAATGTATCTATAAAACCATTTGAAAAATTGAGCAAGTATAAGGACCTGGAGATAGAAATTGGAAAAATGTGGAAATTGAGAACTAAAACAATACCAGTGGTTGTAGGCGCTCTAGGAATGATACCTAAGGGGTCTAATGATTACTTATCGCAAATCCCAGGAAACCCGCGTATAGGAGAAATACAAAAGATTGTACTAATGGGAACTGCCCATATACTAAGGAAGATTCTGTCAATATAAGTACATCACAAGTCTAAACACCTAAAGATGCATGTGTGAGTATGTATGTTCTTTCTTGAACATGGCGGACCTAGTTGTCTCTTGAGGTCACTGGTTGTGACTTGGTGATAACTCGTGTAAACATAAAGCAAGATAAATGCCGCTGTAATAATAATAATAATAATAATTAGGGAAGAAAACGCACATGGTGGATATATATCGTTATGGAATCGCTCCCGTAAGTTTTTGATTTTTACTTATTTAAACAACTAGATAGAATAATTCTTATTACAAATGAAATATAAGATTACAGTTTTTTACCCCCAGCAGGCAACAACGCATCATATTACGGCATTGGACCCCAATATTTAATATTTAATTTTGGATCAGAAATGTTATAGTCGAAATAGAGAAAATGGCTAAGTGGACAGACAGGCAAATAATTTCACCAACAACATCACCACTACCACGGCACAAACTCCTAGTCAAGTTATCTCAACTTCTATTTCTACTTCAACTTCAACACCATCACTACAGTACTACGATCACATCACCATCACCACTGCCTCATTATCGCTACCGCCGCTATTCTCTCCTACTACCTCCTGCTAAGTACTACTAGCACATTACCACCACCACCACTGCCTCCTTATTGCTACCGCCGCTATTCTCTACCACTACCCCCTGCTAAGTACTACTAGCACATCACCACCACCACCACTGACTCATTATCGCTACCGCCGCTATTCTCTCCCACTACCTCCTGCTAAGTCAGGCATCATAGTACTCCCACTAAATGAGGAAGGCATCAAAAGATAAAAATAGACTGATTTGATGACCCGGTCAAAAAATCAAAAAATCAAGAATCAAAATCAAAACAGCACAACAGCAACGAAAAACGTAAAGACAAGAAAAAAGAAAAGAAAAACAAACAGACAGACAAGAAAAAAAAACTAAATCAGACATTCAAACATTACATTACAATGAAACTTATGCTTATTTTTTTAGGCTTTTACCTATTTGTTTGTTTGTTTATTTATGTTCGTCTAGAGCGTGATAGTGCCACGCTAAAATCACCGAGTCTGATCAAATCACCGGAGGTGATGAAATCACCGGTGGTTATGTAACCATATATTCACCTATCCTCGATAAGAGTGTTTCAATGTCGAACCTAAACAGTTCGAATAACGGTGAAGTGGAAACTGGAATGTCATGTGACAGACTCTGACCCAGCAGGTGCTCCTTAGCTCAGCAGAAGGGACCTGGCTGTCAACCAAATACTGCTGGTGTCGGAGGAAGAAGAAGGAAAGGTACCAGAACCAACTGGAGGAAAGAATTGAATAGAACTGTTATGCAATGTTACCTGAAGAGTAACCCCCGAGGAAAAAGGCTATAGGAAACAGATGCATAACATCTGAAACGAGATGGTCTATTTAAATTAGATAAACAAAAATTGGCCAGGCAGGCTCGGGTAATAAGAACTAATGGGTGGATAAGCGAGCTGGAACTGGAGGAACTGAGCAGAGAGATTAGGTTGAAAATGGAGAGTGGAGTATGCCAGGCAAATGAGCCAGTGGGAAATGAAGGTGAAGAGGTTGAGAGAACGGAGGAACCATCCGAAGTAGACAATGATCTGAATGCTGAAATAAATAATTGTTTCTACTTTAGGCACAAGGCCAGCAATTACCCAGTACATTACTGGTACTTTAGTTTATCGACCCCGTAAGGATGAAAGGCAAAGTTAACCCCGACGTGATTTGAACTCAGACCGGAAAGAGACGTAACTATGCTGGAAAGCATGGCGTCCGACTCTCTACCGATACTGCCAATCCACCGCCCTCTGAAATAAATAATACATGGAACAGAGATACGGCCATTGAGGAGATGAATGCTGACGTGCTAGGACAAGATTTGATTGATATCCTAAACTTAGTGGTAGATAAAATGAACAATGATAGTGGGAAACCTATGAACCTAAGATTTGAAGACAGGAACAAGTTAAAAGAAACAACAGCTAAGGTAAACAAAGTCATCCCATACCTTGAGGCGAGGAGCCTTCACAAGTGCAACAATATCCTCAAAGCAACAGCAAATGCGGTGAGGAAATTACTTGGCATAAAAGCGAGAGGAAACAACAAACAAGAAAGATCAGAAGCTTGGTGGAAGAAACGACAGAATGGTCAAATCAGGGAAATGAGAAATGACATTGGAAAGCTTGAGTCCCTACTGAATGGGACACTAAAAAACAAAGACACTAAGAATACATTGGAAATAAAGTACAAAACTAGGAGGAAAAGGCTAAATATTATCATAGAGGAACTGATGCAACGCATTGTAGCAACGAGTGCAAAAATTAGGCGATACGAGAGCAGAGTCAGTCAGTATAGACAGAACCGCAGGTTTGACAACAACCAGAAGATGTGTTTGAACTGCTTGAAGGGAAAGAAAGAGGCAACGACTTGATCCTTGAGGCGGAACAAACTAAGACATTCTGGAGAGGAATATGGGAGCAGGATGTTAAGCATAATGACCAGGCAGTGTGGATTGAGACAGTACAAAAGGAGATTAGTGAACAGGCACACCAACAAACTGATTTGAGTATCACAGTTGAAACTCTTAATGGGCAGGCCAAAAAATTAACCAACTGGAAATCACCAGGCCTAGATGGTGTGCAGGGGTATTGGATTAAAAATATAACATCCCTCCACCCGAAACTGACAACCATGTTCAATGACTGCTTGATGTCAGGTGAGGTACCAGAGTGGTTGACAAGAGGTACCACAGTTCTGGTAATGAAAGATCGAATCAAGGGTAATGATGTTACCAACTATAGACCTATCACATGTCTGTCCGTAATGTGGAAACTGTTGACAAGTGTCTGAGGAAATCTACCATCACCTGCACACAAACAACTTGTTACCGGACGAACAGAAAGGATGCCGAAAGAAGTCCCGTGGTACAAAGGACCAGTTACTTATTGATAAGATGGTAATGAGGAATTGCAAGAGGAGACACACCGGTCTTGCCATGGGATGGATAGACTACAAAAAGGCATTTGACATGGTACCTCATTCTTGGATCACCAAAAGCCAAGAGATCTTCAGGGTGGCAGATAACATCAGACAGTTGTTGAACAAATGTATGAAGTCCTGGAAAACAGAGTTAACATCGGCTGGAGAATCCTTTGGAAGCGTGAAGATCAAGAGAGGTATCTTCCAGGGAGATAGTCTGTCCCCTCTGTTGTTTGTCCTTGCCCTGATGCCCCTGACCATTATACTGCGAAATGTGAGAGCAGGATACAAGTTAGGAAAGGGAGAGCTTACCATCAATCACCTCCTCTTCATGGACGATCTTAAGCTCTTCGGAAAGAATGAGGAGTTGGATGTGCTTGTTCACACTGTCCGTATTTTCAGCAATGATATAATGTATGCAATTTGGTATTAGTAAGTGTGGTGTCCTTGTGATGAAGAGGGGTAAATTGAGCAGAAGCAACGGAATCCAGGTACCAACAGGTGAGATGATAAAGGAAATTGACACTGAAGAAGGATACAATTATTTGGGTGTTCTGGAGGCTGATGACATCAAGAACAAAAAAATGAAGGAATTGATAAGATCTGAATACATTCGTAGAGTAATGAGCGTATTAAAGTCACATCTGAACAGTAGGAATGCCATAAGTGCAGTCAATTCCCGAGCTGTGTCTATTTATTAGGTACAGTGCGGGAATTCTGAGATGGAATGTTGCTCAACAAAAAGAAATGGATAGGAAGACTAGGAAGCTATTGACTATCTACAACATGTTCCACAAGAGGAGTGATGTCGATAGACTATACTTAAGGAGATCTGAAGGTGGAAGAGGTCTTATCAGCATAGAGGACTGTATTCAGATGGAGAAAAACAACCTACACAAATACGTGACCGATAGCAAGGAGCCAATGCTCAGAACTGTACTGAAGGAGAGGACAATAGACCAGGGGATGTCCAAGGAGGAAATAATAACAAAGAGAAAGAGCAGCCGTCATGAAAAATCCCTTCATAGTACCTTCTTTGAGAAAACGGAATTCAGAGACCCACAGACATGGAACTGGTTGAAAAGAGGAGAGCTTAAAAAGGCTACAGAAGGAATGCTAATGGCTGCGCAAGAGCAGGCCCTCAAAACGGAGTGGCTGAAACACCATATTTACAAGGAGGAGGCTAGCTCACTGTGTAGGCTAGCTCACTGTCTAGAGAGAGAGGCGACTGTGGCTTACATTGTATCCGAGGGTAAACACCTAGCGCAGACTCACTATAAGGGCTGGAGACATGATGCAATGGGCAGGGTGATCCACTGGCACCTATGGAAAGTAAACAATTCACCACATTCTGAGAAGTGGTATGAGCATAAGCCAGAGTCGGTGATGGAAAACGATCAGGTGAAGGTGCTGTGGGATTTTAGGATACAGACGGACAAGAAACTGGAACACAATAGACCTGACCTGGTGGTTTTGGACAAGGGGAAAAGATCGTGCCTGATTGTGGATGTAGCCTGCCCATTCGACACGAGAGTGCAAGAGAAGGAGAGGGAAAAAATTAACCGATACCAGGACTTAAAGTAGGAGGTAAAAAGGAAATGGAACTGCCATGAGGTCAAAGTGGTCCCGATTGTCATAGTCGCACTAGGCACTATCTCAAAGAGTTTCCAAGTATGGTTAAAGAAAATTGGTCCCGCCCCGCTTTTTGGAACACTTCAAAAGGCATGCTTGCTGGGAAGAGCAAGAACACTCCAATACCTCCTGAATATCTGAGGCTGCAGGTAGTGGCTTGATATTCATTTCAACAAACTTTCCAGTTAAGTAAACGGCGACCACACCTGATCACCGTCGAGGAAGAGGTGGAGATGTCGTAGCCTGAGCGCGTGCCTGCGCATCATCAGCCACGGCATGCCAAGCCCTCCACGTAGCGGGTGTTGACAACAGATGGACCGCCTGACCATCGGAGCGCGTCCCTTCCACAAGAAGCGAAAGAGCAAACGCTCCAGCACAGTCAGGCGGGGCTTAGGACAAGGTACGACGGTCAGGCGGTAGTAGATGACGGATGCGATGTACGCATTCGCCACCTCCGCTCGACCTTTCAGGGATAGCTTCCTCTCGGCCCATTTCTGGGTGAGAGAAGCCACCCTGCTCGTCACCTCGTCCCAGTTTTTGTCCGTCTGGAGGTCTGGACCGAACCAGACCCCTAGCAATTTAACCGGTCCGTCCGTCCAGCGCCCGACGATGCTGTTGGACGGCATGGACCTGCCTCTCCAGGTGCCGAGCTGCAGGCCCACTGACTTTTCCTGGTTGATCATTGCTCCTGTCACCGCTTCGTATTCTCTTAGTGTAGTGCCGATCGCCTCGATGTGTTTGGCGTTCGACACCACTACGGTGACATCGTCGGCATATGCTGACACGGATCTTCCGCATCCTAGTTCGCGCGGGACCCCCCTCAATGTCTCCAGTTTGTGCAGTAATGGCTCGAGAGTCAATACGTACAATAGGGACGAGAGGGGACATCCTTGGCGGACCGAGCGCATGATGTTGAACGGTTCCGAAAGGTGACCGTTCACTCTCACTACAGAGCAGATGTCGCTGTGCATGGCAGCGATCCAGCCTCTGAAGACGTGCCCAAAGCCAGCCGCCCTCAGGACTGCCGCTAGGTAACGATGGTCGACCCTATCGAAGGCTTTCGACTGATCTAAATTGATCAAAGATTCACCCGTGCCAGGTTCCTTAGCTACCCTCTCTACGATGTATCGCATGAGGTGTAGGTTGTCGTGGATGGATCTGTCGGGAATGGCGCATGTCTGTGCCTCTCCCACCAGACCACCAACGACAAGTGCCAACCTCTTTGCTAGCACCTTGGCCAAAATCTTGAACTCTGTGTTTAGCAGAGTTATGGGCCTAAAATTATCTATGTTATCCCCCTTGTTCGGATCCTTTCTCAGCAGCGCCACCGCTCCTCGGCTCACAGAGCTGGGAATTCTCCCGTTCTGTTGCCAGTTTCAGTAGACGTCCGCCAAGAGGCCTCCGAACAAGTTTGGCATTTGTACGTAAAGTTCATAGGGCAGACCATCCAAACCAGGCGATTTACCCCTTGTGCAACTAGTCATTGCATCCCGTACTTCAGCGGTTGTTATCGGCTTTTCGCAACACTCCGCCTCAGTGGCCGAAAGCCGCGGCAGTCCGTCGAGGTAGACACTAAAGTCCATCTGCCCCCGAACAGTTGAGCGAAGTGTCGCTGAAAAGCTTCACACATTTGCCCGGGATCGAGTAGCATGCGCCCGTCGTGGTCCACCAAAGACCGGATCGTGGCTTTGTTGCCACGACGCGTCTCCGCCACTCGGGCCCATTGAACGGCTTTTGTCCCCTCGTGTCTGAGAGCACGCACCCTAGCTCTGACAACGCAGCCTTCGTGCTTTCCATTGAAGAATTGGTCAAGGGCCAATTTCGCCGCAAGTACGTCGGTCGCGATGCCTTTGCTAAGCGCCTCATCTAATTTTCTAACTAATTCTCCCTCTGCTCTATTTTTCTCTATTGCTAAAGTCTTACTAAACCTAATGGACTCTATTCTAATTGCTCTTTTCAGAGCAAACCACCACATGTTGTTGACGATGGCCCCCGTCAACGCCCGCTTAACTGGTTCGCTAATCCGGTCTCTGTAGGCCTTGCGCGCTGGTAAGGATGCGTTTAGCTTCCAGTAGCCGGGTCCTTGTCTATGAAGCCTATCTAAGTCAAGCACACAGATCACGAATTTGTGGTCCGTGTAGCTGACTATCTTGAATTGTGGACAGCCTATGCTAGACCTATCTATTTCCCTACAAAATACTCTATCTAGATATGATCTGGATGACCCTATGCCGTTTGTCCAAGTCCACATTGGTACATTCGGGAAATCCATTCGGTACCTGTCAGACAGTTCAAAACGTCTGAGCATGTTGGTGAGACTCTTGCACCCTCCTTCCCTATCCTCTAATCCCAAACAATTCCAGCGTGCATCTAAGATCCCGTTCCAGTCGCCCACTAACACTAAAGAGCGGGACGTTCCAAGAAAGGTCTCCAGACGCCGGAAGAAATCAGGCCGCCCTGCTCCTGTCGGGGCATAGACGGCCATTAACCTGAAAGCTTGCCCGTCTCCGCTGGTCACGTCCAGCACCATCAACTTACCTTCTGGGTCCAGGAAGATGGCCCGTATGGCAAGATCCAAACCTCTCCGAAAAAGCACAGCAACTCCTCCCCCCGATCCCGGACGGCTGGGAGATGCGTACACATCGTAGCCGCCGAAGATCGGTGCGAAAGCCTGTGCTTCGGAGATTCTGGTCTCGCTGATGGCCACTACATCTATGTTTAGTGACCTGAGGTCGTTGAGCAGGTGGCCCTGCTTCCATGACGACCCCAAGCCACGCGCATTTATGCTGCCTATTCTTAGTGAGGTCATGTTGAAAAGGAGTGGAAAAGATGGGAAAGACCACTTACCTTACTTCTCGTAGGGGAAGGACGGTTTTTCCATCCTTTTCACTGCTTGTGGCCTCTTCAGGAAGGATGTCCTTATAAATCCTCCTGGAGAGTGCTTGTCGGAAGTCTCCGATGTCTTTGGGGAATTTTTGTTTTAGTGTCATGTACGTTTTCTGTGTGATGCGAGTGATTTGTATGTGTGGAGGTGGTGTGAATTTTGGGGTTGTTGTGTAGTCTTTTTCTGTGATGCTGGTGTTGTGTTGGATGTAGTGCAATAATTGCTTGTTGTTCAAAGTTAATGCTGTGTAGTGTGTATCGTTTTGGTTGTTTTGTTTTGTTTGCGTTTGTTGTGGGTTTGTTTCTGTTTCGCATTTTGGTGACTTTTGTGGTGTAGGTGATGGTGGTGTTGGAGTTAATGATGATGATGGTGTTGGTGTTTGGGTTGATGGGGTTGGTGATGCTGGTGTGGATGGTGGCATATCTGTCCTAACTTTTTTGTTTCTTAGTTTATTTGTTTCCCTCTGTATTTTGTTTTTGGAGGGGGAAGGAAGAGAATTTTTTCTTTTTTCGTTTTCTTTTTTTTTTCCGGATATCGTTTCCCACTCCTCGTCGTCACAATCTGTCTCCAGTTGTGATAGGCCGGGGAGTGGAAAATCCTCCACAGCCGTTAGTTTTGGTTGTGGTGTGGTGGATGTTGTAGGCGCTGGTGCTAGTTCTGAAGCGTTGGGAGGTGGTGGTGTTGGTTTTGCTGGTGGTGGTAGTGGTGTTGGTTTTGCTACTGTTGCTGGGGTTGTTGCTGTTATAGTTGCTTCTGTTGTTGCTGCTACAGTTGTTGCTGGCATCTCTGCTACTGGTGGTGTTGATGGTTGTGTCACTGGGGTGGGTAGGAGAGGTGGCCTCAACCTTTTAGCCTGAGGGCAGAAAGTCCTTAGGTGGGTTCCTTCACCACAAACGACACACCTAGGTCTTCTGCCCTCGACAATTACCGTGAGGTGGCTGCCGTCAGTGAGGTCTATTACCTCTGGGATCTCCTCAATGCTTTTTTGGTCCGCTTGGATCAGGAGCTCCATCCCAGATCCGGACCAGTTTTCCTGCTTTTCTTTTGCTATTGTTATTATTTTCGTGTTGGCCTCGATGCCGGCGATGACAGCCGCTATTAGCCAGGGAATTTCGATGGCCGGTGGAACGTGGGTCACCCTGATCTTTACGAGTCTCTGGCCACAATAGCTTGGGACGAGTGTGAAGTCGTCACTTTTTAATGGGGCCATGGAGTGTTCTCTAGCCTCCTCTGGTGTTTCAAAGAACACATCCACGGTTCCATACTTTTGCCCACGTCTGATGTGGGTTTTTCTTGCCCACACATGTCCCAAAGCTTTTTGGATGTGGGACTCGGATTCCCGTTCCACTCGGCGCGATTTTACATTTATTGTTCTATACGACACGGTGCACAGGCGCCGATGCTCCATTTTATTAGGTGGGGGGGTGAGGCTGACCCTGTACCCATCTTTATTTACCATTTGTTTGGCATTTTCTAAATCTTCTTGAGTTACCGTGAACGCTTCGAATTGTTTTGCTACGATGGCGAAACTGAGGGTCGGTTTTATAATGTCATTGTTATTGTTGTTGCTATCGTTGATATTAATTTTATTTTCAGTTGTGGTGGTGGTGACGTCAGTCGTCTTTGGTGGGGAAGAGTCCATTTTGCTTGATTTCATTTCGACGTCACGAGTTAATTTATTTTTTTCTTCTTTTGTTTCTGTTGTCGCGGTGGTGGTGGTGGTGTCGGTGGTGGTGGTTGTCGCGGTGGTGGTGGTGGTGGAGGGTTTAACACCTGCAGTCATTGGTAATGGCGGGAAATGAATGTCTGCCTGAGACAAATTTAAAATATTGCTACTGCTTATATTTTTTTTTTGTGTTGGCAAACGTAGTAACATTTACAATGGTGGTGTCGGTGTGAGGTGTTATTTTGTGAGGAAGGCTTTCAGCTGCTTCGTGCAGAGGGGAATTAGCCATTTTTTTTCAAAGAAATTTTTGGATAATAATAAAAGTTAAAATTTTGGGCACAAGGCCCCAATCTTTTTGGGTGTCCTTTTCGGAAAACAATGTATGTGTGCTTATAAACAGTTTACAATAAAATTTTCCATAAATGGCAATTTTTAAACAAACGGAAATAACAAACCTTTGCGGAGCTCACGATAATACGATTTCCTACGTAGGTCGCCAATAATAATAATAATAATAATAATAATAATAATAATAATAATAATGATTTCTTTATTGGCCACAAGGGTTGACATCAAGAAAAAGATTACAGACGGCACAGGACCCAACAGAACTGTACGATGTCGGTTTTGTGCGTGTAAATATTTTTATTATTTATATGAGAAAAGAAAAAAAGACAGAAACATATATATAAACAATAAAAATGAAAATTGAAACAATGAGAATTTCCTCTACAGGGGGGAAACCTCCGAGGGTAACTCGTGGCGAAAACCACACAAAGGACCGCGGACACACTGGCCACCAGGGCAAGCGCCCTCTCTCAATTGTCCATCTCTTAAACTACTGACGTATATTCAGAGCGGTCCCCTTCACTCGTACCATTCTAGCTACATTCACCCACCATTCAACAAACTTGCTAGAAAGCAGCACTTGCCCCTCCACCCTGATTTTCCTCTTCAAGTAAAACTTGAAAAAGTTAATTAGGGATTCGCCGAAGAGGAAAGTGTCTGTCTTTAACCCTTTCAACCTTGTCCACCACACAATATCTTTCGCCATGCCACCAGGCAGATGAAAACCGCCTGCCCTTCCTCCTCGAAGGAAGACAGCGAGTCCATCTGCACAATGGACTCAGTCGATAACCGGAGCAGTCCTACACGCGACAGCAACTGTTCGGCATAACTCCACAGGTCAGCAATGCCCGGGCTCTGATGGTGTGCGTGCACGACGATTTCGTCGCTCTGCGCGCATCTCGGACAGGCTCGGCTGACGGCACTTCCGTGCCTGTAGAGTTTATCTCGAACCGGCAGCGCGCCTCGATAGCACTGCCAGGCCAGGGATTTTTGGAAGTTATCCATAGGCCTTGGGCTGAAAGTTCTCCGGAAGAGAGCAAACAGCTGATCTGCTTCGACGCCTAGGAACTCTCCGAGAACGTCGTCGCTCTTCCCCTCTACTAGTCCTCTACAGTACGCCGAGGTGGATGTTCCACCGATACTGTTGCCCAGCTGGCAGAGTGCAGTGAGCGCCTGGAGACATTCCAGTTTCCAAGCGCTATCCCTCGGTCTTTTTCTCACCCAGGACTGCAGCTCCTTCAAGGAGACGAGCTGTGGGAAAACGTGCCTGGCGAAAGGCGACCACACCTGTTCCCCGTCAAGGAAACACCAGTGATGCCGCAGCCTCAGCGCATGTTTGCGCATCATCAGCCATGGCATGCCCAGTCCTCCACGCAACGGGTGTTGACGGCAGATGGATCGTCCTACCATGGGAGCGCGTCCCTTCCACAAAAAGCGGAAGAGGAGGTGCTCCAATTTGTTGAGAGTTGGGCCGTGGCAAGGGACGACGGTGAGGCGGTAACAGATGACGGATGCGATGTACGCATTCGCCACCTCCGCCCGGCCTTTTGGAGACAGCCTCCTTTCGGCCCATTTCTGGGTGAGGGAGGCCACCTTGCTCGTATTTCACCGGCTGTTATTGGCTTTTCGCAACACTGTGCTGCGGTCGTCGAGAGCCGAGGCAGTCCGTCGAGGTATGCAGTGAAGGCCATACCCCGATCCGGCTCGCCGCTGCTCCCGAACAGTTCAGCAAAGTGCTGCTGAAAAGCCTCATACATCTGCTCGGGTTCGAGCAACACGCACCCGTTTTGGTCAGACAAAGACCGAATTGTGGCTTTGTTGCCTCGTCGCGCCTAATAATAATAATAATAATAATAATAAGAAGAAGATGCTATTATTTCAGTTATAACTTTGTTTTATAACAGAATGTGAGCATTTTGCATTGGCACAGGCTTTCTTCATTTTTTATGTAAGGTTTAAAAGACAGTTACAAACAAGATACACATATCAAATGATTTTAGAACGTAATTAATATTCCATTTATATTCTTTTGGCTTAAATGTGAATGTCTGATGATTTTCTGTACATTGAAATGACCTCTCCAAGCAAGATACATAATTTCAAAGCTTCTTGCTGATATTTCAGAGTGTTGACCTAGGAAATATTTTATGTATTTAAATCTAGCTCCTTATAATAGATGCAAAATGTCACATCTTGCTTAAACGGTCATATTTCTTTTTTTTCCCGTTCACCTGTCTACTCCGACGGTATGTTAAAGTGTATCTTAGGTTTCATGTAGATTTGCCAGGAAATTTGTCTTACTTGGTGTGATTTTTGATCGTAGGTTATGTGAAATATCTTTACCCTTGCAAAATATTTCTTTTCTATTCTCTAATATGTACTTATTTCCTGTACTTTAGTTACTGCCTTACTTACCGATGAATATGCGAGTTTTAATTACTCTTCCATAACTTTGTGATCTTTCAAATGTTGCATGCAAAATATATCAGATATAGCATTAAAGTATATCTGAATGATTCTCTACTACTTTAAATAAGAAAATATGGTCATAGATATACACAAAGACGAAATGGCCATGGTTCAAGCGTCGTTCTTCATAGCTCTGCTTAATCAATGCTGACGTTGGCTGAAGAACAACAAAGATGTAATACTATAAATTCATCAAGGAATGAATATATGTTTCTTAATGGGGGAAATTTTCTCTGTTTTAGTATTGTATGAACGCCCCGCGAAATATTTCATACGTGCTGTAACTTATTTTGATGACTCATTTCGTATTGGACATTTACAAATTTTGTATATAAATTAACTGTCGATGTAAAGGAAAATTGTATGTGATATAGAGACTCCTGAATGTTAAACCAGGTAATAGCAATTAAACAAAGGACTTCTATTTGAAGCCATAATAAATTAAACAATGTGATGTTACTTCTGACACTTTTCTGTAAATAGGAAGAGGCTGGCTGGTTTTATAAATGTTTTAAACCTTCTTATCACGAAAGATGATGCATTTAAAACATTATAGGCGCTATTTGATAATGCTTCTTTTTTGTGGCTTAATCCTTTGCAAGTCCCCTCGCGACTGGAGATATACGTCGTTTATATTTAGCTTGAAATTCTGTACGTCGACATGTCCAGAAGAACATGGGCGGGAAAAAATTCTAGAGATTTGATATTCTGGAAAAGGAGTGGGCAAAATTGTTCAGTCAGTACAGGGCATTCGCGTGAGTCATATTAATGGTAATGTATTGAGAAGAATGTTATGTCAGGTGAGCTAAGGTCGTATGTAAATTAACTATTTCAAAGAACACAAACAGCTGCAGTGGCAAGATAATAAATATACCAGACGTATTTGGCATTTATTCGATATTTAAGTACTGAACTTGAGCCGGTGACTATATTATAGTGTATAATGAAATTTCACGTGACGACAAGGGAAATGTATTGTGCCTCTAGATCAGACTATAAAACCATACATCAACGTTTTGGTACTACTTTTCTAACCAGTAATAATTTTATCGCCGTCTTATCAAGTGCATGTATATTAACACACAAAGACTTCAGTTTAAAATACAAATTTATTCAATTTTGATTCTCACATATAATCTTTGTATATGTGTGTACCCACAATTAATTGAAATGGGCAAAATGTATTCTAAACTCATAATCTAGTATTCAACACTTTTTAATTTTGAATATAAAGATCGTGAAACGAGCTGCAAATATAATATTTGAACAGTTTGGTTAATCAGATGAAAGGGACCCTTATCGTAGTAAAATACACTATATCAGCGATTGTTAAATATAGAAACAAGCTACCCTTGGATAGCACAATTACAATACGATTATACGTTTGACTGCTGCGTTTGGTATAGAGTAGCAATTAACTAATATATGAGCTGAACTCCCCGGTTATCTCTCTTTTGATTCCCTTCAGTATTTTATAAACTAAATTTTACCATTGACATATCACTCACGTTCTGAACAATAAAAAGTTCGCGAAATCGCTGAAACAATAACTTGTCACTGGGAGTGCTCTGCCAATTTTGGATATAAGATATTATATGGAATTCACTACACTATATACAGTACTCTGTGTAAGTAACTCACATGGACATAAAGTTTGTAGCATTGTATTTCATACATTTTATCAACATTATTTTATGTTACACAATTTCAGTCTTGAATATGGTAAGTCGATTCTTAGACTCATATTAAGAACTAAATGATAATGGTAGTGTTTTGTTGTTTTTGATATTCTCTTTGCTTCACACCATTATAGATTTTTATTTCTTTTATATCTTGGAAATGTTAAAAAAAAGACACCTTACAGTAATATAATCAAATTAGAACTCTGCACAATTCACGTTGCATTCAATTAGAATATTCTTTTTATGCAACAAAATTACATTTCTCATTAATTTGCTCCTACAATGAGCCTATATGTCGCAAGGATATGTCCTAGCACACGTCTATTCAATATCACAATAACTTCTATTGAATATATATCTCTTCCTTGCGCCTTGTTTCTTTTCACTCAGATTTCCTATTCAGAAAATGAATGACAGTTTCAAACTTGGCTGATATTTTAAATGTTTTTTAGATCATTCACCTTGTTGAAGTCACTTGCGAAATGTTTCTTAAAACGTCAAACGTGCATGGACATATCTTGCAACAATTTTACTATATCTACACCAAAATCTTTCAATTTTCTGCTTTTGTTTTTGTGTTGCCCATGACCGAGTAGGGAATTGAAACCTAAGTATTATATAGTAGGATAAATGATTAAGAGAAATGTATACAGATCAAGTAATAAAGAGTAAAGACCCCATTCGTTCACGAATGATCATGGGATTTACACATAAAGAGTTCCCTCTCCGAGGCAAAAGTCCGGGAAAGCTTTTTTGTGGAATACCAGTAGTCGCCCATGCATACCAGTCCCTTCTCTCCACGTCACCGATGTTGTCCAAAGGAAAGGCAATGACTGATACAGCTTGGCACAAGTGACGTCGCAACACATTTCTACAGCCGAGTAAACTGGAACCCGACGCTCTAACCACTAAGCCATTCACCTTCACATATAGATCAAGTACTCCACTTATACAATATATAAAAATGTTGTGTGTGCAGCGACTGTTATTGTTTTTCACTAATTCAGATCGGATCAAGCTGACCTATACCAAAATATCTTTAGTGCTTCACGTCTTTTGTATTTTAGACAGAGTCATTTTTTAAATGTGGTATGGTGTGGAATGAGGGTGATTTTGCTGCTATTTGAAGCAGGTAAATTAACTAGGTAAGGATTTCTTGTTGGTTCTCGTTGTGATGGGATTGGTGGAGTTGTTGATACACGTAACTGTTATCAAGAGGGCTGTATAATCATGTTTAATATTTGATCTCTTTGTCTGTTCTGGAGTTGACTGTAACAGCAGGTGACATGAATTCAGTCTAAATGTTTCTCTTAATTTATGATGTACGTCTGAGAATTGTGATGGATATTGCTGTCTTTATTCTTTACGTGCAGGATGGATAATATATTGATTATGGGAGTCTATTGTTATACTTGTTTTGTGTCGACAAGTTGATTGAAAAGGTGCTTATATAGGTGCTAGTATTTCAGATTAAAAGAAACTTTATTCTTGATGCTATTTTGTCTCTTCTTACGTTATCTACATATATTAATACCAAGATTGTGTTGGTTACGTTTGGTGTATGTCATATATAATATGCTAATAAGATTCATGTTGCTTGCTTTACTTTACATTTTACAATAGAGGTTTGTGATTTTGGCTCAAGGCCAGCAATTTTGGGAAAAAGGAAAGTTGGTAATATCGACCAGCGTACATAAATATTACTTTATTTTAACGACTCGGAAGAATGAAAGGCAATGTTGACCTCGGCAGTATACAATTCAGAACAAAAGGTACCTGATCAAATATGGCTAAGCGCTTGTCTGAGTTTCTAACGACTCTGCTAATCCATTCTCCGTTTTTTTTTCTAATAATAAGCTGTCGTTTATTGTATACATATATGCTATTTATGAAATTCTGTTGGATATGGAGATTATACCATAAGCCCTATGTAGCTTTTGGGAGGCATAAATAGATAATAAACATCGCTTTGATGGTGTTGTATCATCGATTCTGGTATAAATGCAATTTGAATGATGTTTGTGATTTAGGTTATAATTCACGCCCATTAGTATATATTATATTTACATTGCACACATTGGTGTACATTAATAATCGAGGTTGATGCTACATATTTTTGTATGCGATACATCTTTCTTCAGAGGTGTTCACTGATGATGATATTATTGTAGTGTAGACAAAAATCAGCCTTGCTCTAGGTATTAGGCCTGACAAACAAATCCCTCTTCCTAGATATAACATCTCTCACTCTAGCTGGAGACTATACTGCATAGTCCGATATGCAGAGCTGAACTGGTGTTTAGTGTGACAGCCTTGGCATATTCCACACTCTCCACTGCTATGTCTGCAAGCACAGAGATTTGATTAGAGTGACAATTGATGTTCTTCACATTTATCTTTGGTGCTGTGCATATGCCATACCATATACAGTCTTTAAATAGTCTGGTCAATTGGATGACGGAGTCTATTATCTTAGTGAACAAATAAAAAACACTGTGGAACTGTGTTAATGATGGGAAAATATGGAAATAGGTACTCGCATGATAACATATTTACTTTAGGATTAAATAGCTAGTTACTACGATTGAAGAAAGAGAATATTTTTACTTGTGAATATAAAAACACGAAGCAAAATATTCACTATTAGCTTATTGTGTTCGTTTAATATTTAGCTATCATTTCTTGCTTGTTTAGTAACCACATAGAGGATATATATTCAATTTTATACTTGTTGGAACTGTGTACCTTAATAATACTAGATTAATTAAACAAATAGTTCCTCAAGCTGAGAAGGATCTCTGTGCTGTAATGTTGGTACAGCATGGAGATAAACACACATTTTGGCACTAAGTGTAAAAGCTATTCGAAAACATCGATGAAAGGGGAAAAAACGGCAGGGTGCAGCAAAAATATCCTAAATTAACACATAAACACATAAATGCAAAAAAAGGGCAATAATGTCATTAAATTTCTTAGTTAAATAGACTTAACCCACAGCTTATTTTAAGACGGCTAGCTAGCTCTGAGTATCTAAATTGAGTTCTATTCTATTAAATGGATTAAAGTCAAGTCAGCTTTGATCTGAAGATAACCTCTTTCCTTCATTCCTCTCGTCTAGGAGGCTGTGAAAAGAGTCATGGAACATGTCTTTCCTACTTTGATTAAGCAATTAATAAAACTAAGATTTCAAGGCAAGATATAATATAAACTGTTAGCAACATTTTTACAGATATATGTCTGTTCGTAAGACCGGGTTTGGTAAGACATGAGTGTAGTGAATGAATATATATTACATATATGGTAGGGATTCTCTTGGATAAAATGTAATGTTTATAAATATTGCATAATTGAAATATAATGTAGTTTATATTGTTTGTAGATGTAAGAATGTCAACGTAACTTATTGTGTGAGGCTTTATTTTTGATGAATCTAAAGCATCCGCTAATTTGCTAATTTTAATACAAGTTTCAAAAACGAAAACATAGATTGTGTTTTTATTTGATTTCATTGGTAAATGTTAAATAACAAATAAAGATATATAAAACATTCACATAAATGAGTAAACATTGTGAAGCGTCCATGTTTCAAAAGAAAGATATCAATCACGTTTTAATGTATTTGAAATGTAAATATCTTAGAAAGTTCTAACATTAGTTTGATTAAGGATACATTGCACGATTCGTCTTGTTAGGAAAAGAGTCACTGGTGAATACAGACACGAAACTAATCAAAATGCATGAGTTTTCCAGCCTGGGATAGTGTAGCAACCGTTGAATATAATTTGTATCTATCGAAAAGAAGTTGAGGAACAGACAAAGGTAATCTTGCCAACAATGATATAGGCAATTCCTGCATACTCACTCTTGGGAGATATGGTGATCGATAAGATTTCCAATTGTAATTAGTGCTCATTTTATTAATTTATCGCTACATCTGATCGTAGATAAGGAGAAACCTTTGTCAGGGATAATGTCAAGGAGTAAATGGAAGAATTTCGCGTAAATAAATGAACCTATCACTAATGGCAATGATGTTGCTTTTATCAAAATACTAATAATCAAAGATATGAGAATCGTTGTTTGGCCCAATTTCAATGATTGGCATAATATATCATAGAGTTATAGAAAACAGGTTAGTTTGGTGATAGAATGTCTATGAGATTGAAGTCTCAGAAGATTTTCTGTTTACTGCCTGCATATTATAAAGATGTTAACAATGGCAGAAAGAAAAATAATATAATAACGGAAATACTATAAGAATAATAGAAATCTACAACACTTTATATGATATAACCAAATATTTATTTTTGTTCCTTTTGTTTTCTTCATTGTAATTTTATCTATTTTGTATTTGATTTAACCAGACAGATGTTGCATTTGATAAATATATTTTCGGAGAAAAATAAATTATTTTAACTGTTCTTTTTTTTTTTTTTTTACTTAGTTTCTTTATTAATATTTAAGATGAAACGTTAATGGAATTTAGAACAGTTTTTCGTTCTGAAATAACATCTATTGTGTAATATGTGAATAAATCAAGGTGTCTATACTGACGAAATAAATTTATGCATTCAGTATCTTAACGGTGGTTGTGCTATATTCTTCATATGTAACAAACACAAGGTAAATGTCACACATAAATTACATGTAGAAATAATACGCTTTTCAATAGGAATGTATCTTTCCATGTTATCTTTCTGTTAATTACTTTTTTTCCTTTCAATATGATAATATGAATTTAATCTAGTATTGATCAGATGAAAACTAAAGGCTGCTTACATTATAGAATTTGAATGTATATAGGTTGTTAGGTGAAGATCACAATATTTGTGTTATCTGTATTTGTAAATTCAAGTTAGCCTTGAATATTCCATCGATTTATATACATCTTAAGAAAAATATTTACGTTAGCAGCACGTTGAAGAATTTCATATACGATTTTATCTAAATTATAATTTAATGAAGATCAGGGATGAACTCTGTTTTAGTAATGAACAATTATGAAGTAACTTTCACAAAACGTATATATATCGGAAAATAATATACACCATCTATTTCTTTATTAGAATATTAAGTCTACATAAATTTAGAGAATTGTATTTTATTAGAAGGCTACCAAAATGTGAATTAGATATAAATAGTTAAAATATAAGAAACGTAGTTGATTATTGGCCCTTATATTACAGAATAAAATCCCTTCATCAAAAGAATAATTGAGTCCATTAATTCATAAGTTTCCATATTTAAAATTTTAAAGTAGTGTCTTTTTCCAACGCTGGAAATGTTAAATATACCAAGCGGTATGATTTGTAAGCTATGCTCTAATTCTAGCTATGGTTCATCTCTTTTTGAATTGGAATGAAGTGTCGTAGTAGATATGTCTATGTTAACCATTGGGTGTTGAGTTCTACTTTGTTGATGATTTTGTGCCTGGTTTTGGTTATTACAATAGATTTTTTGATTCTGGGATTTCCGGTATTCTTATCCCCGGCTTCAATATTAACTGTTGTATCTTTATTTGTAAATGTATTTATTGCGTAATTCATGAAGTTCAATCACTTCTCATTATATTTTTTTTCATTCGTGAACTTTCCTTTTCTATAACGAAAATAGTTTAATTACTACAAAACATGAACTTGTTCGTACAGACATCAACTACAATGAAAGAGCATGATATAATACACAGACGAACACCAGCGGGTGTTGCTGACCATTGTCAGTGGGAATGCTTTTGCGGTCTTGTTCGCGGAGCGCAGCCCCTTTACCACCGCACCCAAGGCCTGGAGCCCAATGTTCTTTCCTATCCCCATCTCCATTCTTCTGTGACACTAGAGCCCTTGCCCTTCCCTCCATTTCCCTTTTTTTTTCTCTCTTTCTTTCTTTTGAAGCTAAATTGTCTTTTTTTGTTTCTCTATTAAACTGTATTTACATGATATAAAACATACCTTCTCAGAGAAATCACGGAAAATTGAGACGTTTTCACGATAAACGTCATTGTTTACAACACGATGATTATGCGCATTTAGATGACGAAATAAGTTACTATACTTTATAGCTCTTTTTATTTTGACCAGTTACTGAAGTAAACCTATTTCATATATATGTAATTGTTTAGCTAGGTTTCTGCCTATATAATAGTCTCGTATATTATTCGTCGTAGTGCAGCTCAACGTTAAATTCCATAAAATATACTTAGCTCGACATTTTATTTTGGTGTACGTGTTAGTGTTGTTATTGTTGTGGGTATGTGGGTATAGTTTACTACATTCAGTGTATGAATGGGTGCTAATAGTAGATGTGGTGAGGTTGTGTTGTATGCGTGTATCCCCTCCCCCCACGTATGTGATGTGTGTGTGTGTGTGTGTGTATGTGTGTGCGTACTTCTGGTGTTAGTCTTGGTAGATGGGCGTGGTGGTTTGTACCCTCAGTCCGGTGATGTTGATTTGTATCTGTGTAAGTACAAAACAGAGCGACCTAAAGAGGAAAGGGGGTGTTGTGTGTACTTACTGGGGGTTAATAGCACTATGTGCATGTGCGTTCTGCTGAAGTCTGGTGCAAACCGCGTTCGTTTTAGTAGTGATATAGCTGAGTAGGCATTCTGCCTATGGTTACGTTGGGTTGCTTAATTTTGAGTCTGTGTGTGCATATTATTTTGCTAATCGAGTTTGCATGTGAGCGTGTGGGTAACTGGTTTGATGTGTGGAGGTGTGCTTATATTCCATGAGTTTATGTTTGAAACATACAACCATAGGTAGAACACTTACACAGCTACATCACTACTAAGAGGAAAAGT
Source organism: Eledone cirrhosa (assembly GCA_964016885.1). Classification (NCBI taxonomy): domain Eukaryota; kingdom Metazoa; phylum Mollusca; class Cephalopoda; order Octopoda; family Eledonidae; genus Eledone; species Eledone cirrhosa. The sequence goes on from OZ024743.1 coordinate 194,673,464, forward strand.
TGCTTTGGTAATTTTGAAGAACATGTTTGGAAAATAGCCTTCATACGTAATCATTCTTCTTCTTCTTCTTCTTCTTCTTCTTCTTCTTCTTCTTCTTCTTCTTCTTCTTCTTCTTCTTCTTCTTCTTCTTCTTCTTCTTCTTTACCATAGGCCCAGCACTTATAAAGCTACATCACAACTAATACGAAAAGTTGTTTTGGTAAATTTCAAGGAGAACCTATTTTGAAAATAATCTTCATAGGTAATAATCATTTGCCAGAAATCTTCTATTTGTTAAAGAAACACCATATCATTAATATAATGTTCGACATTACTTCATCAATACCAAACTATATAAATTTGACGAGACTAAATGCACAAATGCAATAGGACTAATAATATTATATAGTAATATAGAATCACTGACCTATGAAATAAATGCATATGTTCGAAATAGCCTAGAATTCAATGACTGATCGAAATATAAAGACGGAAATATGGAAGCAATTTTATCATTGAATGACCATAATCACGACAGAAGAAAAGTACCCAATATATTTAATAAGAGTTTATTTGTTCGTTTTCCTCACTTGAGACATTCAGTCGCTGCTTCAAGTTTCTCATCTGTGTCTGTGCGTTCGTTCAGATAGAATATCTTTATTTATTTACACAAAAGTTCCTAGTAGACACCAAATGATTCATCAAACTTGAAAGAATCTCTCTCTCTCTCTCTCTCTCTCTCTCTATATATATATATATATATATATATATATATATATATATATATATATATATATAGTGGTAGAACACTGGAAGGTAATATCCGTAGTGGCAGAGCACTCAGTCCATGGCACGAGTTAAGTAGAAGTGGTTACACGACAGTTAGTTCACCACACCGAGAACAGTTGTTTCAACTTAGCGGATCCTCAGCTCGTAATGGAGATGGTTATATGGTGTATAACAATGTCCATTACGAGCTGAGGATTCGCTAAAGTGAAACAATTGTTCTCGGTATGGTGAACTAACTGTTGTGTAACCACTTCTATATATATATATATATATATATATATATATATATATATATATATATATATATATATATATATATATAGTAATAATATTAAATTTGAAGACTAAAATCAGCTTCAAATTTAGCTAATCTACCTAGCCGTAGGAACACGAGCAACCCTGTAGTTAGTACTAACTGTAATTGTAGGAATCGGGTTGACTGCCCCCTATCCCGGAAATGCCTCTCTAGTAACATTGTCTATAAATGTAAGGTTGAAACACCCACGTCCCGTAGGGCCTACATAGATTCAAGCAGCGTCTTATATGCATACCCATTCTTTTCGTTACCCTCTAAGAAGGAATATGACGTCACTTTCAGCTTATATTTGGAGTCTAAAAGACAACCATACACAATATAAGTTACACTTGGAGATCCTAGCTAGGTCTAGATCGTATAACGGAAATAAAAGACCACGTCACCTCTGTGCCGCTGAGGCCCTGGAAATACTCTACGCCACAGACCACATCTTAACCAAAACATCTGAGGCAATTTCGGCTTGTAAACATAAATTGCACAAAACTTTCCTGTATTACAGCCCCACATTATACCCTAATGGATAGTACGAACTATACGCAGATACTTTACGTCTTGATGTGGTAGCTAAGTATATGTTATGTTTATACCATTACTTATTTATATAGGTAAGTATATATTACCTGTATGTTTTGTGAAGGTACGTATACTTTCTCGTACGTATATTTGATAGTATATATTATGGCGTATATTTTATATATTCTGGTGCATATGCTTTTGCTTATGTGTATACGTGAATTTTGCGTCTATGTGAGTATGCTGGTTCGTACGTATGTAGGGTGTGTCTATATGTGTATTTCATGATTTGGTTGACGTACGTCTCCGAACATATGTGTATTTACATGTAGGTATGTGTGTGCGCTTGTTATATACGTATTTATTTATTTATTTATATACGTTTATTTAATTATTTGTATACACGCACACACACACACACATATTTATATTTGCGTGTATTTGTATACCTATGACGAGTGTTTTCGCGTATCCTTGTGTATGTACGTACATGGATGCGCGTATGTATTTATTTAATTTCAATTACCTCTGTATTTTATTTACTTTATTCTTAACTCTGAAGCCGAGAATCATTCGGTTTCCTAGTTAGAATTTTAGTCTACGACTTCTGCTATACCATTTACGTGGTTTTGTCTTTGCGTGCAATTGTTCTCCACGCTCCACATATGTATTATCTTCGTTTTTTCCGTTCATTGCCAGAGAACGTCTCTATGAACCACCTAATAGAATATTAGTCTACGACTTCTTTTACACCATAAACGTGGTTTTGTCTATGCGTGTAATTGTTTTTCACCGCTCTAAATAATGACGTATATTATTCCTTTTTTTTTCCTGTCTTCTTCCGGTTGCAACGTTTTTTGAAATATTCACTTCTGCGTTCACAAATTGACTTTGTTAGTTTCAGTAGATCACGTTAAGTGTGAAAGCAGCGATTCTTTGCTTAAACTTTAATCTGTTATTTTAATAAATATATATATATATACATACACCCACACACACACACACACACACACACACACACACACACACACACACACACACACACACACACACACACACACATACACACACACAAACACACACGCGCACACACACACACACACACACACACACACACACACACACACACACATATATATATATATATATAATATATATGAACGAGTAATTTATTTCAGCAAGAACGTTTGTTAGTTTGAGTGGGTTGATTGGATATAATAGAATTTGTTTTTCACTTTTAATTATTTGATGGTATGTCGTTAAAATGTATTAGTTGGTGGTTTTTATTATTCTATGAATGTGCAAAACTTAGTACGTAACTAGTGGCGATCTTTGTAGATAAATACTAACCACGTATTATGGCGACTGCAAACTGATGACGTGAGTCGCCTCTGTATCGCTAGTTAGCATAGATTTTGTCTTGTATATGCATCGGAGTGCGTTTTAGGTATAGTTATGTAGGATGCAATTAGATTTTGTTTAAATGTATGTCTATCCTGGTATTTGTTTGATAGTTTAGATTAATGGATAATATGTTTGAGTTCATGGATAGCCATATATATAGTAGGTATTAATTTATCATTACATGCTAGGTAAATAAATCTATTTTGATTTTACATCAACTCATTTATGCTGATATTAAACTATGGGTCCATCTGAACTAAACGCAATGTCTTTGTAATGTCATATTTTCAATCTTTTGAAATATATTATAGATGGAGTAAAAATATATTTATAATAAACTGCACAGGTGATTTGCATTACATAAGCGCTCATTGAAAAGATCGGGAAATATCGGAAGCAATAAAAAAAAAATGGAATATACAAAATAATAATAAATAAAGAAGTGAATTAACGAAAAACACCCGCGCCTTCATTTTCATACAAATAATTATTATAACGAAGATGTGATACAATGAAAATGTCATTATAATGAAAATGTGTGAAGCGAAATCATTGCAAAAGTTATTTTGAAATTCTTCACGGCAATTAAATGGCGGCGAGATCGACAGAATTTAATATAAATTAATATCAACGCAGCAAGGTTTCGTTATATATTTGAATTTTTATCAACTTTATAATCCTAAAAACATGACAAATGATCAACACTGTTCATTAAAATTAAATAAGCGCCATCAGATGCTAAGCATAATCAATTGAAGTTGAAGCTAAAGCAAAAACTGTCTATTAGCAACTAGAAAAATAATAATTGATCAGGATTCTACGAAATACGGTGTTAGAATATCTTCTGTTCAGTGTTAACATTAAACGTTAGTGAATATTTTTAGATATATGGACATAGAAGAAGAGAGGTAAATGCGAAACTCGATATTTTCAGTTGGGTTTCGTGTCTACAGTCGTGAATCTTATGTAATAACCGAAAGAATACGAATGTGAATATAAGCGTCCGCAATGGGGTCCTCCCGAAGGCAATTTCGGTTAACTTTACTCGATATGATGGGTATCTAAGAAATCAGGTAGAGTCGCTACATCACTGAATCGAGAATTTGCAACTCCGATACTACAAACCTGTGGTTAGAATATCTAAGGAAAGATGAGCTGGATAGATTTTACGAGCAATGCCAACCACCAGGAGACCAAGAGGCCGACTACGAGAAAGTTGGTGGATAGCATCTATGTGCTCGGTTAGACACGCTTATGTGATCCAGCGGTATCAACTGGAGACGGTAGTGTCTGATAGAAATCACTGACAGGCGTTCCTGATGCTTCTACCTCCACGACACTCCCAGGAATAAATTAACGGTGAATAATAACGGTGAACAACAACAACAACAACAACAACAGCAATAATAATGATAATAATAATAATAATAATAATATTACTAATAATGATTTCTTTATTAACCACAAGGGTTTACATAAAGTAGACATTAAGGACAGTACAGGACAATACAGGACGGTCCAAATGGGCATTTCTGCGTGTAAAAACACAAAAAACAGAGGATGTAACAAAAAAATAACAATGAAAAATTCCCCAATAGGGGGGGGAGATCTCCGAGGGACATTTGTGGAGAAAGCCCATTAAAAGGCCATAGTGACCCTGACCGCTAGGGCAAGTGCCCCCTCCCAGTTTTCCACTTTTAATTTACAGACACATACTCAGAGTAGGCCCATTCACTCGGGCCATTCTTGCTTCTCTCACCCATCTTTCAACAAAATGCTGGGAAGGGAGCACTTCCCTCTCTACCCTGATTTTCCTTTTCAGGTGAAATTTGAAAAAGTCAATCAGGGCATCACCGAAGAGGTAAGTGCTCGTTTTTCAGCCCTTTCAAACGTGTCCACCATACTATCTCTTTCGCCATGGCCACCAGACAGATAAAAACTGCCTGCCCTTCCCGGCTAAAGGAAGAGGGTGGAGAAATCCTCACGATGGACTCAGCTGATAGCTGGATCCGTCCTACACGTGACAGCAGGTGTTCGACATAAACCCCCCAAGTCAGCAATGGTCGGACACTGGACGAGTGCGTGCAGGACGGTTTCGTCGCCCTGCGCCCATCTCGGACATGCCCGGCTGACGGCACCCCCATGCCTGTAGAGTTTATCCCGAACTGGCAAAGCTCCTCGGTAGCACAGCCAGGCCAGCGATTTCTGGAAGTTGTCCATAGGCCCCGGCCCGAAAGTCCTTCCGAAGAGATTGGCTAGTTGATTTCCTCGACGCCTAGAGTTTCTCCAAGTACGTCGTCGCTCTTCCACTCCACTAATCCTCTATAGAACGGCAAGGTGGAGTTTCCACCGATCACATTGCCCGATTGGTCGAGGGCTGTGAGCGTCTAAAGACATTCCGGTCTCCAGGCGCTCCCTCTCGGTCTTCGCTTGACCCAGGACTGCAGCTCCGTCAAGGAGACGTGCTGGGGAAAGACGCGTCTAGCAAACGGCGACCACACCTGATCACTGCCGAGGAAGAGATGGAGATGTCGTAGCCTGAGCGCATGTCTGCGCATCATCAGCCACGGCATTACCAGCCCTCCACGTAGCGGGTGTTGACAGCAGATGGACCGCCTGCCCATCGGAGCAAACGCTCCAGCGCAGTCAGGCGGGACTTAGGACAATATACGACGGTCAGGCGGTAGTAGATGGCGGATGCGATGTACGCGGTAGCCATCTCCGCTAGACCATTCAGGGATAGCTTTCACTTCGCTCATTTCTGGGTGAGGGAAGCCACCCTGCTCGTCACCTCGTCCCAGTTTTTGTCCGTCTGGAGGTCCGGACCGAACCAGACCCCTAGCAATTTAACCGGTCCCTTCATCCAGCGTCCGACGACGCTGTTGGACGGTACGGACCTGCCTCTCCAGGTACCGAGCTGCAGGCCCACTGACCTTTCCTGGTTGATCATTGCTCCTGTCACTGCTTCGTATTCTCTTAGTGTAGTGCCGATCGCCTCGATGTGTTTGGCGTTCGACACCACTACGGTGACATCATCCACATATGTTGACACGGATCTTCCGCGTCCTAGTTCGCGCGGGACCCCCTCAATGTCTCCAGTTTGTGCAGTAATGGCTCGAGAGTCAATACGTACAAAAGGGACGAGAGGGGACATCCTTGGCGGACTGAGCGCATGATGTTGAACGGTTCCGAAAGGTGACCGTTCAATCTCACCACAGAGCAGATGTAGCTGGGCATGGCAGCGATCCAGCCTCTGAAGACGGGCCCAAAGCCAGCTGCCCTCAGGAATCCCGCTAGGTAACGATGATCGATCATATCGAAAGCTTTCGACTGATCTAAATTGATCAAGGACCCACCCTTGCCAGGTTCCCTAGCTACCCTCTCTACGATGTATCGCATGAGGTGGAGGTTGTGGATGGATCTGTCGGGAATGGCTCTCCCAACAGACCACCAACGACAAGCGCCAACCTCTTTGCTAGCACCTTGGCCAAAATCTTGAACTCTGTGTTTAGCAGAGTTATGGGCCTGAAATTATCTATGTTATCCCCCTTGTTCGGATCCTTTCTCAGCAGTGCCACCGCTCCTCGGCTCACAGAGCTGGGAATTCTCCCGTTCTGTTGCCAGTTGCAGTAGACGTCCGCCAAGAGGCCTCCGAACAAGTCTGGCATCTGTACGTAAAGTTCATAGGGTAGACCATCCAAACCCGGCGATTTACCCCTTGTGCAGCCAGTTATTGCCTCCGGTACTTCAGCGGCTGTTATCGGCTTTTCGCAACACTCCGCCTCAGTGGCTGAGAGCCGCGGCAGTCCATCGAGGTAGACACTAAAGTCCATCCCTCCACCCGGCCCACCGCTGCCCCCGAACAGCTGAGCGAAGTGTCGTGAAAAGCTTCACACTTTTGCCCGGGATCGAGTAGCATGCGCCCGTCGTGGTCCACCAAAGACCGGATCGTGGCTTTGTTGCCACGACGCGCCTCCGCCACTCGGGCCCATTGAACGGCTTTCGTCCCCTCGTGTCTGAGAGCACGCACCCTTGCTCTGACAACGCAGCCTTCGTGCTTTGCATCGAAGAATTGGTCAAAGGCCAATTTCGCCGCAAGCACGTCGGTCGCATTGCCTTTGCTAAGCGCCTCGTATAATTTTCTAACTAGATCTCCCTCTGCTCTATTTTTCTCTATTGCTAAAGCCTTACTAAACCTAATGGATTCTATTCTAATCGCTCTTTTCAGAGCAAACCACCACTTGTTGTTGACGATGGCTCCCGTCAACGCCCGCTTAACTAGTTCGGTCTCTGTAGGGCTTGCGCGCTGGTAAGGACGCGTTAAGCTTCCAGTAGCCGGGTCCTCGTCTATGAAGCCTATCTAAGTCAAGCACACAGATCACGAATTTGTGGTCCGTGTAGCTGACTATCTTGAATTGTGGACAGCCTATGCTAGACCTATCTATTTCCCTACAAAATACTCTATCTAGATATGATCTGGATAACCCTATGCGATTTGTCCAAGTCCACATTGGCACATTCGGGAAATCCAATCGGTATCTGTCAGACAGTTCAAAACGCCTGAGCAGGTTGGTGAGACTCTTGCACCCTCCTCACCTATCCGCTAATCCCATACAGTCCCAGCGTGCATCTAAAATCCCTTTCCAGTCGCCCACTAACACTAAAGAGCGGGACGTTCCAAGAAATGTCTCCAGACGCCGGAAGAAATCGGGCTGCCCTCCTCCTGTCGGGGCATAGCCGGCCACTAACCTGAAAGCTTGCCCGTCTCCGCTGGTCACGTCCAGCACCACCAACTTACCTTCTGGGTCTAGGAAGATGACCCGTATGGCGAGATCCAAACCTCTCCGAAAAAGCACAGCAACTACTCCCCCCGATCCCGGACGGCTAGGAGATGCGTACACATCGTAGCCGCCGAAGATCGGTGCGAAAGCCCGTGCTTCGGAGATCCTGGTCTCGCTGATGGCCACTACATCTATGTTTAGTGACCTGAGGTCGTTGAGCAGGTGGCCCTGCTTCCATGACGACCTCAAGCCATGCGCATTTAAGCTGCCTATTCTGAGTGAGGTCATGTTGAAATGGAGTGGAAAGATGAGAAAGACCACTTACCTTACTTCTCGTAGAGGAAGGATGGTTTCTCCATCCTTTTCACTGCTTGTGGCCTCCTCCGGAAGGATGTCCTTATAAACCTTCTGGAGAGTGCTTGTCGGAAGTCTCCGATGTCTTTGGGGAATTTTTGTTTTAGTGTCATGTACGTTTTCTGTGTGATGCGAGTGATTTGTATGTGTGGAGGTGTGTTAATTTTTGGGTTGTTGTGTAGTCTTTTTCTGTGATGCTGGTGTTGTGTTGGATGTAGTGTAATACTTGGTTGTTGTTCAAATTTAATGCTGTGTAGTGTGTATCGTTTTGGTTGTTTTGTTTTGTTTGCGTTTGTTGTGGGTTTGTTTCTGTTTCGCATTTTGGTGACTTTTGTGGTTTAGGTGATGGTGGTGTTGGGGTTACTGATGGTGATGGTGTTGGTGTTTGGGGTGATGGGGTTGGTGATGCTGGTGTGGATGGTGGCATGTCTGTCCTAACTTTTTTGTTTGATAGTTTATTTTTTCCCCTCTGTATTTTGTTATTGGAGGGGAAGGAAGTGAATTTTTTCTTTTTTGGTTTCTTTTTTTCTTTTTTCCTGATACCGTTTCCCACTCCTCGTCGTCACAATCTGTCTCCAGTTGTGATAGTGGAAAATCCTCCGCAGGCGTTAGTTTTGGTTGTGGCGTGGTTGATGGTGTAGGTGCTGGTGCTAGTTCTGAAGTATTGGGTGGTGGTGGTGTTGGTTTTGCTACTGTTGCTGGGGTTGTTGCTGTTATAGTTGCTTCTGTTGTTGCTGCTACAGTTGTTGCTGCCATCTCTGCTGCTGTCGGTGTTGATGGTTGAATCACTGGGTTGGTAGGAGAGGTGGCCTCAACCTTTAGCCTGAGGGCAGAAAGCCCTTAGGTGGGTTCCTTCCACCACAAACGACACACCTAGGCCTTCTGCCCTCGACAATTACGGTGAGGTGGCTGCCATCAGTGAGATCTATTACCTCTGTGATCTCCTCAATGCTTTTTTGGTCTGCTTGGATCAGGAGCTCCATCCCAGATCCGGACCAGTTCTCCTGCTTTTCTTTCGCTATTGCTGTTATCTTTGTGTTGGCTTCGATGCCGGCGAGGACGGCAGCTATTAGCCAGGGAATTTCGGTGGCCGGTGGAACGTAGGTCACCCTGATCTTTACGAGTCTCTGGCCACAATAGCTTGGGACGAGTGTGAAGTCGTAACTTCTTAATAGGGCCATGGAGTGTTCTCTAGCCTCCTCTGGTGTTTCAAAGAACACGTCCACGGTTCCATACTTCTGCCCACGTCTGATATGGGTTTTTCTTGCCCACACATGTCCCAAAGCTTTTTGGATTTGGGACTCGGATGCCCGTTCCACTCGGCGCGATTTTACATTAATTGTTAGATAAGACACGGTGCATAGGCGCTGATGCTCCATTTTATTAGGTGTGTGTGTGGGGGGTGGGGTGGGGTTGGGGGTGGGGGCTGACCATGTACCCATCTTTCTTTACCATTCCTTTGGGTTCGTCTAATTCTTCCTGAGTTACCTGGATCGCTTCGCACGTTTTTGCTACTCTGGTCAAACTCAGGGTAGTTTTCTTAATTTCATTGTTGCTCTTGTTATTATCGTTATTTTTGCTATTGTTAATTTTAGTTTCACTTGTGGTGATGGTGGCGTCAGTGGTGTTCGGTGTGGAAGAGTTCATCTTGGTTGAATTCATTTCGATATCATGAGGTAATTTATTTTTTTCTTTTGTCGCTGTGGTGGTGGTGGGTGTGGTAGGGGTGGTGGTTGTTGCGGTGGTGGTGGTGGTGGTGGCGGCTCTAACACCTGAAGTCATTGGTAATGGCGGGAAATGAACGTTTGCCTGAGACAAATCTAAAATATTGCTACTGCTTACAATTCCAGTGTTGGCAAACGTAGCAATATTTACAATGGTGGTGTCGGTGTGAGGTGTTGGATTATGAGGAAGGAGTGACTCTGAGTAATCCATTATTTTTCAAAGAAAGATTTTTGTTTGATAATTATAAAAAGTTTAAATTTTGGACTCAAGGCCCCAATATACGTATGAACATAAAGCAAGATACATGCAACTGTAATAATAATAATAATAATAGTAATAATAATAATAATAATAATAATAGTAATAATAATAATAATAATAATAATGAGCATAGGCCAGAGGCGGTGATGGAGAACAATCAGGTGAAGGTGCTGTGGGATTTTAGGATACAGACGGACAAAAAACTGGAACACAATAGACCTGACCTGGTGGTTGTGGACAAAGAAAAAAGATCGTGTCTGATTGTGGATGTGGCCTGCCCGTTCGACACGAGAGTGCAAGAGAAGGAGAGGGAGAAAATTAACCGATACCAGGACCTAAAGTGGGAGGTGAAAAGGATTTGGAACTGCCATGAAGTCAAAGTGATCCCGATTGTCATAGGCGCACTGGGGACTATCTCCAAAAGTTTCCAGGGATGGTTAAAGAAAATCGCCCCCTGCACGCTTTTTGGAACGCTTCAAAAGGCATGCTTGCTTGGAACAGCAAGAACCCTCCGATACGTCCTGAATATCTGAGGCTGCAGGTAGTGGCTTGATATTCAATCCAACGGACTTTCCAGTTAACCAACATCAATGACTGAGATTCAAGGAATAACAACAATAATAATAATAATAATAATAATAATAATAATAAGAAGAAGAAGAAGAAGAAGAAGAAGAAGAAGTAGAGTAAGGAAAAGAATGCATATGAATTTCAATCTTTCATTTGAAATTCAGAACCAAATTGAATTAAACAATATTTGAATAACATAAATCCTATGATGAATCTTTATATGGTTAAACAGAAGCTAAAATCTCAGTGTGTAATGGTTTGTAGAATGAAATGGTATATTGGGTTAAGTGTCAACACTTACTGGAGATTAATTGTGTATCTGACAAAGACCTTTACCTCCTAAATAGAGAGTAAGGTTTAGTTAGCTTGAAGGCAAAGCAAAATTATTCTAATATATTTCCTCTTAAACCATTACAGATGGAAGAGAAGATATGTTCACTGTGGTTTTGGGATATTAATTAAACTGATGAAATACTAGTATCAATAATACTGTATTGTAGAAAAAAAAGATAGATATGAAGATAATTATTATTATAGTAACAATAATAATAATGATGATGATGATGATGATGATGATGATGATGATGATGATGATGATGGTGATGATGATGATGGTGATGATAATAATAATTGTTTCGACTTTTGGCACAAGGCCAGCAATTCTCAATGAATTACTGGTACTTTAGTTTATCGACTCCGTAAGGATGAAAGGCAAAGTTAACCTCGGCGGGATTTGAACTCAGAATGGCAAGGGCGTCAAAGCATGATATCCGACCCTCTACCGATACTGACAATCCACCGCTAATTGTTTCTAATTTTGGCACAAGGCCAGCAATTACCCTAGTACATTACTGGTGCTTTATTTTATCGACCGCGTAAGGATGAAAAGCAAAATTTAACCTCGGCGGGATTTGAACTCAGAACGCAAAGGGCCATAACTTTATGCTGGAAAGCAGGGTGCCCGACGATCTACCGATTCTGCCAATTCACAGATGATGGTGATGATGATAATATCGATGATGATAATGATGACGATGATGATGATGAAGACGATGATGATGATGATGGTGATGATAAGGCAACATAGATTTGATTTGGAAATAAAGTTGAGAAACGTTTTAAAATAATCTCATAATGTCGAAAGTATATGTAATGAAACCTTAGCAAGTATTAGACACATAAATATTCATGATGTAAAGTTAAGATATTCAACCTCCACTAGATGTCACTGCTATCTTTACCCGAAGTCTGCAAGCATGATGATTATGCATAATTCCTTTTGTTATCGGTCATTTAGGTTTATTCCTTGTTTTTAAATTTCTAAATTGATATCTCTTGTACGGGTTTTCCAAGCTTTTTGATTTAAGGGATAACATTACGATGTGTTAATGATTGTTAATTATTTCCTTGAGTTAATTATTAAAAAACTTTCTTGCGAATAGAAAATAGCTATATTCTGACATATGTTTGCTGTTCTTTCTGCACATCATAGACGTTCCATACAAATGAGGCATAAATTTACCTTTCTCCGAGACAGTTTGTAATTGTATTTCACAAAACTATAGCTACGTCATCTTTACACTTGTTTATAGCTAGAAATTATCGAAAAAGCTATGAAATTATTTTATTGACTTTCACTGTTTCCATGATAAGAAATCTGAAGTGAGTTAGGAGAGCTAACAAAATCAATTATTTTCCTATGTCATTATATCAAACCTTTCATTTTGATGGAAAATGTAGTAAATATTTTACCCGAAAGAAATGTGTTCATTCACTGACAAATCGCAGCTAATAATACATACTGTTAACTTTTAGAATGATGGCTCACTATTAGATGAATAAAGTAGTGAATTAGCATATTCTCTCTGTTGATGTTTGCCTTTATCTGCATATAAATAATCAAAAAGTTATATCGGCCAATAAATCAATGTAAAAAAAGCAACCGATCAATCTCTAAGTCTCTCACATTATCTAACTATTTATTTCAGTACATTATATACTGTATATATATGTATGTATATATATATATATATATATATATATATATATATATATATATATATATATATATATATATATATATATATATATATATATATATGTGTGTGTGTGTGTGTTTCTGTTTATCTATCAATATATTTATTCATATGGGAGCCTTTTCATACACGCATATATGTACCCAATTTTTGTTATCTTTTGATATTTAATTGCAAAATATTCATAATGCGACGACACCATTGACAGAATATATAATCACCAGGGTTATAATTCTGTGATTAGCATATGAAATGATTTTCTCTACAAATGAGTATAAACCAGTATGACTAATAACAGTTTCAAATGAAAGCGACCTCCAAATTAATAGGAACAAGCTAAAGGTATCAACATGGCTAAATAATGTAGGTGTTTGCAGTATAAACACATTCATATTTGTCTAATACTCATTATAAATTCATGTTAATGTGATTATAGTCATTATTATCACCAATAACGTTATAATTAGCAACTTGAATCTCCACAAATTAATGTGGTTGTACGTATCAATTTCATATATTAAAGCAAGAAAATCACACATTTAAGTACAAATGTAATTGAATTTGTTAAATCATAGACACATCAGACAATTGTGTTAACTACAAATTTGTAATAATTATGTATGAATATAATTTTGATTTGTATTGTGGCAACATTCGGTTAACACATATAATATTATGAAATATGAAGAGAAAATGAAGTGTAAACAGTAAAGGGAAGGTTGGGAGAATCGAAAACCCCCTGTATCTTTAGAATGACACTGACGTCTCAGATCTGATTTATTATATGAAAATGAAGCTTCAGTAAATTATTTAAATAATGTATGAAGTAGTAAACCCCTTACAGTCTATTGATTTCAATATAAGCTAGGTATAGTTAAATAATTGTTTCTACTTTTGACACAAGGCCAGCAATTACCAGTGTATTACTGGTACTTTATTTTATCAACCCCGTAAGGATGAAAGGCAAAGTTAACCTTGGCGGGATTTGAACTCAGAATGGCAAGGGCCGTAACTCTATGCGTCAAAGCATGGCGTCCGACCCTCTACCGATAATTGCCAACCCCCCGCCATAGGTATAGTTAAATAATAAAATATAAATAATTTAACTGAGAAGGAAGCTGTCACGCTGAACATGTTAACCGGATGCTATGACGTCGTTACAACATCTGTTCTTAAACAAATGTTAACCTTGTTTATTTATGATACGATAAATGTAAATTATTAAAAGAATATCACATTATTTTTCATCATAGAGATTAATTAGTTAACTATGTAACAGCACATAATGAAAAGATTTCTAGATATTAAACACTGTTAGCATTCACTGCTTAAATTGTTTGTGCATCGTGAAATTGATGGAGTACCAACCAACCAACCAACCATCCTAATAGTCAACCAACCAACCAACCAACTATCCCACCAGTCAGCCAACCAGCCTACAATCAATCAATCAACCAACAAACCAGCCAGCCAACCAAGATCCTAGTGGCTGGCATTGTGTCATAGGTATAGAGTTTGTCTTTGGTTAAAGCATTTCTAAAATGAGTCTGTTCACCCAACTGTAAATAGGAACCATTGCCGGCAGTGACAGCACTGTAATTTTGATATGGATATTGTTATATTACAATGTTGAACCCAATTCAAAGTAAGTGTTACTAAAAAACAAGGTGGATACTAATACTTTTATCAAAAGCACTGCTATTCAAAAACATTCGAGAAATGTTAATTAAATCGAATATTTGAAAGTAAACTAGAGAAAGCCAATACATATTATGCACGATATTATATTTTGAGGGCATCGTCATGATACTCGCAACAGCATTAACAAATTCTGTAAACCCGTGTTACATCATCCCAGCACCTACCCCCTATGATTCCAATTTACCACTTCTCGTGGGCCAGTGAATTGGCAGTATCGGTAGAGCGTCGAACACCATGCTTTGCAGTATAGATTTATGGCCTTTTACGGTCTGCGTTCAAATTCCACCGAGATATAGACTCAAAATTAGTGTCTGTTAGGCTCGTTAGAAATTCCTTATATTTTAGGCAAAGAGAAATAGACGTTTCTTTCCGGGAGATTTACCGTTCTAATTGAGTCGATGCCAGCTAAGAATTAAGAACAGCATTGTTGACATAATTCGGTTAGTCATAATTCGTGGTAACTAATCAAATTATTCCAATATATAGAAGGAATCAATATATAGAAGGAATCAATATAGCTACGAATATATGCAGTGTGTGGCATTTGGCGTGGTTTTTATACTCAAGGCAAGGACATGACACTTTTGTAAGCTTTCCCTTACCATATTTATTATGAAACCTCTCGTTGCCTCGTTCAATTCATTTCTAAAAAGTCATCAATTTGAATTATTTAGTAAATTAAACAACCACATTATTATGTTGGTATTTAGTGCATAACTTAAAATCCTTCTTCCATAACATTGGATTTTATTCAAATATAATTGCTTCAAAACAAGAGGATGGTTCTGATAGAATCAGGCTAGATATAGAGGTATTCTTATCAGAAATGTTACACCATCGACAAACTAAGTACAAGACAAATTATTAAGGTCCGTATAATCGACTAAAATAATTGAAGTCGGTGCACTTGCGCAAAGACTGAAACCAGTAAAAGGATAAAATAATATCAGTTTCTTTTGATAAGATAAAAAGGTAAATGATTTGTATACTAATGATTTGTTAGACTAATAATATTGACTCCGTTAGTATTTAAAGAAGGTTAAGGACGTAACTATTGTTACAGCGCGTTTAATCAGAATTTCTACAGATTCTATAAATAATTGCCTTCCTATATGTGTATTATATATATGAGTCACACTAATAAAAGCGTGCAATCATGACATAAAAATGTTAATATCAATAATACTGATAACATTAATATAATTTTTGTGATAAAGGAGAAGATATATAATTATATATAATTATGTAAATATGCATATAGGTATAGCTAGTTGTGAAACAAAAAAAACACACTCATAAAAATATGGATACATATATGCATATATATATATATATATATACAAAATTTAAATTAAATTAAGGGTGTTATGTCAGAGAGACATGCGCCATATCCACTGTAAATGGAGATTTACAGTGGATATGGCGCATTTCTCTCTGATATAACACCCTTAATTTAATTTAAATTTTGGATATATATAAATACGGCCCCTTAATTGTAGAGTTGAAAGGACTTGACTGCTATTTCTAGTTGTCGATAACCCTATTCACGCCACTGACGAAGCTGGCACGATATGTGTATTTGTATTAAATGCAACACGTGCTAATAGTTAGTCACAGATTTGAATTGGATGTTTAAACACAGATAGTTAAGTCTCCTTCCTTGTTGAAAATCCAGGATTTGGATACTGTCGTTTACCAATCGATTAATTGGTGAAATATATTTATTTAATGAAATATATACAAGGAAGATTAATCAATTTATAAGGTATCTATTTTTGAAGTTCTAGTTAAACTTTAATTAGATACTCACATAGCTGTGTGTGCTTACACACTTTTACGGGTTATCCCCTGTGATTGTTTCATATGTTTATTTTAGATATATATATATATGTCAATCAATTTCTAGTTGATATATATATATATGTATATATACACACACACACATATATATATATATCTGTGGGTGTGTGCGTGTGTGTGTGTGTGTGTGTGTGTGTGTGTGTGTGTGTGTGTGTGTGTGTGTGTGTGTGTGTGTGTGTGTGTGTGTGTGTGTGTGTGTGTGTGTGTGTGTGTGTGTGTGTGTGTGTGTGTGTGTGTGTGTGTGTGTGTGTGTGAGTGTACATATAGTATATTTGATAATATACTGTCGTTTATTTAAAAAGAAATGTTGAAGACCATTCGCTTCTGCCGAGAGTTATAGAATTCCAGTTATGTTTACGAGCTGTTTAAAATCATTAACTTGTTGAGAGATATAGATATATATACATCGAAATTCAAGATTTCTCTATTAAATTCCGATATAGTGCAAAAACAATTAAGTGAAAATTACATGTATGAATGGTGTGAGAGCCAACGTAACAAGTGCTAATTACAGTACCGCATACAGATGGTTGAGTAAACAATAGAAAATGTGTTCTAATCCAAATTATGAGCTGATTGTTTCTTCTCACTAGAGGAATAATAATACATAGATCCTGTAATTAAAAGTTGTTTAACCAAGCAGAAACAATGAAAGGTTTCATTAAAGAGAAACGGGTTGATTGCCCTTAACTTAATTGCTATCAGTTCCTTTCGGCTCTATAGTTAGAATTGTGTTATTTGGAGTAGTAGTCGCGACATACTCTGCTAAGCTAGTAAGAATATTTCTCTGTGAGAGAATAATATGGAAAGATATATTTATATGGAAAGATATATTAGTTTTAGTTTACGTTTTATGTATCTAAATACATTACATAATAGCATGAAAAACAACCTCATGGTTTTCATCTTAGTAATACTCTACTTGATGTTATTCTATGGGAGTTATGTTGAAATTGTGTGTGTTTTTCAGATGGGGAAAATCGGGGAGTAGACAAGCAAACAGCCAGCTAATATTATTATTTCAATAGATTTTATGGCCGTTGCGAACGAATACAAACGAAAATTAGCTTTCAACCCAAGCTGCAAAAACATTTAATAAATGCAATAAGAACAATTAATATATACAAAATGATTAAAGTGAAAGGATAGACAAACAATGAAATAACAAAGACAGTAATAATATAGTAATTACATTGCGAACATGAGCCAAACATAAACACAAACATGTCTACATAAATACATAATCCCATCAGCGGTAGAATATATTGTTTAGATGTGTGAGTTAGATCTGCGAAAACATGTTCTCAAATCCGGCATCATGCGCATGAATGCACTCATACAGACTAATGAGGTGTTTGATTCCACATAACTATCTGAAAAATTTTCGCCATTTTCTATGTATACTTTTTAATGTGATTACTACATACTTTGAAATTATCTCAATATTTACATGTACATATACGTTCACACACCCATATATCTACATACACACAAAAACAAACAAATAAATACGCTGACACACATATAGGATTGTATTGTGTATGTGGGCGAGTCTAGTAATCAAAATAACGAGCACATAACTGAAGCCTTCACGCATCCAATTCTTTGAATTTATCTGTGGGTTCAGAAGAATTGCAGATAATGATTTAAACGTTATACAACCGTTATGTGGTACATGATGTGAAGACTCATTCAACTGATTGTATTTATCTAACAGATAAAGTGACTGTGCAATGACTCCTTCGTATGACTGTATATTGTGTGCATCGTTCCAAAATTCGGTATTATTAATTACTGCACAAAGATTAGCTGCATCCAATCAACTATATTTGTGAACATTTTACTGTGATAGCAAATAATACACTATATATTCTATATGAATGTATGGTTGAATAACTCCTGGGGAGTCTTTGGGGCACCGTATTGACATAGAGCATTTTTTTAAATATGGCAGAGCCCATTTCTTCTCCAGAAGATTTCTTCCAGAGAATGATAGAGAGATTGAGAGAATAGAAGTGAGATAGAGATGTATAGAGGAAAAATTGACCCCAGTACTTGGTTAGTAATCTTGGAAGAATGAAAGACATGATTTGAACTCAGAGAGCAGAGAGCCGAATCAAATACTCCAAAGCATTGTAACTGATGTTCTAACGACTCGAATAATTTGCCGCCTGGATATCCTATATAATGAAGTTCAAATGTGTAGAATCGAAACATTGTCTATAGTTTTATTCCATTAAAAATGTAATATAACATTAAAGAAATAATTAAATCAACCCCATGAAATCTCAAAGTAAGTGAAATAACTATTCTTAGCTGAAAATGAGAAAGTTAGTTATTAATTCAACAAGCCGCTTATATTTGTGACGTCGGATAGATTGATTTGCAGCATTCGTTACGGTTCTGTGTGCTCTGAGTTCAAATCCCGCTGTGGTCAATTTGGCCTTTCATCCTTTCGAGGTCGATAAAAATGTATCAGAACAGTAAAGGGCACCAATTCGTCTTTCTATAAACCCTCTCTCTCTCTTTCTATATATATATATGTTTTACTTCTCTGGTCGATGAAAAAGTACTAGTTCAGTAATGAGGTCGGGTCTTCCTCTTTCATTCCCTCTCTCTCGCCTCTCCAATAAGAAAACGACTATATTAAAACTTAGATTGAGATGGGAGCTACGAGTATATACATACATTTTAACTCCAGAATTCTTAGCTATAAATAGGTTTAAATCCAAAGATTTTTTTAATAAGATGCAAGGATTATTATAGTAAAGAGTTCAATATGAATCTGCACTTTGAGAATGGTAACATTTAACAGCTAAGTACTATAATTGACAAGGAACATTAGCATTATTAGACCTTTTTTTTGTAGGAAGGTATAAGAACATACAATTTTGGCTTGCTTCCAGTTATGTCAATATTACATTGCATTAGACATCTTAATGGAAACTTACTTTTAAGTAGATCGTCAATATTTAAATTTTTTTAGCTCACATGGGAACTTTTTTCGCTAAGGGATAAATTTGATAAATATCCAAAGTAAGAGATCATGCTTATATCATTCGAATGAAATTATTTTACAAAATATTGGAATATCTGAATAATGTTCTAATGTTCCGTCGTGAAATATACTTTGTCGTTCTGCAAAATATCATTTAGCAAAATGAAAAAGAATAATTACATTAGAGAAGAATGAATTATGGAATTTTAGAAGAATTGTCTCTTTTTGAAAGACCGGAGTGAATAGAATAACAATCGCTAGTTAGGTGGATTTTCAGGAACCAATAAAAGTCAAATTGTCATTGTGAAAAAGAAAATTTATTGATATCTAAAATCTTCGAACAAATAAAATCTGATTAGTAATTTTCCTGCTTAAAATATTACGTCATAATGTTTTATATGTCTTAGTCATATGAACTTTTTCAGGGTCTCTAAGTCTGTTACGTCGGAAGGATTCAGATACCACCTTACCGGAGGCCTTGCATGAGTGTTTGCCTCTTAGTGGGAACAGAATGCGAAGTAATGCTTATTCCAATGGACGAATTATGGCTATGACGTACCATATTTGATCTGATTATTAGAAAATAAAATCAGATTATAACACAAAAAATGATTTAACGAATATATATATTTGGAATATTGCAATAAAAACAGAAGGAAACCATAAACTGAATGAAGCAGCGAATAAGGCTTACTTGCTTTTTACGAAGGTCCACTCAATGTTTATAGAATAATATTATGTCTCTTTAGTGCGTCTCACATCTTGCAGTAGCAGTTCAACAGTACTTAGCAGATATAATTTAGTTGCATGACGTGAAAAGGTTTTACTTAAGGGGTTCGGATCATAGCGAATATAAAAAGATGTGTTTACATAGAAAACCCAATCGTAATTTTAGTTCAGCACTGTATTTAACATAGCGTCTTGTAGGACGTCTACATATATATATATATATATATATATATATATATATATATATATATATATATATATATATATATATATATATATAAATGCTTTTATCCTTCTATGTTGTTTACTATATATATATATATATATATATATATATATATATATATATATATATATATATATATATATATATATATATATGCTTTTATTCTTCTATGTTGTTGACTTGTCCCCCTCGCCTTACGCGAATTATGGTCCCAATAACTTTTTTTAGCTATTGCTCGCACCAACCTGAGGTATCTGATTTTTAATGCGATGTATTACCAATGATGGTTGGAAAATCACTGACGAAGTACTATTTTTATCATATCTAACCCATGTGCAAACCACGCAGTATTCTTCTTTCTTCTCATGTTTATATATATATATATATATATATATATATTAGAAAGTGAGGTTTTTTTTACAAAATGAAAAATAACCGAGGTGTCCTACACGAGTGGAAGTATAAAGAAAAAGGGATGAAATCGAAAATGCAACTGAAGTCTTATTTTTTTTAAAAATAAGACTTCAGTTGCATTTTCGATTTCATCCCTTTTTCTTTATATATATATATATATATATATATATATATATATATATATATATATATATATATATATATATATATATATATATATATATATATATATATATATATATATATATATATATATATGTATATATATATATATAGATATATATAGGAGGAAGTTATAGTTCACTTGAAGCATTGTGTAATTAGGTATAAACGTTTGAATTTGTAAAGCCAAAACAATGCAGGTATGGACATAGAACAAAAAATGCAAATGCACCAGATATTGTTGATAATTAGTCTTTTACCTTAGATTTATTTAAATGTCCTTAATTTTCGAGATACTATCTCTTCTTCGGAGGTAAGTAAAGCGGTTAAACCAGTGTTCTAAATATCTTGGAAAGCTATTTAGAACACTGGTTTAACCGCTTTATTTCCCTCCGAAGAAGAGATATTATCTCGAAAATTAAGGACGTTTAAATTGTCAACAATATCTTCTGCATTTGCAATATTTATTCTATGTCCATACCTGCATTATTTTGGCTTTACAAATTCAAACGTTTATATATATATATATATATATATATATATATATATATATATATATATATATATATACACACACACAAACACACACACATATATATATATATATATTATACTTTGGGAGGGTCATATTGCCAATAAGAAACAGACGCGCCAGTTTCTTTCACTCCAATTTAATATAAATTAAATTATAAATTTAAACATTTATAAATTTCAGGTTGGTTGGTTGGTTCCACAACCGAACGGTTGTTGATATATTGTCAAAGTTCTTTCGTTACATATTCTGTGACCTCTTCGGTGACTAGGGATTCTTTTCTTTGTTTTGTGCCTCTCCTTTGTTCTGTCCTACGCCATCTTGTTTTTGTGTGTATTGTGTGCTTAGTTTACGCATGTGTTACATCCGGGTGTCTGTCTGTTTTTATTTGTTTATTTATTTGGTTATTTACATGTTACTAGTTGGTTGTTCGTTCTATGTGTGTGTGTTTTCATTTTGTCCTTAATTGTAAGTTGTAATGTTGCTATTCCATTCATCTTTTCTATTTAATTTTGGTTGGATTTGATTTATGTTTATTGCCTCTGTGATTTGTCTAAACATTGCGACTTTTCTGTGTGTAGATTTTATTTTTATTTCTATGTTCTCTAATTTGCCTTTATGTTATATTTTAGCATGTTGGTGGAGTACTGATGACTCTTTTCTATCTTGAAGCTCTCGCCAGTGTTAATTTAATCGTTCTCCTATATTACGAGCTGTCTCACCTTTGTACACTATATTCTTACCTTTACATTGTCCTTCAGTACACCTTATGCTATATAGTATGTTTCTAGTTTTACAGTTAATATGGTGGCTTAGTTTACAGATTATGCATTTCATATCTATACAGGGAGTTCTTTGAAAAGGGTATCTATTACTAATAAGTGTTTTTATGGAGGTACCTGGTCTTTCTACTATCTTAATATTTAGTTTAAATTTATCTAGTGCCCTTCTAAATTTGTAAGCTAATTCACCTCTATGGGTTGTATTGATGAACATTACACTCTGGTATTTATTGCTATCATACGATGAGTTTATTCTATTAACCTTATTCCTAGTTCTTTCTGTTTTATTCCAAAATTTGCTTCTATACAAGGGGCAGGTCCCATTTGCATTATTATTTACCATTTTTTTCCCATTTGGTTCTGGCTCATCTATATACTCTGATTTTATCTTTCTGATTGTAACCAGAGAACTGCATACGGTGGATGAAGTGTTGTATGTGTCTCTCTAGTTCTTTGGGGTTGCACATCCGAGACACGTTTCTCATCACCCGTAGCAAATCCGCAATCAGTATGTTGATTTTGGTGTGATCCGAAACAGTTGAGTTTCGGTGGATGAAATATTTGGAAGTCATGGGTTTGGCATAATTGGAATGGAAGATTTGTTTTTTTGTTATTAATGGTTTCTAACCAGAGCTCTGGGTCTAGTAAAGGTAATCGATGGTTGGGGTGCTTGCTTGGGTAGTCAATAGTAATTCTAATACACCAGAGTTGTGGAACCAACAAACCAACCGGAAATTTTAAAATTTATAATTAAGTTTATAATAAATTGGAGTGATAGCAACTGGTGCGTGTTTTTCTTATTGGCAACATGACCCTCCCAAAGTATAACGATATCGGTTTCAACACACGTTTTCAGATAAAGAATCTTGCTAAACAAATTCAGAAACGATACATATATTTGTGTGTATATATATATATATATACATATT
Organism: Eledone cirrhosa; assembly: GCA_964016885.1. Classification (NCBI taxonomy): domain Eukaryota; kingdom Metazoa; phylum Mollusca; class Cephalopoda; order Octopoda; family Eledonidae; genus Eledone; species Eledone cirrhosa. The sequence goes on from OZ024743.1 coordinate 194,696,525, forward strand.
TAACATAGCGTCTTGTAGGACGTCTACATATGTATATATATATATATATATATATATATATATATATATATATATATATATATATATATATATATATATATATATATATATATATATATATATATATATATATATATATATATACATATATATATATATATATATACATATGTAGACGTCCAACAAGACGCTATGTTAAATACAGCGCTGAATTAAAATTACGATTGAGTTTTCTATGTAAACACATCTTTTTATATTATACGTATATATACATATATCAATGATATTAATAAATTGAAAGTATATTTATAAAATCATATTTATCTATTATATATATTTCAAGGTTACCAAAACTTTAATACGCACTCATCAGATAAAATACAAAGTTTGTTTTATATATATATATCAAAACAGTGAGAAAGAGACGTTTATGAGGAAGAAAAATATTTTTTTTCCCTTTTTTTTGTCTCTCTCTCCACATTTTATTATTATATATATATATATATATATATACATATATATTATATATATATATATTATATATATATATATTGCTGGGCTTGTGCCAAAAGTAGAAACAATCATTATATATATATATATATATATATATATATATATATATATATATATATATATATATAATGATTGTTATATATATATATATGTTTAATCCTATCCATGCTATTCCATGATTTGTTCCTGTACAATAGACAAAGCCCTTTTATGTCCATTTCTATGAGCTCCTTATATTTTCCCATGGCTCCTTTGTACACTCTGATTCTGTCTCTTTGGTTGTAGACAGAGAACTGCATGCGGTTGTTGAATTGGTGCATCGCACATGCGGAACACACTCTTCCCCACTTTTACCAAGTCTGCTATCAGAATACAAAATTTTGTACTAGTAGAAATTGCTGAGTTTTTGAGTATAAGGTATTTGGAGGCCGTAGGTTTAGCATAATGTGAATGGAGAATTTAGGCCTTCTCGTTTATAGTGTTTGATACAGGTAGTCTATTGTTATGGTGTTTGGAAGGGTAGTCAATAGCTACTGTTATGTTCAGGTGTATGGAGTTAGCTATCTGCTGGATGCTCTCCATTGTGTTATTTTCTAGTTCAGGTTTATTGGTACTCTCTTGTGGGGGTGTTCTTATTAATATATCGTATCGTCTACGTAACGAGAGTACATGACGTGAGCTATGGAGGTCTCTTCTAGGAGTTTTCTCACATATATATATATGTGTGTGTGTGTGCGTGCGTGTGTGTGTGTTCGTGTATATATAAGCCCAGAGGCTACAATTAGACATAATATCTCGAGGCTCTCACTCTCTCTCTCTTTATATATATATATGTATATATATATATAATGTTTCAGAAGATCCCGTTAAGGGTGAAAGCAGCGATTCTTTGCTTAAATTTTAATCTGTTATTTAAATAAATATTTGCTCTACTGTTCTTATATATTTCATATATATTTATCCTTATCGAGCCCTCTTTGGATTTTAGTCTTCAAATTTATTATTATTACTCTCTCTCTCTCTCTCTCTCGCTCTCTCTCTCTCTATATATATATATATATTTATATATATATATATACATACATATATATATATAAAATACGTAGTTTAGAAAGCCACAACAATGCAGATGGGAAATCTCGAGGTAGGAAGTGAATGATAGATAGGAGAAATAGGAGAAAGTGAAAATTGAGAGAGACAAAGATGAAAACAAAACAAAGGTAGAAGGGTTACCGTAGTGGAGATTTAATCCCAATATTTCGGGCTCACGCCCATAAACGGGGGAAAGTTCCAAAAAGGGGGGGAACAGGCTAAGCCGGAGAAAGTTGTGATGTCGTTAAAACAGGAGTGCCGTTATGGGGAGGAAATTTAAATGAGGGAAAGAATGCGCGTGCGCGTGATAAGCTGTGGCAAAAGCTACTGACCAAATGGGTTAAATCAAGAGGGTGCGCTAGCGTGTGAAAGCCGTAAAATATGTGTGTGTAAATATATATGTGTGTGTAGCTGTGTGTGTATATGTGTAAGTGTGTATATGTGTGAGTGTGTGTGTGTGTGAAAGATAGTGGGCTGTAGAAGCTGGAAATCAAAGGGTGTGAAAGGTGGTAGGTTGTAAAACATGTGTGCGTGTATAAATATTGATGTGTGTGTGTATGCGTATGGGTATATATGTGTGTGTAACTCTGTGTGTATATGTGTAAGTGTGTATATGTGTGAGTGCGTGTGTGTGTGAAAGATAGTGGGCTGTAGAAGCTGGAAATCAAAGGGTGTGAAAGGTGGTAGGTTGTAAAAACATGTGTGCGTGTATAAATATTGATGTGTGTGTGTATGCGTATGGGTATATATGTGTGTGTAACTCTGTGTGTATATGTGTAAGTGTGTATATGTGTGAGTGCGTGTGTGTGTGAAAGATAGTGGGCTGTAGAAATTGGAAATCAAAGGGTGTGAAAGGTGGTAGGTTGTAAAAACATGTGTGCGTGTATAAATATAGATGTGTGTGTGTGTGCGTATGGGTATGCATATACGTGCGTGTGTGTGAAAATAGCAGGCCGTGAGGGCTGTGAAGGGTCACTATGGTTAAATTAGCCATGTCAGCTCATTTCTCTCAGCCCGGTTGTTAAGTGGGAGTCTGAGGTTCTTAATAACAAGTGCTTTCTTTATCCTTAAGGATGCGATGCTGAGTTCAGTCGCTAGGACTGTGACCAAGGGTCTACCCTGTGGGTTTCCGCATTTAAGGATGTGTTTACGGAAGGAAGATGCGTTGGTGTTGATATGTTCCTTGATACGAACATGTAGGGGTCGGATGGTGCTACCTATGTAAAACTTGTTACATTTATCGCATTGAATCTTATATACGACATAGGTGCGTAGGCAATCTGTCCCCCGTATCGGGCAGTTGCTGAGGGAACACGTCCCATCTGACTCGTCGGGTTTGTTGGAGAGGCATCTTCGCAGCGAAGGTCCTGTGTGGGCCAAATGTATGTCAAGTCCCTCCGTCCGTATGGCCCTGCGGATGGCGTTCGTGCCAAACTCGGTTGCCAAATTACCTTCTTAAAACGCTGCCTAAAGAACAACATCATTCCAACCACCATCAGGAATATACATCTACCCGAATGTTTACGATCACCATCGTTCGAAAACACCATCCGCCACATTCAACGCACGTTTATCAAGAACATACTACGACACAACCACCACCAACTGCGACTCCATATACAAACGCTTTCCGAGCACATTGATCGTATAGCTCCAACCCTCACCCCTGACCACCAGGTCCAGGAAATACGCAAAGCTATCGATCAGTGTTACCACACCAGAGTCAAATACGATAAACAGCGCCTTATACGGAAATACGAATGGACTGTAAACAAATACTACAATGACAACATCCGCTCCCACAGACGGACCGACTACAACCACACCAGGGGCAACAGCTATACAACACCCTCCGCTACACCCCCCAACAGCGATCTACCTACCAACGATGCTTCACACCTCGTTAACGACCTAACCGGTACCCTCACCAACGACGAACTCGAACTTCTGCGCCTCGGACCCAAGTTCATCATTACACAGCGTCTCGATGATAGACTGAAACTCGACATCGAAACCAACTTCTGTCGGACAGCATATCAACTGAAATGGCTAACCGCCATCCAAAACAACACCGAGATCGATTACAACCCCACAACCCACCCCACACTCCTCACGTACCACCTCGACAACCCACTCCACCCCCCACCCACCACCACGAACTTGACACTCAACTACTCAGGTTGAAACATTCTATCTCTAACATCCTTTCCCAACACACACACACACACAATAAACGCAACCTCACCAATGCACAATTTAACACTCTCACCAACCTAAGATCCAGGAACCTTGTGTACCTTCCCTCTGACAAGGGGAAAGAATTCTGTGTCATCTCGAGAGAGACCTACAACAACCTAGCTCTCCAACATCTTAATGACGACAGCCTCTACTCGAAAGTCACAGGGACCTCCTCGACTCTAATCGAGGAAGGCATTAACACCATATGGACTAACATCTGTGTCCAACGAAAACTGCCAAAGAAGGTAAAAAACAACATAATGACTCGAAACAGCAATCTACCCACCTTCTACCACCTGGTTAAAACACATAAACAAGGACCCGATTTGAAAATCAGGCCCATTGTCTCTAGCGTGGAGGGCCCACTCTACAAAATATCGTGGCTGCTATCCACACTACTGAAACCCATTCTACACACACTACCAGCCCACGTCTGCAGCTCAAAGGAGGTCTTGGAGCGACTACACCATCTGGCGCCCAACACCAGAAAGGACAACGGTTATGCCTTCAGTCTTGATGTGGTCGCCCTTTATACCTCCGTACCAGCATCCCCAGCCGTCGACCTGTTGACCGAACGAGTCCGAGCATCTAACTTACACTGCTTCGGACTCACACACACGGACATCCACCAACTCCTCTCCTTCGTTGTGGATAATACACCCTTCAATTTCCTCGGCCACACGTACAAACAAATCTCTGGGCTACCTATGGGCTCTAGCCTGTCCGGCATACTTGCGATCTCGTACATGGACCACCTGGAACGCAAGGCACTCAATACCTGCCAACCCAACGCCGTCGCCTTCTACTCCAGATACGTTGATGACATCCTGATACTTACTTCTTCCCGGGAGATGGCGAATGAAATTCACCAAATCTTCAACGATACTGACCATCACGTCGATTTCACCATCGAACACCCAGGAGAAGACGGGTCACTCGCCCTCCTCGACTTCCGTATCAACATCTCGGAAGAAGGAGACATAAACACCACCTTCTACCGCAAAGCAGCGTGCAAGGACTTATTTGTGCATTACAACTCAGCCATCCCCAACAACGCTAAGAGAGGTTATGTCCTAAATGAACTGACACGGATCACTAACAGATGCAGCGACCCGATGGGTGGTCTCACCCATACCACGCAATTCCGTAATCTACTAAAGTCTAATGGATATCCCAAGCGACTGATTAACGGAATTAGAGACCCCAGACCCAATAGACAGACACCCACTAGAAACTTAAATAAAAGCAGGTGCTTCTTTAAAATCCCCCACCTGAGTGAATATACCACGAACGCCATCCGCAGGGCCATACGGACGGAGGGACTTGACATACATTTGGCCCACACAGGACCTTCGCTGCGAAGATGCCTCTCCAACAAACCCGACGAGTCAGATGGGACGTGTTCCCTCAGCAACTGCCCGATACGGGGGGCAGATTGCCTACGCACCTATGTCGTATATAAGATTCAATGCGATAAATGTAACAAGTTTTACATAGGTAGCACCATCCGACCCCTACATGTTCGTATCAAGGAACATATCAACACCAACGGATCTTCCTTCCGTAAACACATCCTTAAATGCGGAAACCCACAGGGTAGACCCTTGGTCACAGTCCTAGCGACTGAAAGCAGCATCGGATCCTTAAGGATAAAGGAAGCACTTGTTATTAAGAACCTCAGACCCCCACTTAACAACCGGGCTGAGAGAAATGAGCTGACATGGCTAATTTAACCATAGTGACCCTTCACAGCCTGCTATTTTCACACACACGCACGTATATGCATACCCATACGCATACACACACACATCTATATTTATACACGCACACATGTTTTTACAACCTACCACCTTTCACACCCTTTGATTTCCAGCTTCTACAGCCCACTATCTTTCACACACACACGCACTCACACATATACACACTTACACATATACACACAGAGTTACACACACATATATACCCATACGCATACACACACACATCAATATTTATACACGCACACATGTTTTACAACCTACCACCTTTCACACCCTTTGATTTCCAGCTTCTACAGCCCACTATCTTTCACACACACACACACTCACACATATACACACTTACACATATACACACTAAGCTACACACACATATATATTTACACACACATTTTTTACGGCTTTCACACGCTAGCGCACCCTCTTGATTTAACCCATTTGGTCAGTAGCTTTTGCCACAGCCTATCACGCGCACGCGCATTCTTTCCCTCATTTAAATTTTCTCCCCATAACGGCATTCCTGTTTTAACGACATCACAACTTTCTCCGGCTTAGCCTGTTCCCACCCCCCTTTTTGGAACATTCCTCCGTTGATGGGCGTGAGCCCGAAATATTGGGATTAAATGTCCACTACGGTAACCCTTCTACCTTTGTTTTGTTTTCATCTTTGTCTCTCTCAATTTTCACTTTCTCCTATTTCTCCTATCTATCATTCACTTCCTACCTCGAGATTTCCCATCTGCATTGTTGTGGCTTTCTAAACTACGTATTATATATATATATATGTATGTATATATATATATATAAATATATATATATATATATATATATATAGAGAGAGAGAGAGAGAGAGCGAGAGAGAGAGAGCGAGAGAGAGAGAGAGAGTAATAATAATAAATTTGAAGACTAAAATCCAAAGAGGGCTCGATAAGGATAAATATATATGAAATATATAAGAACCGTAGAGCAAATATTTATTTAAATAACAGATTAAAATTTAAGCAAAGAATCGCTGCTTTCACCCTTAACGGGATCTTCTGAAACATTATATATATATATATACATATATATATATATATATATAAAGAGAGAGAGAGTGAGAGCCTCGAGATATTATGTCTAATTGTAGCCTCTGGGCTTATATATACACGAACACACACACACGCACGCACACACACACACACACACATATATATATATGTGAGAAAACTCCTAGAAGAGACCTCCATAGCCCACGTCATGTACTCTCGTTACGTAGACGATACGATATATTAATAAGAACACCCCCACAAGAGAGTACCAATAAACCTGAACTAGAAAATAACACAATGGAGAGCATCCAGCAGATAGCTAACTCCATACACCTGAACATAACAGTAGATATTGACTACCCTTCCAAACACCATAACAATAGACTACCTGTATCAAACACTATAAACGAGAAGGCCTAAATTCTCCATTCACATTATGCTAAACCTACGGCCTCCAAATACCTTATACTCAAAAACTCAGCAATGTCTACTAGTACAAAATTTAGTATTCTGATCGCAGACTTGGTAAGAGTGGGGAAGAGTATGTTCCGCATGTGCCATCCACCAATTCAACAACCGCATGCAGTTCTCTGTCTACAACCAAAGAGACTGAATCAGAGTGTACAAAGGAGCCATGGGAACATATAAGGCGCTCATATAAATGGACATAAAATGGCTTTGACTATTGTACAGGAGAAAATCATGGAATAGCATAGATAGGATTAAACATAAGTTAGAGAAAGCCACTTTGTGGCACGAAAACCATAGATACCAGAGAGTCATGTTCGTGGATGCATCCCCTGGAGGGAAATTAGCTAACCAATTTAGAAAGGACCTAAGAAAGATGCATCTAAAGATTAAAGTGGTAGAAAAGCCAGGAACTATAATGAAATCCCTGATCAGCAAAACACCCCTTTAAGAACGCCGAATCTACGAATATGAAATGTGTTATATGTAGAATAAATTCTCAAATAAATT
>OZ024743.1:194709133-194714133 GCA_964016885.1 Eledone cirrhosa
CCACAACAACGAAACCCACAGTAAAAAAATGCGATAGATCCAACTGTGGCATTTGCATCAACCTAATAGAGGGTTCGGAATTCTATTTTAAAGATGGACAACGTTTTATAGTAAAACACAATTTCACATGTGCATCGGAAAATCTAATATATGTATTAACTTGTTCAGGTTGTCGAGAACAATACATAGGCCAGACCAAAAACAGCCTCCGCCAACGCATGACTGTCCATAGATCCCAAATTAAAATACGGGAATACAGGAAAATACAACTGAGTGAACACATTGATACCTGTGCCGCCCAAAATCATCCCAACTTCAGAATCTTTCCCCTCTACAAATTTAAAGATAATGCCACCCACACCCAGCGCATCAGCAAGGAATCTTACTTCATTAACAAATACGGACCCCGTCTAAACACTTCTCCCTAAGACGAACCCACAACATACACACGTCAACATACATACCTACATCAGCACACATCTCTACCCACCTATAAACACAATGACACACGTAAACACACATGCTCTATGGTGCAATACACAAAAAAATATATGTGCATATATATGTATGTATATATGTATATGTATATATATATGTAGTGAATATGTGTATATATAGTGAATATCATTTCACACCTTTTATTGTTAAGATTTTTGATGTTCTATTAAGAGAAGCGATTTTACTGAAAAAATCGAAAAATGTACACCATTTTACCAGGGGGAAAAAAATACTGATCCACCCACACACGCACACACACACACACATATATACACAAACACATACACACGCGTACATCGACATACAAAGAGACTTATACACACACACACACACACACGCACTTCTCCGTATAAGACAAAAGCTGAAAAATATCTTTTGACCTTCGAATGACTCTGCTATACACACACACACACACACACACACACTTTTCTTAATAGACATTTGACACACATCGCTGCTGGCCATTGTCGCAGCATCAAATACCTTACTACTACTACTACACACACACACACACACATATACACACACACACACACACACATACACACACACACACACACACACACACATACACACACACACACACATATTTGTTGTGAAAGAGTCATTTCTCAATCTTGGCGCAAAACCAATTTTTTATCCACATGACCTCTACCGACCAATCAAAATTGTTTTGACCAAGAATTTTTGCTGGAGCCACTTTTTTAACATTTTAACATAAAAACAGTCTTGGCGCAAAATCAACTTTTTACATTCACATGACCTCTACCGACCAATCAAAATTGTTTTGACCACAAGCACTTTTGCAACACAAAAATAACGCTGGAGCCACTTTTTTAACATAAAAACAGGTAGAATTCCCAAAACTAATCAGATCAGAGCAAACAGCACGGACACTCTATCTCAAAATTATTTTTGAAAAGCATTTAGAAATGCGCAACCGGTAAAAACTTAAAAACTTAAAACCACAACTGAATACTAACCCATACAATCGCTAATACTCTTTTATTCCTAATTAAACCATTTTTCAACTGTGAACAATTTGTCAGCATTTTCTATTCCGTTTACCAATATATAATAACTTGTGTGTTACACCTCTATTCTTTTAACTATATATATATATATATATATATATATATATATATAACAAAGGAATTGTGGTAAGGACCATAACAGCAGAGTACTCAATACTTAGGGTAGTAGAGTGGGAAATAGGAAAAAATATGATCCCGACGGCAGAGCTCAAACCGTTTCGACGGCTATTTCTGGACTAGTCCAGAAATAGCCGTCGAAACGGCTTGAGCTCTGCCGTCGGGGTCATACTTTTTCCTATATATATATATATATATATATATATATATATATATCTTTTGCAACGCCGCAGCTCCATTATTATCATATTTACACATATATTTTTTCCATGCTGCCATTCGTGTTTCGTTTGTATCTTTACCCCTTCTAGCAGTCTCTCTCTCTCTGTTAGCCTCCTCCTCAACTTTCACTCACTCATTCTCTGTCACTACCTCTCCTCCTCCTCTTTCCTCCTCCTCCTTCAAGTTTGACCTGTGTGTAATTCTTTTCTCGCGCGGTCTTGACCAAGCTGGTAATGAATTTTTTTCTCTCCCTCTTTCGTCTGCGACTTCACAAAACTTGCGTTTACTGAATTCGTAGAACAGACCCCTTTATCTTCTTCTTCTTCTTCTTCTTCTTCTTCTTCTTCTTCTTCTTCTTCTTCTTCTTCTTCTTCTTCTTCTTCTTCTTCTTCTTCTTTTTCTTCTTCTTCTTCTTCTTCTTCCTCTTCTCTCCTTTTTCTCTCTCTCCCCCCCCCCGTCAAACTTGGGCGAAATTCTTTCCTTGCTCACATTTCAACCAGGTTTGATGGTCTTTTGTCTCTTGTTCACGATTTCACAGAGTTTATATTCATAGAGATCTGGGACTTGTCTATTTCTACTCACTTTCCGTTGCTAAAACTTTTTTGTTGTTACTCTGGCGTCCCCTTTTACGTGTCCCAACGACTTTTTTTAGCCGTTGTTCGCACCAACCCGAGGCATATGGCCCTTAAAGCGATGAAATGCCCAGGACGGTTGGAGGGTCACTGATGAAGGACTCACTTTTTCATATATATATATATATATATATATATATATATAAGAGACGTAAAATAAGAAAATTATAAAATTAACTTACTTACTAATGTATGTATATATATGTTACTAGATATGAATTCTTTATTATATATATATATATATATATATATATATATATATATGACTATCCAGTGAATTTCCAACCGAAAAGATATGATTTCATGGGTATGTCTCTATTTATGAAACAAACTTTGTATTTTATCTGATGAAAGCGTACCAATGTTGTCTTGGTTACCCTTGAAATATATATAATAAAATAAATATGGTTTTATAAATATAGTTTCCATTTATTTAATATCATTGTATATATATATATATATATATATATATATATATATATATATATATATATATATATATATATATATATATATATATATAGAGAGAGAGAGAGAGAGAGAGAGAGAGATTATAGTAATCAAAGTTCAGTTTAAGTCATTTATTTGCTTACAATTGTTTCCTCCAAACCGAGGTTTGGATTTTTCGGAGCAACTATTTATAACATACTTGACCTCCTTTTCAACCCAAGAGACACATAAAACATATGCGCATATTGATCAACAGTGGGGTGACATTCATCAAATGATATAGCATGGCAATTTATATATAAATATATGTATTTTTAACCGTCGGTCAAGCAATGATAAACATTGACTGCCAGATAAATTAACTATGGAGATATAAAAGATACAGAAACGAAAACCAATCCAAACCAAACCAAACACTGAGTGTATTTTATTATTATTTCTGGCAATATTATAACAATATGACCGTCGCCAATTATAACAATATATATATTATAACAATATATAATTATAACAATTATAACAATATATATATATATATATATATGAAAATGTTCAAGACCCCGACGGCAGAGCTCAAATCGTTTCGACGAATATTTCTGGAGTCCAGAAGTAGCCATCGAAACGGCCTGAGCTCTGCCGTCGGCGTCTTGAACATTTTCCTATTACCCACTCTACTACCCAAAGTATTGAATACTCTGGTTCCTTTCCACACTTCCTTCGTTATATATATATATATATATATATATATATATATATATATATATATATAATGCATGTATGTGTCTGTATGTGTGAGTAGAAAGATTTTGAAGCCACAGCAATAGGTTAAGAAGAACAGTTTTCACATTTCATTCGAATTTTCGATCAAAAGACCTTTTCAAGGAGAAAAGATGGAGGTCGAATGATGCATAGTAAAAAAATGAAGTAAACGGAAAGACGAATGATTCAAAGATAACAGTTAGCGGCCTTAAGGCCCTGAAAATTTTAAAAATGTAAAAATGTTTTTATAAAGCCAATTGTTTTGGCTTTCAAATCCATTCAATTTTATCACAATACGTCAAATACCCCCGCCGGAAAAAAATTCTACAATATTTCTAACAACATAAAAACAATTGCAAAGGAAGGGTTCTTTTGTCTTTTATTTGTTTTATTGAATCATTTGCTACGTCAACCTCGAGATGTTGAAGAATTTGTCGTCAATCTTTCCACGATACAGAGAGGAGGGATGTTCTAAACCCTGCTGCTGTAACTGTTGAAGAGTTTCACTCAGATTTTGGCATGTCGACAAGAGTGATGTATCCATTTACACGACCGTTTACTTCAGGTTGTCTATGTTTATGTTTATTTCTGTTTGTATATGTCGCTTCTTGGAAATTAATCTTTAGACTGAATATTCCATTAAAAGCATGATTATATATCTCTATAATACAAAGATTCATTATTTGATTCGTAAAATGGTTTTACAGATTTTGAAGATTCCAGATATCATAGCCAATCGTAGCTTATGAAATAATTGTTTCGACTTTTGGCACAAGGCCAGCAATTACCCAATACATTACTGGTACTTTATTTTATCGACCCCGTAAGGATGAAAGGCAAAGTTAACCTCGGCGGGATTTGAACTCAGACCGTAAAGGGACGTAACTATGCTGGAAAGCATGGCGTCCGACTCTCTACCGATACTGCCAATCCACCGCCGCTTATGAAATAATGGTTACTGATTTAGGCACAAGGGCAACAATTCGTGGCGAGGGGAAAGTCGACTAAATCGACCCCAATGAGTAACTTGTGCGTCATTTTATAGACACCGTAAGGATGAAAGGCAAAGCTAACCTCGGTAGGATTTGAACTCAGAACGTAAAAAGCCGTAACTACACGCCACGAAGCATGTTGTCATAATCTCTACTGATACTGCCGAGCAACATTTTAAATTCACAAATCCAATTCAGTCAAACTTCTATCCATGCAGATTTGTATGTATCAAGTAGCTGTAAGGATAACAGGTATGCGCCTAAACATTTATTTCAGGTACTCGACATTAGACTCC
>OZ024743.1:194719133-194776633 GCA_964016885.1 Eledone cirrhosa
GTATTCGTTGAGTAATCAACGAACCATATTAATCTTTGGTTATATATATATATATATATATATATATATATATATATATATATATAATGAAGGAAATGTGGTAAGGAACCAGGTGGACCATAACGCACCAAAGTACTCAATACTTAGGGTAGTAGAGTGGGTAATACTTGTTCCTATATATATATATAGCAAGTTTATCATAGAAGTAGCTTCTACAGAACTAGAACTGTTTCATTCGAAAGAAATCATGAGGGTTTTCTTAATGATTTCATTCGAATGAAACAGTTCTATTCCTGTAGAACCCATTTCTATATAAATCTTGTAGTTTACAATCTACTAATGTATTGAGTACCTTACTTACTGTGGTTATCCCCATTGAACCCGAGATTCATATACAGACAGAGCCCAACATGTTGTAGTCGAATGTGTAAAATGAAGACCAGTCAGAATCAGTTGCGTTCCGCAAGGTGCTGTGTTGGGCCAACTTCTTTTCATCATCTACATTAATGGCATTTTTGTCATCATCAAGAACAGCAACATAAGAATCTTTGTAGATGATTCCAAGCTCCAGAGGTCATCAATGAAGTGGGTCAAGGACATGCTTCAGTCAGACGTACTGGCTGTTATCAAATGGACGTAAATAACAATATGCTGCTGAACAAAGATAAATTTTAGTTAATCCACTTTGGAAAAGAAGATGCCCCGAAACTCACATACTCGCTTCTTTCAGGTGAAACTCTCGTGGCATCCAACAACATTAGAGATTTGGGAGTAATTGTGGACAACAACATAAGCTGGGCCGCTGATATAAGTAACAAAGTTTACATGGCCCGCAGAATGTGTTTTTGGATTCTCAGAACTTTCCAGCCCAGAGATAATCACAACATTATCCTTTTCTTCTCCAATTTGGGCCACCCCACCTTGAATACTGTTGTCCACTGAGTTCTCCACGCAGGAAACAAAGTATCATGAAACTTGAAGCACCTCAAAGATCAATTACAAACAGATAGGTGGCATGACAGGCCTTGACTATTGTGGTCCACTAGAAAAGCTCAAACGCTATTATCTCCAACGTCGCCGTGAGCGCTACATCATATACATGATGTGGGAAATATTCCATCAGCATTGTCCAAATGATGTTGGCATCACCTTTAAGGTACACCGAAAGCTTGGGCCCGTGCTATACGCCCACAACAAAAATCACGCTCGCATTTCATAACAACAATACGGCATAATTATTTTACCTCAATTGGCCCAGCTCTCTTTAACGTTACACCAAAACACATTAGAAGAGAAACAGGCCCCATAAAGTTCAAGAAGGCTTTGGACAAATTCCTGCAAGAAATCCAGTATAAACCGGATATGTCTCCGTAAACAATAACTCTCTACTTGAGTGGGCCATGGTGTCCAAATCCTGATTTGAAAGACTTCGTCATGTGGTTTAATTAAGTTAGGCATGGTCTGGGCCAATACTGGCCGAAACCTATCAAAATTATCAAGTTAAAGTTATATATACAATCCAATTCAATTCAATATATTTCGCAGAAAATAAAACGTAGATGCTTCAGATGCCATGTAAGGAGGAGAGAGGTGCACAATTTACACAGTCGGAAACACAGTGGTCCAACACCGGTCCAATTTCGACTTAAATTGTTGCGTGGTTGGCGCGTTGACGACTTCTTCTGGAAGCCGATTCCAGTGTCCAGAGATGCGGATCTAGAAAGCAGCTTTCCGTCTATTTAGGCGAAAGCGGCGGGGAAATAGCTTTTTGTCATGTCCACGTAGACCCCTTTCAAGTACCGGAGTGAATAGATCTTGAGGGAGATCGTAATGGCCATTGAAGAGATTGTAAGCCAAAATGAGATCGCCTCGTAAACGTCGACGCTCCGAGGAGAAGAGGTTCAGCTTCTGCACCGGCTTTCGTAGGGCAGCTCATGAAGACTCTGTACTATTCGAGTCGCTAGTCGTCGAACTCTCTCCAAGTGATGGATATCCCCGGGTTTGATGCTTGGATGCCATATTCTAGGTGCGGTCTCACGAAGGCGACATAGAGAGGCCTGAACATTTCTGGAGTGAGTTTGGCAAAGGGGCGTCGAATAAGAATAAAAGAGCTCCTTGCCTTGTTTGCGGCTTGAATGCAATGTTTTGATGGTTTGATGTATGAGTCGACCAGCAGACCAAGATCTTTAGTCTCCTCAACCTCCTTCAAAGGAGCAGTGCCACCGTTGAAGGTAAGAGCTGAGTTATAAGGTGTTTCCACTGCCATATGGCAACACTTATCGACATTAAGGTATAAATCCCAGTCAATGGACCAACTCCAGGCGCGCTGGAGGCTGGCTTGAGATTGTCGATCTTGCTCCTACGGGCTACCAGTTTCACATCATCTGCAAGTAGGAGCACGTTTCCACCAATCACGTCCGACATGTCATTGATGTATAGAAGGAAGAGAATTGGGCCCAACACAGAACCCTGGGGAACGCCCCTGACAGACTGCCATTGATCCGAACTCTGCAAGTACGACCCTCAAGATAGGATCCAATCCACTTTATAATCGAGTCATGGAGACCGTAGTTGGTGAGCTTATACAGGAGCAGGCGGTGGTTGACAGAGTCAAAGGCTTTGGCGAAGTCGAGAAAGATAATATCGGCCGCATCTCCATCGTCCACTATCCACGTCATCCATTCTTCCATCACCAGTAGGTTTGTATATATATATAGAGAGAGAGACAGAGGGGGGGATGTATGTATATATATATATATATAGAGAGAGAGAGAGGGGGGATGTATGTATATATATATATATATATATATATATACATACATCCCCCCTCTCTCTCTCTCTCTCTCTCTCTCTTTCTATATATATATATATATATATATATACTACTATTACTACACTTAATTTCTGTGATTGTGTTCTTGTCTGCAATTTAATACAGCCAAAATGGCGCATAGAGTGAAAATACTTTGAAAGGACGCTGCCCTGGAAATGTGAATACAAAATGAATAAAACAAGTTTCGCGTAATCGGAGCACAGGCCCGAGATACGGGCTTTTTTTCGAGAGAGAGAAAGATAGAGAGAGAAAGATAGAGAGAAAGTGATAGTGGCTGTGAGAGAGTAGATTGAAAGAGAGACAGAGGGAGACAAGGTGACAGAGAGGAAAATGGAAGAGAGTGGGAGCTGGTTGTGTAGTTGAATGAAATTATAAAATGTGAATACAAATAATTGAATAGGGCATTACTGTATCTAGCTAAAATTTTGTGACTGAATATTAAGTCATATGTATCATATAACTTGTGTTAGGACAAGATGTACTCAGTGCATTAATCGAGAAGGTACACTTTTATTGGAAAAAAGTGAAGAGCTGGTGGTTGTGGTAGTAGAAGGAGGAGGGGAGTCGTATTAGTAGTAGTTGCACTAGTAATAGTAGAATCTGAAGAAGAAGAAGAATCTGAAGAAGAAGAAGAAGAAGAAGAAGAAGAAGAAGAAGAAGAAGAAGAAGAAGAAGAAGAAGAAGAAGAAGAAGAGCAGCAACTAATATATCGTTTTGCTGTCATAATTTTTGCATCCTTTGTCTTGTACATCTTTTGGTATAAACTCTAAGTATTATTTAATTATCATAATTATCATAGGGCGGTGGATTGGCAGTATCAGTAGAGGGTCGGACGCCATGCTTTCCAGCATAGTTACGTCCCTTTACGATCTGAGTTCAAATCCCGCCGAGGTTAACTTTGCCTTTCATCCTTACGGGGTCGATAAAATAAAGTACCAGTAATGTACTGGGTTATTGCTGGCCTTGTGCCTAAAAATAGAAACAATTATTTAATTATCATAAAAGTTTAAGAAGGAATAATAGAATTCTCGTGTGAAATTGAGATTTCGCGTTCCCCAGATATTTGGAATACTAAAAGGGTAATCAATTTGACAACAATAAATCAATTGTCCGGGTCGAGGGAGAAACCAGAATCAAGAAAATATAATTATCGTTTTATACATTTATTTAACCATCATACACATATCTTTGACTCTCGGAAACAAATATTAAGTAAATGTTTCTAGAAACTTATCTGGAAAATGTCATTTTTATACATGGATTTCTTTTGTTGTAAGGAAATTCCGAACGAATCACTTCTAATCATGTTACTTTTTAAAAGCTTTAAATTGATTTTTATATTTTCAGTCGTGTTATCGCTTTGACTGAAGATTTTATAATGACTTCTTAGTTTTAAATATATCCCTTCTAACAATTTACCACCAGCTGCTCGTAATCTCTAATGGAAATGAGAGCACTTAGAGTGAAATATCCTTTAAAAGCTACGAAAAAGTTTAGGATTGTATTGCCCTTTTAATTTTGTTGTCATCTGAAATATTTTATTTTTGTTTGTTTAATATGTGCTGATGCATTAGAAAAAATAGGAATTACGAATATGCTTAAAACTGTTCAATTCTGAATAAACTAAATAATGTTGCATGGTAGAAAATTGCGCAGTACGCATGAACATCTGTAGTTCCTATTGACAAAGCTCTTCTATGTTAAAGCTAATAATTTACTTTAGTTTTACACCAGTCCTTATTGCAATACTAATTTTTTAAATTTTATTTAAGTTTCTATTAAAACATGAATTGTGTGATATGAATCTATTTGAAATTTTAAAAGCTGAGTTTCATATCAATTTTTTCTTTTTTTTTTTTTACTCAAATATTAATCATTTTTATTTTCTCATATTATTTTGAATGCCAGGCTGGTTAAAATGAAGGTGGTAGAGAAGATGGGAAAATAATTTATCGTGCAGATATGGTTAACAACATGCCAACTTTGAACTGAAAAGTTGCCAAGGTCATCATTACTGTCTATCCTCAAGATGATGACAAGTACTGATAACACAGGATCGATTTAATGTACAATATCTCTTACCCTCGTTTAAAGGCAATTTGTTTTGATTGATTGAGTTCAAATTTAGTATGTTTCTGGTTAAACATTGTAGAATCAAGACTACTAAATAGGCCTTTTTTAAAACCATTTATGAAGTGAAAGTGGTGTCATGAAACCTGAATGTTTTGTTGAAATATTTTAACATGATTAAACACATAATCTCTTATTTTGTATTCTTTTATGAAGGAAACACCTCAAATAGCATGTAACATATGTGGTGGTGGTTTTTATCTACTCGTGCAATTATAAGTCGTGATATTGTTTAAAAAAATGTTTTTTCAGAAACTGAAGATGACAGAATCATTAGAGCATCTAAAATTATGCTGTGTGAAAATTGTTCCGTTTTTTATGTTAACTTCAAATATCACCAAGATCAACGTTGACTTTCATCCTTCAAGGGTTAAACTATAGTATCAGTCTAGAACAGTGAATTTGCGGAAACATTAGAGGGTTGCAGTATTTTTTTGTCTCGTCATATACTGAGAGCTCAGCTTGCTATTACTAATATGCATATATGGACCGGACAAAAAGCTATTTTGTAAAAATTCCGCCTTAGGGAGCCACCGAAATATTACTTTGTATTCCAACGAAAATTCTATAGCAACCATATAGCGGTTGTCAATGTACACAGTGGGAATCGGTCGTTCGTTGACATGATGTACTACTACTACTACTACTACTACTACTACTACTACTACTACTACCACCACCACAACCACCACCACCACAACCTCCACAAATACTACTACTACTACCACCAACACCACCATCGCCGCCACCATCACCACCACCACCACCACCTCTAAGTGTTTGTAGCGGTAATGCGGTCGAGACTGATTTAATTTTTAAAAATATGTTCAAATACCATAGTTGAACAAACACACTACAAACGACTAGTTCATGTGGATATTGAAGTGGTTCGTTTCTTATAAATAACGACTCAGTAGATTATGTATTAATCTTGTTAACATATTTCAACACAAATATAACACAATATATTTAGATCTCCAGTCATTGCTTTCACTTCATAATCAAAATAAAAGACGCCTAATTAGTAGTTTCAATACTATACTGTACAGTGGACACTGAAAGTTTCTTTGTTCTGTTCTCAACAGAGTGATCCATGCTTGTAGAATCGTCCCAAGCCGAACAGGCAATGCATTTCTGGATATTGTACATGGTTTCCGAACTGAAATTCTTTATGAATAGATTGTTTACATAACCTCTTATTTACAGCTAGCTTTTAACACAAACATCAATACCGTTCATCAACCACTTAGCCTCTATGAAATGCCCCCCCCCCCACTTCTTATATTACCGACTGCGTTGTTGGTCTGGTGGAAAACTGTCAGCATTTGACAGAATTCTGGGTGCCAGATGTATATTTTTGGTTTTTCCTGAATCTAGACGTCAGTTCCGTCAAAGAGATACAATTTTGTCTGACGTGCATTACGAACGACGGCCATGTTTGCTAACATCATCGAGGAATCTCTGCAAATTCCACAACATCAGGCAATGAAGGCTCAGTTATGACATTCCGAATTTTCTGTGCAGAAAGTTTGGCAAAAGATGGACCACCTGGATATGTTCTTCCACATGGTAGATGTGAGTGGAATGTTAAGTCTGACTGGATGAAATCTGGGGTAAGATAAGGCGCTCAGGCAGTAATAAATAACTGTTTCTACGTTAGGCACAAGGCCAGCAATTACCCAGTGCATTACTGGTACTTTATTTTATCGACCCCGTAAGGATGAAAGGCAAAGTCAACCTCGGCGGGATTTGAACTCAGATCGTAAAGGGACGTAACTATGCTGGAAAGCATGGCGTCCGACTCTCTACCGATACTGCCAATAAATAACTGTTTCTACTTTAGGCACAAGGCCAGCAATCAACCAGTGCATTACTGGTACTTTATTTTATCGACCCAGTAAGGATGAAAGGCAAAGTCAACCTCGGCGGAATTTGAACTCAGATCGTAAAGGGACGTAACTATGCTGGAAAGCATGGCGTCCGACCCTCTACCGAGACTGCCAATCCACTGCCAATAAATAACGCTAGCTGTGCATGTTTTCGGTTCCTATCCTCAACCTTTCGCGGATAATTTTCTCTCGGTGGATTGGTAGTATTGGTAGAGAGTCGGAAGCCATGCTTTGCAGCAAAGACTTACGGCCCTTTAGGGTCTGAGTTCAAATTCCGCCGACGTTAACTTTGCCTTTCATCCTTACGGGGTCGATAAAATAAACTACCAGTAATACACTGGGATAATTGCTAGCCTTGTGCCAAAAGTAGAAACAATTATTTCTGAATACGCATGGCTATTCTAATCGTAAGCTTTTCCTTTTGATTGAACATTAGTAATATGCTAACATAATAGCTTTGTTCATATGTAATTAATGATCTGTAGGTCTTAGCTGAATGGTGACAGAATGATAGTTTCTCTACGCCATTTTACCATATATTTCTTCGATGTTGTTATAAATTTGTGTCAGAAATAGTGAGTTTCATATTGTTCTTGAAACAGCTACTATGTTCATCTTTGCAGATATAGTTCATTATAGAACATATGAAGAGTACGGGTGTGTTTGAAATTCACATATAAATATCCTTTCAGATTTCTGAGTAAAACGAATATTTCTTCCGACAATAACGCGTGTCCGGAAGTTTCGACAACACTATAAATACTTGATGGCCAGATTTATATAATTTCTTTTTTCTTATTTTGAGATTTTGTCATTCCAAGGAATACGCCATATTTAATAATGTATATTACGTTTATTACAAATACTGATTCACATATAGACATACTCAAGTACACATCAACATTCACATACACATATAGACATAGGCATGCATACGCATAGATACAGTTATGTCTCTTATATTCATATATGTGAATTATCAATGAGATGAATGGAATTATGGCTGATAGATACATCTTCCTATGCATCTATACATTTAGGAATTAAATTGATTGATAATGCTAGTTTGCATGAGGCTGTCTGCATGTATGAATGTAACTAAAACATGTATGTGTAAGAGAATTTATAGATAGCCATGCATCAAGACTTTCTTACCAATTTTGTTTGTGATATTTCCTGTTATTATAACAATAAAATTATCTAAGGCAAAAAATGTTCTGAAATGTTCGCTCATACACTTATTCGCTTAGTCTTTGTTCAGTTCTAGAGAAATTTTCATATTTCTACTCTTTCCTTTTAGAACATAAATATATCTAATTATAATAAACATACTATTTATGAATATATATACATATACACTTACTCACACTGACATACACATACACGCATACAGGCACTCACTGACACACATATGCCTATATATATATATATATATATATATATATATAATTATATATATATATATATATATATATATATATATATATATATAGAGAGAGAGAGAGAGAGAGAGAGAGGAGATAGAGAGACAGAGAGAGAGAGAGAGAGAGAGCGAGAGAGGAGATAGAGAGACAGAGAGAGAGAGGCACAGAGAAAAACTGAGGATAAATCATTTGTTCCAGAGAATGAAATTTTAACTAGTGACTGTGTTAGATGATAGATAGCACGTTAACACCTTTGATAGTCGCAGACAGTTTATCAATTATGTTCCATCGCTCTTTTATGACTACAATGCCATAACATTCACGTTTTGATTGTTGTATTTTTGTATATTTTCTTCATCTAGTGAAAGTAACTTTTAAAGTTAAACTTCGACTGTTATTGTATTTCTCGTTTTGAAATATGTACGTTGCAGCTCCGACAGTCTATTCATGACTAGAATCTCATGAAGGATATGTTTGTTTATAAATGTTTATCTTATGATTTATATTTGGATTATTGATTTTCGTTCTCTTAGGTATTGAATTGTTAATTGATTTTAGGGTTTATTCTATGTGGAAATTTAGAAATTGAAATATAGTAATTAAAGTTTAACAGCTATAAAACCTCTTGATTGAGAAGTAGCCGTATTTTATTGTGTTAGAACATTCTGTTGTTATATTGTAGAAATTCTATAAAAATACGGTCCTCACTCCCACACCTAATAAAATCTCACATTATTTTTGAATGCACTGGGTAATTGCTGGCCTTGTGCCTAAAGTAGAGACAATTATTTTTTTATATTTCGAAATATAAATCATAGTTATATTACTTTTCAACCTGATGTGTGTAACATATCAAGGTAACATGCACAGATCATATCTTTTCAAGATTATTGTCCTATAAAAGATAACGATGGAGTTTCCTGTCATTTAATATATCTAAGAAAACCTAGGCATCATAAGTGTTCTATTTGTTCAATTCCAATATTGTTTGAGTAAAGATCAAAGAGTAAAAGAAAATCGCTTGTTTCTCAAGACTATTAAATGATATTGTCGACTGAGTGATGCAAAATGAATTTCTGTCTAATGAAATCATGACTAACAACAATCGCTTAAACGGTTGAAGACTTTATGTTAGCATCATTGAAGTCGACACATTAACATTTCACAGTTTGTTTGCTATTATGCAATTTCTGATGTATTTTACTCACAGTAAAAGTACACGGTTTGGTTAACCTTTTCCGATATGATTCACTAAATATATTTCCATTGATTGCGACATTTCCTATTATTACGAATATTGCTATCGTATTTTTCTCTGACCTCTTATGTTTGCTAATGAGATGTTATTGCACATTAATCGCCTTGGTTTAGTGTTTTTTATTCGGTTTTTATCACCGAAATATATAATTTTTATTATTGGAAGACTGACTGCGTTCTATTGACCGGAAAGATTTAGCCATGTGTGAGATTCAGTTAAAGAATTTGAATTGATATTTAGAAATGTTCCAAAAAGAATGGATTCTAATATTTTTTAGAGAAAGTTAATATGCTCTTAACGGGAGCTTTTATTCCATTAACAGATTGAAATAATACCTCGTAAATGGTGAACAATCGAATTCTTATGTATATTGTTTATGTAACTGTAAAAACAAATATTCACAACATTATGATATTTTAGGCAAAGGAAGGGTTAGTATGTATTATCTTCCTTGCATGTTTAACTGCCTGCAATTGAGCACAACTATCCAGTCGAAGTCGTCAAAGATGACAAGGATGTAGGGACCGCTGACTCTTACTACTTCCCTTTAGTTATTTAATAAGAAACACATTTGTTTCATTTCAAAATGTATATAACTTACTTAACTAAATTGAAATTAGTTGAATAAAACTTATTAAATTTGAAATACGAAAGCGTGCTCTAAACTTGAAATTTCTTAGAGAAGCAGATATTGAAACAATCAACATTGTATTGATACGATAATTGTTTCTACTTTTGGCACAAGGCCAGCACTTATCCCAGTGTATTACTGGTACTTTATTTTATCGACCCCGTAAGGATGAAAGGCAAAGTTAACCTCGGCGGGATTTGAACTCAGAATGATACGATAACGATACGATAATGATACGATAATGAAACCTTTGTAATACAGTTGGAAAAATCAGTTTTTAAAAAGAAGACATCAACACATTTTTATATATATCTATCGTCATTTCAGAAGAAAAAGGAAAATTTCAACACGTTGGCAAAGGGCGATAGGAAGGACAAACTATCAAGATTTTTTAAAGATTATAATCTACTTTATCATGTTCCAGGAGTTATTTATCAATATATACCAATGAAGCTTAGAAATTAAAACAAATACTTTAGTTATCAACCTCTGCTATATATAATATAATTAATTCTCTTACAATATGTCCCTAAACATATTTTAAGAAACAGTACAAAAATGAAAATAAATCACAGTGGAAGTGAGAAACAGGTTTAGTGCTCTGTGTGGAGAGTCAGAGGAGAGAGAGATTGGATGGACTGAGGAGAGTATGACGAGGAGGTACGGGCACTTCACCAATGCAGTGGCGAAAGCAAGTGAAACCCTGGTGCCGAGGAAAAAGAACAAAGGGAAGCACGTCAGCTCTGCAAACCCAAAAGTGTGTGCAGCCAGAGAACACCTGAAATCTGCCAGGGACCAATTCTATGCTGATCCTACGGAGGAGAGGATGGAGACTGTGGAGGTGATGAAGGAAGAGCTCTGTACCGCTTACACTGAGGTCAGAGAGGAGGCACTGATAGAGAAGATCAGAAGTGTGGAGAGAGCGGTTGACAGATCTGGATGTAAGGAGAGCTGGATGATCATCAACGAGATCACAGGGAGGAAGAAAAGGTGTTCGAGTCAGATCCAGGGAACGGGCCCGAGGATAGGAAGAGGAAATGCCTAGACCATTTTAGGACCCTACTAGGAGAGCCACCCTCCACAGCCCAGAGCACTGGGGAGATCAGGCGGCTGTTTGAGGAACTGGATGTTGAGACAGAGCCCTTCACCAGAGAGGAGCTTCAGAGAGCCAAGAAGAAGATCAAGGAGGGCAAGGCTCATGGAGAAGATGGAGTGGCATCAGATGTGATGAAGAGGTGTGATTTTGATGATATCATCCTGGGGTTCTGTAACGGGGCACTGGAGAAAGGAGTTGCCCCGAATCAGTGGAGGATCAGTAACATCGTCCCAGTGCCAAAGAAAGGAGATCTCTCTAACACCAACAACTACCGGGGGATCTCACTGACGTCACTTGTGGCAAAGACCCTCAACAGGATGATTCTTAACAGGATCCAGCCTGAGATGGAGAAGAAGCTCAGGGACAACCAGAACGGCTTCAGAGAGGGTAGATCAACCACCAGTCACATCCTGATGCTGAGGAGGATATCAGAGGGAGCTAGAGCAAAGTGCTTTCCTGCGGTCATGGTTTTCATTGACTTTAGGAAGGCCTTTGATTCTGTGGACCGTTACTGCCTGATGAAGATCTTACAGGCTTATGGAATCCCCAAGAGGATAGTGGACCTGGTATCACTGCTCTACACCAACACCAAAGCCCAAGTCATTACAGCTGATGGGATGACCGAGTTCTTTGAGATACTGGCTGGAGTGCTCCAGGGAGATACATTGGCTCCCTAACTTTTTATCATCGTAGTGGACTATTGTATGCGCCTTGCACTGGAGAAACACCAGGACTCTGGCTTTACTGTAGCACCGGCTCAGAGTAGGAGAGTTGGGGCGAAAAAGGTATCGGATGCTGAATTTGCCGACGACATAGTTTTGGTGACAAATACAGTGAAGGAGGCAGAGGATTTGATGCGGGAGGTTGAGACTGTGTCGATGAGTGTGGGGCTGAGAATGAATGAGACTAAAACAAAATATCTGGTAGAGAATGTTGAGAAGCCAGAGGGGATCACTAATGTAGGCGGGAAGCCGCTGGAATTGGTTGAGGACTTCCTGTATTTGGGAGCAAATATTGGGAATACGGAGGATGATGTGGTTGAGAGGAAGAGCAATGCCTGGGCGGCGTGCCACAGCTTGAGGTCGGTGTGGAAGTCGGACCTTCGTAGAGACCTGAAAATCCGCCTCTTCATTGCTGTAGTGGAGTCTGTGCTGCTGTATGGGTCTGAGACTTGGACACTGACCAAAAAACTCACTCAGATGGTGGATGGGTGCTACACGAGAATGCTGAGGATGGCTCTGAACATTAATCAGTATACACTGAGGATGAAAAACTCAGAGCTGTATGGGAGCATCCCAAAAGTCAGCTCAAAAGTGACACAGAGGAGACTGAGGTTGGCTGGACATGCTCACCGACATCCAGAGTTGACATTGCACTCAGTGCTCCTTTGGGAGCCCCTACATGGACACACTAGAAGAGGAAGACCAAGGTTAACATATGTTGATGCCCTAAGGACAGACACTGGTCTGTTGGAGATGCAGGATATGGCAACGATAATGAGGGACAGAGACGGCTGGAGAGAACTCGTCCATGGATCTCGGGAATTTTACCCGCCTTAGATAGATATATATTCGCTTATTCACCAATGAAGAGGAATTGTGATTAAAATAAGACTGATATAGTAGAGTGATTAATTTATAGATAATATAGTAGAGAGATGACTTTTTGTTGGTTGGTTGGTTCCTTTCCGCATCACACAAAAGGCGAAAAGTGAAAATCGAAAGGTACGTTTAACAATGGAATAAGGGTATACCAAGTAAGTTTTACTGAGGGGAAAATAAAAACATCCCCGGAATCAACCATAAGGGATTGTCTCTGCGCGTTCGTTGTCAGCGATGCTAGTGATTCGCAGCAAGCGTGTCCAATTCGGACGGTGGTTTATACACACACAAACAAACACACACATTTATATTGTAAACCAGACGACGCATCCGATACAGACGTTTTCTCTTTTACCGGTTCTTTCTTATCACCTGTTTACCCTGGCGAAGCTGGGTACGTCAGCTAGTCATATATAAAGAGCATATTATGCCTATAGTGCAAGAATTGAGTGATTTTAGTTTAGTGTATATTTTATAAAAGCACATTAAATGAAGTATATATATTTTGCGTACGATAGAAAGCAAACGACATCACATTAATGTAGAACTTTATGACTTTCTATTATAATAATTTTCTCTCAGTGATTCCTATATCTCCTGTCGTGCATAAGTAGAGAATACAGTTTGCCTGAAGGGACAGATGATACTGACACTTTTATTAAAGTGCCGAAACCACATCAACTTGGCCAGTATGATTAAAAAACGACATTTGTATACGAATTTACTAAATATTCACAGTTTGAGGGAAGTGTAGGTCAAATAATCACGTCCATTGTTAAACAATATAAAGAATACGACTTTAACCTCAGCATTACATATATCATGTGTATCGACGAGTAGTGATGGCGAAGAATGGTGCACTTTTGGATTAGGAAATATCTGAGGATAAACTCGTATAACAATAATGCTGATCTATATTTGGAGAATGAATCTATTTGTTTGGAGAATAAATCTATAAAGTAAATTTCAAACGATATCCATATGCTGACAGCTAAAGTAATTGATTCTATTTAATTTTAATAAGTCGTATTTAATATTTGTAGTTAAGGAAATATATTTTCAGATAGAGTAAATATATAACATTCCCATTGTCTTTCAATATTGTGTATACAAGTGAAATAACCGATTTTCATTAAGTAACTTTCCTAAAATAAACGTAAACCTCCCACAATGAGCTAACTATCAATTGTATATTGACTGTATCATATGTAAAATCATGATAGATTTAACAATACCATTAAAAGAAAATAAATAGAAGTATTCCCTTGAGCTGGTCTAAAGATGAACAACATAATATTCCCATGACCCTAAACATATAATAAAATGAACTATTTCTTATCAAGACATTATTTAACAAATAGTATGAAGATAGCAATATTAACTTCTTCGTAATTTTCTACTTAATGTATAGAGTTAACTTTGGATATTTATTATTGTCTCGAATTTGACTTTTGAATTATTCATTCTTATTTACTTAAATTTGATGATGCAATTGGGAAATAACGTTCCTCTAGGTCTGCTATTCAATATTTTCATTGGCTTAAGTGGAATTGACAATATATTTCTGCCAGACAGAATTTATTGCTTGAACAGAAAACAGAAATTCATTTCAACGAAAATTTCATTTAATGATGAAAGTCTCTGTCAATTATTAGAAATGTATTCTGCCATATGTGTTTATCGTTCAAATAATCTCCGATTATTTTAACAATTTTTATTACTTTTACAGTTTGTTGAATATATTTATTGATGTGTGTCGTTTCTAGTTATGTACTTCATATGTAAGACATCTGGAATATAAAACCTTTATCAAGCAGAAAGTCGAGGTGTCAAATATTATCAGGTTTACCATATTTGACACGCTTCAAGGATAATGAAAAGAAAAATAAAGAGGGTATTACCAACTCTCATCTGCCACTGATTGTGGTTTTTATTTTTATTTGTTGCTTCCGGTAATTTGGAACATTTTCGATGCATAACTGTCAGAGTAATTCAGTAAAAGATGAGAACAATAAATCATCAACACGTGTTGTGAAGATGTTGATGAGATTAGGAAAATAAATAATACACATAATAATCATTTCTCTAAAATTCTTATTCTAGTGTTTTATAGTAGGAGTCGGTAAATGATTATGTAATATCAGTATGCATCTGTGTATATGCATACTTCATCATATATCTAGGTACCTGCGTTGAAGCATTTAATATCATAGTTTAGTTTTCGTCATCTAAATATAGATATAGCCTTAAAAGACAAAGTTAACTTTCATAAAGATTACTATGTGTATGTGGTTAGAAAGTGTAGGAAAGAATCGTTGGACAGATTTTACGGGAAACACCAGCCGCTGGAGACCCAATGATAGACCCCGAGCAAGATGGTTGGATAACATCTATGAGCTTGGCTGGTCTCTCTTTGGTATCCAGCCTGATAAGTTGGAGACAGATGCTTCTGACAGGACCCTCTGGAAGGAGTGTTTGAACACTCAGCCCACTACACACCCTCAGGAAGAGAAGAAGAAGAAGAAGGAGAAGAAGAAGAAGAAGAAGAAGAAGAAGAAGAAGAAGAAGAAGAAGAAGAAGAAGAAGAAGAAGAAGAAGAAGAAGAAGAAGAAGAAGAAGAAGAAGAAGAAGAAGAAGAAGAAGAAGATATTTCTGATATATTAATCAGATTTGTTTAGATGAAGTAATTCCTCTCATATTAAAATTAAAATTCGGAAAAACATCTCTTATTTTACATATATCTCTGAGAATTGGGAATGGGTTTACAAGGTATTCATTCGCCCTAGTATTATAATACCTTTTTTGAAGATAGTCGTATTCCTTACTCTATATTTCAAAACATGTTTTATTCAATGGGAAATAAAACATTGTATTTGTAGTATCAGCATAAATGCAGCAATGTATACAATTCATAACACAATACTCGGGCATTTATATCTCTAAAGCAAATTCATAATTCTAATTATTTTTCTGCAACAAAGTGCCTTATAATATCTAATGTATCGTTAGATAATATTATGTATTTTTCTCTTAAAGATAATTCGGGTAGCATATAAGAAATTATTGATTCCTCCACACCTCGAAACCCGAAACATGTTTACCATATAACGGACAAATGTAATAATGCATATATGTTTATTGTATAGAAAAATCTGCTTTATAAAAGAAATACGCGCATAAGAATATATTTATTATTTCAAATATATTTTGAACATTACTATTAATGTTATTTATTATAATAAACTTAAGGTGTTGGTAAAAGTGAGCAGTGTTGGTTGCTTCTCCCATTCAAAACGTACATGCTTTTTGAAACGTACATGCGTCTTGAAAGTGTGTTACACTTCTTCTTCTTCTTCTTCTTCTTCTTCTTCTTCCCGAGAGTGTGTTGGGGGTGTGAGTGTTCAAACACTCCTTCGAACGGGTCATGTCAGAAGCAACCGTCTCCAACTGATCCGGCTGGATATCCAAACGACACCAGGCCAGCTCATGGATGTTATCCAGCTATCTTGCTCGGAGTCTATGCCTGGGTTTCCTGTCGGTTGGTTTTGCGCGTAAAATCTGTCCAGCAATTATTTCCTGAAACATTCTTCCACCCATTCCTGAGACGTTCGTTGCAGCTGAGTGTTCAAATACTCCTTCCAGAATCGAAATAATAATACTTTAAGAATAAATAAAACTACTTATTAATCCTATAAGTAAATGACAATTGTTTATATTGTAAAATGAATAATTCTGATAATAATTCTAAAGATTATATAAAATGCATATACTGATGGTGATATGTGAATATGTTGTGGTAAATATCCTTATACATATTTATTATGTGTGTAAACTCGCTTGATAGGTAAAACTGTTTTTGATTTTTGAATTTTGCAACAAAATATTAAATATATTTATTAATTGAATTATGCTTCTGATAACTATATAAAATATTTTTATATTGTTTAATTTTGATATAATACATTAGTATAATTAACTCAAACGTAAACAAATACAAAAGATATAAAAAATTTCACGGAATTTAATTGGTCACTTCTGTTTGACTTAATATTTAAAAACGACGGTCATGCATCATCTCCCTCTCTTCTTTCTTTCTTTCATTCTTTCCTTATCGCGGTTACGTCTTCCCTCTTCTCTCTCTCCTTCTATCTTATCTTATTGTTTTTCTCCTTTTCTCTCTTCTCTTCTATGTATCTCTCTCTCTCTATCTCATTTTACATTTTTCATACTCACCCCCTCCTTGTACCTACATCTTGCTCCACATCCTCTTCTTCATCATATTTAAGTTTATCATGATATTATTTGTGTATATAAATATTGAGATTTGTTGTAATAAATCACTACCATGACTGGAATTGAACCATCAAGACAGTTGAGGTATGTCATACATCAATTCATATATTTTATCTGATGAGGCGTACAGAAAAAACAGCACAGTACCTCCGACATATATATAATAAAACAAATATTTTGATTATGTGAACGTATTCATTTATTAATATTTTGAATAATATTACTAACTCCAGAAAACTTCATTGTAGAGTGCTTTTAATCTATTGTAAAACTATATTCATTAATCAATGAATCATATTAATCGTTGGTTATATATATATATAATAAATGTATATACATATTCATTTTATTAAGGCTGAATAGAGAGTCGACTTACTCTGGAGCTATATTTATCAGAAGGTCATCAGCCTGTGATATACAGTCGAAACCTCAGAGTAACAAGACTCATTATTGATACTTAATAAAATGAACATTAAAACTCTACTTCGGTATTGACCACTCCTTTCTCTCACCCGTCAACCACATGCGGATATCTCTCTCTCTCTCTCTCTCTCTATATATATATATATATATATATGTGTGTGTGTGTGTGTGTGTGTGAGGTGTGTGTGTGTGCGTGTGTGTGCGTGTGTGTGTGTGTGTGCGTGTGTGTGTGTGTGTGTGTGTGTGTGTGTGTGTGTGTGTGTGTGTGTGTGTGTGTGTGTGTACCCGTATATCCACACACTCTCACTCACACCCAATAACAAGACAAATATGTTTGTAGTGAGATAAATACCTTCAAT
Source organism: Eledone cirrhosa (assembly GCA_964016885.1). Lineage (NCBI taxonomy): Eukaryota > Metazoa > Mollusca > Cephalopoda > Octopoda > Eledonidae > Eledone > Eledone cirrhosa. Next base: position 194,737,071 of record OZ024743.1, read on the forward strand.
TGCTTGACATTTCGGGATCACATTAGTAATCACCCCTATTAACTTCAGGGAGAGAGAAATTAGATTTGTCATATACATTCATTCCTTTATCAAGTTACCAAGAGAATTTTAGAAGTTGCTGAACTCTATCTTGAAATCAGCATGAGTTACAGATACAGTCCTTTAGGATCTGATCACATTCACAAAACCACTCCTCATCTATAAAGATACAGGCATATTACATAGTGACACATCCTTAGAATAACATAAATCTTTATATATATATATGCACAGTATTATAATCTGAACAAATATAAAATGTATCCTTCGCTGCAGAATTGTGCAAACTTACTGTACGATTCTCCAAATTATTTAACTCTGCTATGTATCATAATGCATTTTCGCAAAAATAAAATCGGTAAACCTATTAATAATTTACAATATTATATCTGCAGTACAGAAATATAGGGGAAGGAACAATGACGGAACAGATTTTGAAAATCTAATTTGCAGATTTGCCCTGAAGTAATATTCATTGTAGCGGTGTAATTAACTAGATACATACAAGCCCACTTACATTGCTTTAATAATAAATATCCCCGCGGCCGTGATTAATTATCTATGCCATTTAGCATTCAGTTATATATAGTATGTGGATAAGGTTCTCTAGAATTTAACTGTCAAATGTATGTGGTATTATCAAAAATTACTACACGGTGGGACATTTAAATATATGAACAGAACACGATTTATATAGATATGATTCTTTGGGATACATAAAATACAGATTTTCCTGCTGTTAAATGTGTAGAGGAAAGTAAGCCATGTTGCTAGATGCCTTACCCATATATTAAACATTCTTTTGGTTTTAATTATTTAGAATGATTTCAAACTATTTGATGGGAGCTCTCAGAGTGGTAAAAAAATGGAAGCGTACTATATTCTAAATTCTACACAATATAAACGCAGTGCTAGCACCAGGTTTAGGGTTAGAGTTAGGTTTAGAGCTAAGGCTAGATTTAAAGGTTAGGTTTAGGGTTAGGGTTAATGTTAGGGTTAGAGTTAGGTTTAGGGTTAGGTTTAGGGTTAGGAATAGAGTTAGTGTTAGAGTTAGTGTTAGAGCTAGGGTTAGAGTTAGGGTTAGAGTTAGGGTTAGATTTAGGGGTAGGGTTAGGGTTAGAGTTTGGGTTAGAGTTAGGGTTATGGACTGGGGTCGGTTTGGGTTGGGGTATAAACTTGCAAGTAAATATCTATGAATAAGAATATGCTAATGAATGCATTTGAACAATGTTACAACACGCATTAAACGTTTCCTTTTAACTCTGAGAATATATAACACACAAATGACAACAAAAACAAATAGACGATGGATATCGTTCGTAGAGTGCATGGTGGCTTATGCGCCATAGTGTATTATATTAATCATGCAATTTAAATGTGTATCAATATCAAATGTGTTTGTGTGTGCTTATAAAATATGATATACATGTGTGTTGTATGCATGCATATAGATTTGTGTGTGTTTTTACTTTGTATCTATTTTTCTGTTTGTTTAGGCATTTTGGTTGAATCATTTGCATGATACACCACGAAGGCCTAATTAGTTTCAATATCTAACATCCGTTGGAATGATGGCATGTCAAATTGTGCTGAGTTTTGATTTAAATCAGAGATGAATTAAAATATTTGCTCAACTTTTCAATAGCTCTCTTTGCCCGTTAATGAAAATTGAATGTGGTAAGTTATAAATATATGTAGAATATTACAAATATATAAATGCGTACTGTGAAAAGGTGCAGATCATATATGTGTGGAGATCATTAAGAACATTAAGATAACCGAAATTAAGATACAATTAAACTCATAGATAGAGCTATAGAGAGGCAAACGGCATGAAACGCTTAATAAATTAGATACATGTCAGAGCTTGTCAAACATTAATGATTATTTTTTAGATAATTGTAATTCGGTAGAAATTAGTTTTGAGATCTCCGGCTGGAAGAGGAATGGGCAAATATTCAGGAAAAACAAAAAAAAAATCAATATAAAAGGAGTTATCATTAGTAAATGATAAAGTAGAAAATCAAACTTTCCAGTTGTTGTCTTCCTGTTCCTTCTACAACTACTACAACGGTACGCGACGGAGCCCACCCACAGCCCCGGCGGACAGAATGGAGAAGGAGTTTCCCCGGAGGACGGCAAGAGAGACGCGCTGGAAAATGGGTGTTTTTTTGTGTCTGGTTGCTGAAATGTATTTGGTAGGTGTAGAGAGTTTTTTGAGGATTGAAAGAAATGGTTTCAGTTTTCACTCAAATACATTTAGGATTGAGAATTGTGAGTGATATTTAAATCAGTAGAATCGGATTTCTTGTGGATGTGTCAAAGCGGAAATTGTTTATTATTCTGGGTTAGGATGAAAGTGTTAAAAGATAAAAGAAAGCAAAATATCTGTTTGTTTGAAGAATGAACCAATTTACACATATCTTATAGCAAAGAGGTATGAAAGACAAACAATCCCATGCAACCATGTAAATTAAATAACACAAGTCTCTTGTAATTTCCTACGGGTGTTTACTTTAGCTATCCACAAATGGAAATATGAAATCGTGATCTAGAAATGTTAAGGAGTTGAGTCGTTTTGAATAATTGAGAAACATGCATCATGTACAAGCAATGAACATCTCCTCCAATTGAGTTGAATACAATACTATAGAAAGCATTTTTAATATGATACTCCGAACTGTAATATTTTTGAAGAATATAACATTCATTTATCGGGATTAAAATAAATCATAATAGAGTATCATTCTTCTTTATCACATTTGGCTATTAGAATATAAATTCGTCACAAAATTCATTTTTTTATTTCAAATATTTTATAATTATCTCAAACACTCGGAGGTTTTTACAGTGAAAACAAACATTCGTTTGAGACACACATCGGAGGACAAAAGTTGCTAGGAAATAAATACAGAACACTCACATGGCGGGAGTGCTTGCATATCTCTTAATCTCTTTTATTGATGCATAGAAAACGAATTTGGTTTGATCCTAATCCTAGTTCTCTTTTCTTTTAATACATTTCTTTATTTATATCTGATGTATTAAATTTATCTCTAGTTGCGTGAATATTTACCAAGTATTACCGTATGTTTATTTTCCCACGTTTATTTGCTTTACTTTTAATTGGTAGTGAGATCAATCCTAGATCATAGGAAGCCATATATTAATACAATGACCCTATATAACATAAGTCTCTTCAAAATGTTAACTGATAATCTCGAGGGTGAGCATATCACTGTACTAAGTAATAAGGTATTCATCTTTTGCTACTCTTGTAGTACTGATCTAAGACGCCTGAGATTGATACAATTCTTCTTTTTACCGTATGAGATATGCACAGTAGTTAGAGACGGATGTCGAGACCAGCCCGCCAGACCAAGTCATCATTTGCCGCATTATGGGTATCCTCCATGCCGCCGGGAAAACGTCTGAGGGGGAATCCCGAACAACATGCAGTGCTGCCTGGTCAGGGTCATCACATTCACATGCTGGGATGTTTTTTATTTCTCATCGATAGAGATGGTGGGATTTCCTGGAATGTGCTGTGCGCATCCCATTAAAGGAAACCCGTTGCTTTCTGTCAAGCTCAAAACCGGCTGTTTTAAATGTGGGAAATGGCACCCTTCACGTGGTTCACGCTGTACAGAATTCATTTGAACTAATGCTATTGCTTGATATATGCTCATTGCTCGATTGATACGACTAAACACCCAATTAGAGTATTTGTAGAAGGGAAAGGTATATGTTGGAGAAGACAAGAAAGATAAGCGTATCAAACATAACAAAGATACAAGATAAGGAAAACTTTATCAAGGTAACTCGAAATATATCGATCCAGTTGCTTGTATTTCCTATTATTGTAAGTAGATTTAGGGCAGTGGATTGGCAGTATCGGTAGAGCGTCAGACGCCATGCTTTGCCGCATAGAGTTACGGCTCTTTATGATCTGACTTCAAATCCCGCCGAGGTTAACTTTGCCTGTCATCCTTATGGGGTCGATAAAATAAAGTACCAGTCATGCACTGGGGTCGCTTTAATCGACTTTACCCTCCCCCCAAATTACTGGCCTTGTGCCTATATAAGAACCCATTATTCTCTAAGTGGATTAGAGTTTCTTATATGTTGTAGTATTTCATTGTTTGGTGCCTCATACCCAACTTGACCACAACAAATAAATTGTAAATTTGAATCGATATGATATTGTTATTAATCTTTCAAAACTGCTTATCGATATAATGAAAATTTGACAAAATGATAACTATTATCTTTTTAATGTTCCGTTTTATAAATTAGATCACACCAAGAGTCTTTAAGATCGATATCAAATTAAATCGATGAAAAATTGGTCAAATGTGATAAAATGATTTAACAGCATATTTGCCAGGTATTCATTATATTAATCGGTATTTAAACCACCTCGTTCGTGATATAGGATTATATTTCACCCTGGAAATTGTCTTAGTTCATCATGTATTTAATGGTACTAATGTTTCTCGAACTACATTTCTGGCAAACAGGGTTCCTTATGAATAATCATTAGAAATCATTGAGATGTAATTTCGTAGAGAGAAAGAAAATAAATGGCGTATAAGGGGAGGGGAAAATCTACACCCCTGGTAAGGTGGTACGTCTCAGCTACTCTCCACGAACACGAGGGTGAAGGCATTGTCACGGAAAATAAATAGTAAACGACACACGCTGCATCAGCCACCCCATCTCACATGGTTCCTTTCCCACTGCGGGACGGAGTACACCAGAAGTCTCAACGGTATTCGACACGAAAAGGAATCCAGTTTCTGATTATTTACTCTAAACACTTAATACTTTTGTACATACAATGTATCTATCAACAAGTATTAAGTACAGTCCACAATTCTTGAGATAAGCGCGATGCATGGACAAGCCTCTATGCTCGGTTTCTATTGGCCAAATGTGCAGTGTGTGAAGTAATTTCGATTTTATTCCAGTACATATCGATCATATCATATAACATTCCATATTTCATAGTAATATGGTCAGTGTGCTGTTAATTTCAAATAATTTCTTGTTGCTATTAAACCACAATAAACAATTTTATTATTAATGTTCTAACACTGGCTAGCGGAACAATTAATTCACCATTACATAAGATACCATCTTATATTTCAATGACGTACATGGCCAACAGGACAATTCAACCAATTAGTAATAAGAAAATTCCTATTAATATACCAGGCCAAATATTATCATTAGCGTTCTCCGACCTGTTCAACTGTTCTTTGAAACAGAGCTGGTAGTTTTAGATACACATGGAAGACATGTCCATTATAAAAGACCCAACGGCAACTTTTATTGCTATCGAACACATCTCCATCTAATAATATACTCCTTTTAACTCCAACTGTGAAAAATATTCTTTGCTATAAAGAAAATGAAATATCGATTGAATATTAGGAGTTTAGTAAAGATCTGAATCAATGTTTTTATTTCCACCTAATTCATAGTCTCCACATATTCTCTGATCAGCATCCACTTTTCGTACAACCAATAAAGGAGACTCCTATTTATCCCCTCTGGGAAGAACCTCTTCTATAAGACCTTCATTAATTAGTTTTCTCAGCTTCGCTATGACTAATGGCTTAATTTGAATTGGTAATGGCTTTGCCTCAAAATAACATAGCCTGATATTTCCTTTGAGAAGAATGTTAGTCTTAAAATCTCTTAATCCTCCAAATTGTCCCTGAGCTTCAATCTCATGAATTAATGTTCAACTATCAACTTTCATCACGTCCATACGAAGCAAGCCATGATTTTGTTTACATTCAGACACAACGACACTCTCAATACTTTCTATGCTGTTATCATTTCCCAATAATGCGCTGAAGTTTCGAAAAAATTCAACGAGTGATGGATTAAATTGTTTTACTTTAAGATTACATTTACTTAATTACAGTTGATACAAATCAATCCAGAACTTCAGTTACCTCGATCTCTGCATATTATTTTTGTATTTTAGTCCAATTTCATAAACAGCTACTAAATAATCATCAGCAATTAATTTAATTTCTGCGTCCATTTGTTGTTGTATAATTATATACTGCCTGGAAGTGAATTATTTAAATATTTAAAACACATTTTCCAAATGAAAATATGGTACAAGATCCACTAAAGTGATATTAGAATGAGATTGATACTGTTTTCTATCAACATATGACACAGTGATATGATCAATATTATTCTAACTTTCAGTTTTGTTTGTCTTGTTGATCAACCATCTTAACTTTAGACAAAAACTTTCAAGCTCTTCAGTAAACACTGCATGCATTAAATCTTAGATCCGCTGCTTGAAGATATACTATTTTTTATAATGTTCATAACTATATTGTATATATATAATTGCATACCATTTATGAGATCCCAATTAAGTTTCGAATTCCCATAAAACACTGACTCACGCAATCTCAAAATTCTAAAGGTTTGTGGGTGGGTGACGAACCGTTGACACAATCCCTTGTCTGATATATCTACACACGTATTCAGCGGTCTACAGAAACTACTTTGTATTGACAATCTACCAGAATTTGGCAAAACATCTGATATTTGTTTATTTTCGTTAGTGTACAGAATATCCTTCTTTCTTGCTGTAGCAAAGAAATATCGTAGACGAAGCCTTTGTCGTGTTTGAATCATCGACTGGCGTCATTGTCATATTCTATTCTATATATACCCACTCTCACCGTAGTCATCTGTGATCCTTTAAGTTCAGAAGTTTTATTCAATTGGATACCTCACCTAAGGCATTGAACTATTAACGCCCTTACATATACTTAATTAGCATGCACAGTGCATGTGAGGTTACCTATATTATTATCATAACAATAACATCACTAGTAATTATATCACACCAATTTTCAGATGAAAGTAAATTAACACACTAATGATAGGTGAACTAGATAAACAAATTCAATGTCTAAATATAACTTTATGGTAGGATCTAATGAGTTGTACTGCAAACATAAAAATAACTGGTCAACTATAAGGTTTTAGGTGTGATATTATAAACTCTTAAAGTTGATTTTCTGGTTTAGGTGCATGAACGTATGTATGTCCGGCGTATTTCATAATAATATATACAAGTGCATCTGATTATTAATCCATAAATTGATTGAGAGTTTCTGATGACCTAGACGTAATTTTCCATTAACATGTTTAATAGAACCGATAGATCTACTTGATTATAACGATTGACACATCTCTCTTTCAATCTATTTTCGTATTCCAGCAGAGAAAAATATACTCTCACATATATATGAAAAGAATAAATCAGATATATTTGAACTTTATCACAAACGAAATAAAAGACCAAGTTCCTCCGACTCAACTGGGTAAATAATGATTTCTCACGTGAATACTAATCAAATATTTCTAGGGTGAAGATCTAATCGATTCAACTCAATTAGATGCATGATAATTATATTATAGTCCCCAGAGAAAAGAAAAGTAAAACAAACTTCAATGGGAGATAATCGACCTGTTCTAGTTCATATTGTGATTGTTTTGATTTCATTATCTAACTATCCAAGTACATTTTGAGGGTGCACTAAATCTTTCTAAGTGGATGCTGTTACGGTTAACCCTAATTGCACTGGCTTACGATCAAAGGAATTTCAACTCTGTCATATCCTTTTCTGGAAACCCCAAGAGCACATAATCCAATGTGCTCACATTTAAGACGGTAGGGTATGTTTGAGAGAGAATCCTATTTCTATTAATTAAAGTCTTCGGTGATTGATGCAAACTGTTGAGTTGGTGTGTGGTGTGGTGATGTTGCTTGAATAGATAATCTATAAGAAGTTTGTAAATGGTTCAGATGCTTTTAGTTTTGACAGCAACTTTGATAATTTTTCCTTTTATAAAGACATTTCCTTCCTACTTTTGGATTTGCAATTTCATTCTTTTAGCTCTTGTCTGTTTATATTATTTTTGTGTTTAGATTTCTGATGATATCCAACATCTTCTAAAAGTAGCTGAGGCAGCACGCTTTTACATTGTTTCTATTGATTTCGTCTATGTTTTAGTGATTAGGAAATGTCTACTGGTAAGCTATATATATAGATTCTTGTTACATTCCCTAGACAGCTTGTGCATTCCCTACACAGTGGCAACCTTTAGGTAAGTGCAGATTTCTTTACCTAACCTTAAAACAATCAGGAATAAATATGGACAGGACGCTATATGTTTATGTTACAAAACCTAGCTTATACCTGATGGCTTGTTATGTTAAAAAGAACAAACCGACTTCTCCCAACACCACATAATATCGTGAAAAAGAATATTTTGGAATATTTTGGATAATATATTTCTGGATATATTGTCTGAAAATAAGATGAAATGTCATGGCTGGAATGCTTAAACTACTATTTGCTTGTACTGATGCATATATTCATACGTAGAAACATTCACGTCTGCCAGTTTTAATGTGTTTCTATCCACTGATGTGGTTGTGTATGTACATAAGTTGATGTCTTTCCTGTCACTGCGTGTGGAAGAAAACTCGAAAGTAAAAAATCATGGTAAGAGCTTGTTCAAATTAGTCTTTGCCTACTTTATAAAGAAAAAAAAAAAAAAATAAATGCCTGGCGGAATTTCACTTTAGTGCCACCTTCAGAAACTAATGGTCAAGACAGCTCATCTTTCCTTATATATCCCTCCCTTTTCCTAACAGTTGGCATTCAAGGATATTGGTTGTATATATATATATGATTCTGCGGTGCACTAATCATTTTATGTTTGTTCATAAGCAAATTGTTTCATTCTTACAATGAAACCTATAGGAAAACAGAATGAATTATCTCTTGAGTGAAATAATGTTGTTTCAGAGTGTTTACCAAGAAATGTTTGACAAGGCAGCTTGAAATGTTTTGCAAAAAACATCAGGAAACAATCAATTGTTGAATTCATGAAATCCGACACTAGAACAAAACTGACCTTTAATTCTACACACATATAGAAAGGTTTGCAATATTTTCGTAGTCTTATGCAGTAAAACATGAGATATTAAAAAATATATATATTATTTTACATATGTTCTCAATAAATCCAGGCATGGCTTTGTTGTTAAGCATTTGCATCATAACCACAAGATTCCAAGCTCACTCCCAATATGTGGCACCTTCAGCTATAGTCTTCTACTATACCTACTGTTGGAGTAATGTATGTTAAGTGAAATTCGATAGACGTAAACTGATGGACTCCATTTTATATATATATGTATGTATGTGTGTGTGTGTGTGTGTAGAAATGGCTTCTACAGGACTAGAACTGTTTCATTCGGAGGAATCATCAGGAAAGCCCTGATGATTTCCTTCGAATGGAACAGTGCTAGTCCTGTAGAAGCCATTTCTATATCAAATATTTATACTCTGCTATGTATTGAGTCCCTTACTTACTGTGGTTACCGCCGATTGAACCCGGGATATATATATATATAATATATGCATGCGCATGTATGTGTTTGTGTGAAGATTACTTTAAATACCCTAAAACCAAAAGGATTTGGATACGGTGCCTAGTGGTAAGAGTGTTGGGTTCAATTCCTGACCTGAGTTGTTTTACTCTGAATCGCTTCAAGCAATGAAACCAGGATATGCACCAGCCTAACGAGCCTTAAATTGATTAAGACAGACTTTAGTGTGTGTGAGTATTTGATTGGGTGTATGTTTATGTTGTGTGTGTGTGCCTGTCTATGTCTGTGGAGCTACGACATGACCGTTGTCAAATGACTGAAACCAGTAACGGAATAAACGAATGTTATGGTTTGGTTTGTGCCCGCACCATTCGTAGACCATCTAAATCTTATGAAATCGATTATATATTATATGAAACATTTTCAAACCACGTAAACAGTCCTATCTTTGTGAAGTAATTTTAGCTATGTTTTATATGTGAAATCATCCGGACACATAATCAATGATGAGGACATGTGTTGTAATTGTGTGTTTTCTTATTGTTGAATGCGGCAGGATTGGTATGCTCCCATTGAAGATTATTTTGGAAATAACTGTTCGGGAACATCATGAATTATATATTAATATATTCTACATGTGAAGACGCGTGGCTGTGTGGTTAGATAAATGGATTCGCAATCGTATGGTTGGGATTTAGATTCCCGGACAGGACGATGCATTTTGTCCTTGAGCAATACAATTTATTTCACGTTGCTCCTTCTGCATAGATTTGCAACCGGCAGGTAGTATTAACAATTGGAAAGACCAATGGAAACATTGCTTCCTCGGTCCGATTTGACTAGCTCCACCCCACTCCTTAAGCGAATGAGTTCTGGCATCTTGACAATCGACTGTCGATATTCTATTTTTAGTTTCAATTTAGGATGTATTTCGTTAAGTATGAATAGATTTCATTTGAAATTGTACTGGTTTTTTTGGTACGCTTGCATATCTCTCTGATTTAAATATAATCCCCCCACTTTAGTTGTGTATGTAACGCATATGAAACATAGAAAAACGTCAGTAGCCTGTAACGAAATATTATTGTTATTTTGTTGGGGGGTTTTAACAATGCATGACATGTTTTTTCCTATTTCTTCCCTTCGGTTATATTCTCGACGTCCTCAATAAAGACATTAAAGTAAGAAACTACTATTCAGTCTGTTCTAAAAATCACAGGCGTTATGCCTATGCAGAAAAACCAAATAAAATAGAAATAAATAATATAATGTTACATAAAACCATTGAAGTAGCAGCTTACAGTTGTAATGTAATTGTATATGTTCAGTGAACGGAGTCCACCATATGGTTTGAATTCTGAGCAGAAGTTGGACAACATTTCTGTGCTGGCGCTAAGAATACAAACCAAAGCACATTTAGTATAAACACCAAGAGTGGTCTAGTGGTTAGGGTGTCGAACTAAGGAATATAATGCCGTGGTTTCGATTCCTGGATCGCGCGGCACGTTGTATTCGGGGTAAAAACAACTAGTTTTGTGTTGCTCCAGTACAGTCAGCTGGAAATGCGTACTGAGACTAGTTTGGGATTAAACCTGGTGTCCTATCCATGTGGCACGAATCTTAAACTCACAGTGGCTTGACACTGATGAAACTGAGATAAACAATGATCCGATGGACCTAAGCTCTTGGAAACAAAAGGAAAAAATAATATAAATTTGTAGTGTTTATCACGCCACACGACTTAATATTTTGGATGTGGTTTGTGGAGTTCGCTATATTGTAATTAATCAGGCGAGATTTTTGTCTCTCTCTCTCTCACCGCAACAGAGATATTAACATTGAGTATGAAACATATGAATCGTATCTGTTTGGCATGGCATACAAACGCCTATGGAATTGAAACTGCCCACTTATGTAATTTGTAAACAAAACAAAATCATTTTTATAAACTATGAAGCACCGGTCCTGTAAAAAACAATGAACTTCATACAAGCATAGGAATTATAGGAATTCATGTGATTGTCTTTGTACAGTGTACCAATTTTTGTGGTCTTCTTCTTCTTCTTCTTCTTCTTCTTCTTCTTCTTCTTCTTCTTCTTCTTCTTCTTCTTCTTCGTTCACTTACTCTGAGGATCGTGTAGACAGAGTCCTCAGGCTCGCCTTTCAGAAGATTTTGTCAGAAACAATCGCCTCCAATTGATACGGCTTGATCCCCAAGCAAGACCAACATATCTCATTGATTTATGCAACCATTTTGCTTGTGGTTATTCTGGTGGTTGGTTCTGCCAGTAAAATATGGTCAGCTATTCTTTTCTTCGACATTCTAACCGTAATATCGGAACTGTGATATCCCAATTTGTAGAAGTAGCAGTTCTACCTGGAGCGATTCTCTGATCTCCGAGCTACATACCCTACAGAATAACATTACTCCAAAGACACCTCAGAGGATGCTCATTTCGGTCGCTTGTATCCAAAATCCTGTTCATTCAGCCATTACCCGTAGATGTTGTGTATCCTAAGACCCAAATGAGAGTCCAAAAGAGAGTAAACGTTAACGTTAACTTGCTGCTGAAAAGATTTAACAATAATATCGAATGTTTCCAGTAAATACCAATACAGAGCAAACGTAGGTTGTACAATAATAGAACGATATAATATCATTGAAAACTTAATTCTTTACTATTTTTCAGTGCTTCATAAGTATTTTAAGTAAGTTCAGTTATATAATTTAAAATGGTGTAAAACATAAAGTTGAGGAGTCAGAGATTGTAGTAAAATCTACATATTGTAACGGCAGATCAAGAGCCGCGTTCTTAGCTGGTGACTATAGAAAGATACTGGAACAAATGTCATTTTACGTGCGTACTTGTATGTGCATTGTTAAAATGTTACATATGGAAGTATTTGAGCATATGTATTCGTTTCTGTAGAATGCGGCGTTTATCTGTTCATGAATATTTCATGGTTACACTATATTTAAAAACAATGATCGAGAATTACAATAAGAGGTTGGGGTTGTTAAATAAAATCTATTTTCTTTATCATACTTTCTAACTGCAATTTGTATCCTGGTAGACTGATAAGGAAGTTTTTCCGCAAAGGAATTTTATTCAAAAGAATCTTGGCTACAAGGAGTTTGCTTATTGTAAAACTGAAGAAAACCATCCTTTGTATGTATGTTTAATAAACTTTGGTAATATTTTGTAATCATTGAAGGACTAGAGATATATTTTCTCTTTGTTTTGCTTTAGTTTTTACTTTCCAGCTAATCTTGGTATATTTTAAGTGTAAAGGAGATAAGTAGATTTTTATGTAACTTATATTCAATTTAAAATATTTTTTGACAAAGAACACGTCTATTGCTGCAACGCAAACACTGAAAACAATGATTCCATAGTCACGAAGAAAAACTGGTGACTTAGTTCCTTATACTATTTCAGACTAGTATATACTGGTACACCATATATATATATATATATATATATATATATATGTGTGTGTGTGTGTGTGTGTATATATATATATATACGGAATTTATATATATATTATATAAAGCTATTCTTGAAGCGAAATCTTATTTCTTATATATATATATATATATATATATATATATATATATATATATATATATATATATATATATATATATATATATATATATATATATATATATATATATTTATATTTATATATATATATATATATGAATATATATCATTATTAAAGAAATAAGATGTCGCTTCAAGCATAGCTTTATACAATATGTATAGAAATTTCGTATTTCTAAAGAAATAAGGTTTTAGAAAGCCGTAGCTATGCAGACACCGGGGGGGGGGGGATAACGCCCTCTGGTGGTGTCCAGCAGAATCAAGGGGAACAACCGTCTATGCATTTTAAATCCAGCAGTCGCAAGCGGTGGAGGGATCGTCCTGATGAAGGCCAGTCAAGCCTGAAATAGATAGACGGTTGTCCCCCTTGCTTCTGCTGGAAACCACCAAACGGCGTTAGATCCCCGGTGTTTGCATAGCTACGGCTTCCTAAAACCGTATTTCTTTAGAAATACGAAATCTCTCTCTCTCTCTCTCTCTCTCTCTCTCTCTCTCTATATATATATATATATATATATATATATATATATATATATATCATAAAGTATGTCCATAGAATCATTTGATAAAATATATATACCATTCCTCTTCCAATTAGCATAATTAACAACATAAAAAATCAATTAGTCCAGGCTTTAAGAATAAAGGCTCCTATGTAGAAATATTTGATAAATAAAGGAAAGCAGCCTCTTCGCGGCCGACCGCAATACAATGTTTACCCAACATTTCAACAGCATGTAGAAATCGACTAAATATACAGTCAACCATACACAATCAGGTATACATTTAAAGTTAGAAGAAATTCGTACACTCTTAACGTGATTATGTCTCTACCCTGGGTGCCGTTCGCGTTGTGAGATATCCTATTAAGGATAAAATCTCGAGTTTCGAACTCATCACGAGATAAACTCATAGGACAGTTCATTTTCCAAAGCGATCCCCGCCAGAAATAGATTCAAAAATGGCAAAGAATCGTGACGTGGCAGTGGTCAAGTTAGAAAGAATGTGTGTGATTAGTTGCTTACGGCTAGTGGGCTGGTTGCTAGAAAGCATACATATTTATATGTATGTATATATATATACATATATATATATATATATATATATATATATATATATATATATATATATATATATATATATATATATATATATATATATATATATATATATATATATATATATATATATATAGTTCAAGAGTAACAAATCTTAAAGAGAGAGATAGAGATAGGAGAGGAGATATGAGAGGAGAGATTTGTGAATTAGTTAGAAGCCAACGCGTAAAGGCATGTGCTGAATGTGCAATATGTAGTAGAAAGAAGCTTGGTGGCTGGGTTCATGCAGAAGTTAGGTGCGCAGAGCTGGAAATATTCATTAGTTAAGCAAAGCAAGACCAAAACTTTCACAAGGAACACATTATTAAAAGATTGTCAACATATTTTAGTTTGATGTAAGGAATGTAGAGAATAATAATAATAATAATAATAATAATAATAATAATAATGTTTTCTTTATTAACCACAAGGGTTTACATAAAGTAGACATTAAGGACAGTACAGGACAATACAGGACGGTACAAATGGGCATTTCTGCGTGTAAAAAAACAGAGGATGTAATAAAATAACAAAGAAAAATGCCCCAATATGTGGGAGACTTCCGAGGGACATTTGTGGAGAAAACCCATTAAAAGACCACAGTGACCCTGACCAACAGGGCAAGTGCCCTCTCCCAGTTTTCCACCTTTAATTTACAGACACATACTCAGAGAAGGCCCATTCATTCGGGCCATACTTGATTCTTCAACAAAATGCTGGGAAGAGAGCACTTCCCTCTCTACCCTGATTTTCCATTTCAAATGAAATTTGAAAAAGTTAATCAGGGCATCACCGAAGAGGTAAGTGCTCGCCTTCAGCCCTTTCAAACGTGTCCACCATACTATCTCTTTCGCCATGTCCACCAGACAGATAAAAACTGCCTGCCCTTCCCGGCTAAAGGAAGAGGGCGGGGAAATCCTCACGATGGACTCAGCTGGTTGCTGGATCCGTCCTACACGTGACAGCAGGTGTTCGACATAAACCCACAAGTCAGCAATGCTGGGACACTGGACGAGTGCGTGCAGGACGGTTTCGTCACCCTGTGCGCATCTCGGACATGCCCGGCTGACGGCACCTACATGCCTGTAGAGTTTATCCCGAACTGGCAAAGCTCCTCGGTAGCACTGCCAGGCCAGGGATTTCTGGAAGTTGTCCATAGGCCCCGGCCCGAAAGTCCTTCCGAAGAGATTGGCTAGTTGATTTTCGTCGAGGCCTAGAGTTTCTCCAAGTACGTCGTCGCTCTTCCCCTCCATTAATCCCCTATAGAACGCCAAGGTGGAGTTTCCACCGATCACATTGCCCGATTGGTCGAGGGCTGTGAGCGCCTGAAGACATTCCAGTCTCCAAGCGCTCCCTCTCGGTCTTCGCTTGACCCAGGACTGCAGCTCCGTCAACGAAACGAGCTGGGTAAAAACGTGTCTAGCAAACGGCGACCACACATGATCACCGTCGAGGAAGAGGTGGAGATGCGTAGCCTGAGCGCGTGTCATCAGCCACGGCTTGCCCAGCCCTCCGCGTAGCGGGTGTTGACAGCAGATGGACCGCCTGACCATCGGAGCGCGTCCCTTCCACAAGAAGCGAAAGAGCAAACGCTCCAGCGCAGTCAGGCGGGGCTTTGGACAAGGTACGACGGTCAGGCGGTAGTAGATGACGGACGCGATGTACGCGTTAGCCACCCCCGCTCGACCTTTCAGGGATAGCTTCCTCTCGGCCCATTTCTGGGTGAGAGAAGCCACCCTGCTCGTCACCTCGTCCCAGTTTTTGTCCGTTTGGAGGTCTGGACCGAACCAGATCTCTAGCAATTTAACCGGTCCGTCCGTCCAGCGCCCGACGACGCTGTTGGACGGCATGGACCTGCCTCTCCAGGTGCCGAGCTGCAGGCCCACTGACTTTTCCTGGTTGATCATTTCTCCTGTTACCGCTTCGTATTCTCTTAGTGTAGTGCCGATCGCCTCGATGTGTTTGGCGTTCGACACCACTACGGTGACATCGTCCGCATATGCTGACACGGATCTTCCGCATCCTAGTTCGCGCGGGACCCCCCTCAACGTCTCCAGTTTGTGCAGTAATGACTCGAGAGTCAATACGTACAATTGGGACGAGAGGGGACATCCTTGCCGACCGACCGCATGATGTTGAACGGTTCCGAAAGGTGACCGTTCACTCTCACTACAGAGCAGATGTCGCTGTGCATGGCAGCGATCCAGTCTCTGAAGACGGGCCCAAAGCCAGCCGCCCTCAGGACTGCCGCTAGGTAACGATGGTCGACCCTATCGAAGGCTTTCGACTGATCTAAATTGATCAAAGACCCACCCGTCCCAGGTTCCCTAGCGACCCTCTCTAGATGTATCGCATGAGGTGGAGGTTGTCGTGGATGGATCTGTCGGGAATGGCGCATGTCTGTGCCTCTCCCACCAGACCACCAACGACAAGCGCACACCTCTTTGCTAGCACCTTGGCCAAAATCTTGAACTCTGTGTTTAGCAGAGTTATAGGCCTAAAATTATCTATGTTATCCCCCTTGTTCGGATCCTTTCTCAGCAGCGCCACCGCTCCTCGGCTCACAGAGCTGGGAATTCTCTCGTTCTGTTGCCAGTTGCAGTAGACGTCCGCCAATAGGCCTCCGAAAAAGTCTGGCATTTGTACGTAAAGTTCATAGGGCAGACCATCCAAACCAGGCGATTTACCCTTTGTGCAGCCAGTCAATGCCTCCCGTACTTCAGCGGTTGTTATCGGCTTTTCGCAACACTCCGCCTCAGTGGCCGAAAGCCGCGGCAGTCCGTCGAGGTAGACACTAAAATCCATCCCTCGATCCGGCCCGGCACTGCCCCCGAACAGTTGAGCGAAGTGTCGCTGAAAAGCTTCAAACATTTGCCCGGGATCGAGTAGCATGCGCCGGTCGTGGTCCACCAAAGACCGGATCGTGGCTTTGTTGCCACGACGCGCCTCCACCACTCGGGCCCATTGAACGGCTTTCGTCCCCTCGTGTCTGAGAGCACGCACCCTAGCTTTGACAACGCAGCCTTCGTGCCTTGCATTGAAGAATTGGTCAAGGACCAATTTCGCCGCTAAGCGCCTCGTCTAATTTTCTAACTAATTCTCCCTCTGCTCCATTTTTCTCTATTGCTAAAGCCTTACTAAACCTAATGTCTCTATTCTAATTGCTCTTTTCAGAGCAAACCACCAATTGTTGTTGACGATGGCCCCCGTCAACGCCCGCGTAACTAGTTCGCTAATCCGGTCTCTGTAGCCCTTGCGCGCTGGTAAGGACGCGTTTAGCTTCGAGTAGCCGGGTCCTCGTCTATGAAGCCTATCTAGGTCAAGCACACAGATTACGAATGTGTGGTCCGTGTAGCTGACTATCTTGAATTGTGGACAGCCTATGCTAGACCTATCTATTTCCCTACAAAATACTCTATCTAGATATGATCTGGATGACCCTATGCGATTTGTTCAAGTCCACATTGGTACATTCGGGAAATCCATTCGGTACCTGTCATACAGTTCAAAACGCCTGAGTAGGTTGGTGAGACTCTTGCACCCTCCTTCCCTATCTACTAATCCCACACAATCCCAGCGTGCATCTAACATCCCGTTCCAGTCGCCCTCTAACACTAAAGAGGGGGACGTTCCAAGAAAGGTCTCTAGACGCCGGAAGAAATCAGGCCGCCCTGCTCCTGTCGGGGCATAGACGGCCACTAACCTGAAAGCTTTCCCGTCTCAGCTGGTCACGTCCAGCACCACCAACTTACCTTCTGCGTCCAGGAAGAGTGCCCGTATGGCAAGATCCAAACCTCTCCGAAAAAGCACAGCAACTCCTCCCCCCGATCCAGGACGGCTGGGAGATGCGTACACATCGTAGCCACCGAAGATCGGTGCGAAGGCCCGTCCTTCGGAGATTCTGGTCTCGCTGATGGCCACTACATCTATGTTTAGTGACCTGAGGTCGTTGAGCAGGTGGCCCTGCTTCCATGACGACCCCAAGCCACGCGCAATTATGCTGCTTATTCTGAGTGAGGTCATGTTGAAAAGGAGTGGAAAAGATGGGAAAGACCACTTACCTTACTTCTCGTAGAGGAATGACGGTTTTTCCATCCGTTTCACTGCTCGTGGCCTCCTCAGGAAGGATGTCCTTATAAATCCTCCTGGAGAGTGTTTGTCGGAAGTCTCCGATGTCTTTGGGGAATTTTTGTTTTAGTGTCATGTATGTTTTCTGTGTGATGCGAGTGATTTGTATGTGTGGAGGTGGTGTGAATTTTTGGGTTGTTGTGTAGTCTTTGTCTGTGATGCTGGTGTTGTGTTGGATGTAGTGTAATAATTGGTTGTTGTTCAAATTTAATGCTGTGTAGTGTGTATCGTTTTGGTCGTTTTGTTTTGTTTGCGTTTGTTGTGGGTTTGTTCCTGTTTCGCATTTTGGTGACTTTTGTGGTGTATGTGATGGTGGTGTTGGGGTTAATGATGTTGATGGTGTTGGTGTTTGGGTTGACGGGGTTGGTGATGCTGGTGTGGATGGTGGCATATCTGTCCTAACTTTTTTGTTTGTTAATTTATTTGTTTCCCTCTGTATTTTTTTTTAGGAGGGGAAGGAAGAGAATTTTTTCTTTTTTGGTTTCTTTTTTTTTTCCTGATACCGTTTCCCACTCCTCGTCGTCACAATCTGTCTCCAGTTGTGATAGGCCGGGGAGTGGAAAATCCTCCACAGGCGTTAGTTTTGGTTGTGGCGTGGTGGATGGTGTAGACGCTGGTGCTAGTTCTGAAGCGTTGGGTGGTGGTGGTGTTGGTTTTGCTGGTGTGGTGGTGTTGATTTTGCTACTGTTGCTGGGGTTGTTGCTGTTATAGTTGCTTCTGTTGTTGCTGTTACAGTTGTTGCTGCCATCTCTGCTACTGGTGGTGTTGATGGTTGTGTCACTGGGGTGGGTAGGAGAGGTGGCCTCAACCTTTTAGCCTGAGGGGAGAAGGCCCTTTGGTGGGTTCCTTCACCACAAACGACACACCTAGGCTTTCTGCTCTCGACAATTACGGTGAGGTCGCTGCCGTCAGCAAGGTCTATTACCTCTGGGATCTCCTCAATGCTTTTTTGGTCCGCTTGGATCAGGAGCTCCATCCCAGATCCGGACGAGTTCCCCTGCTTTTCTTTTGCTATTGCTATTATCTTTGTGTTGGCTTCGATGCCGGCGAGCACGGCCGCTATTAGCCAGGGAATTTCGATGGCCCTGAACTTTACGAGTCTCTAGCCACAATAGCTTGGGATGAGTGTGAAGTCGTCACTTCTTAATGGGGCCATGGATTGTTCTCTAGCCTCCTCTGGTGTTTCAAAGAACACGTCCACGGTTCCATACTTCTGCCCACGTCTGATGTGGGTTTTTCTTGCCCACACATGTCCCAAAGCTTTTTGGATTTGGGACTCGGATGCCCGTTCCACTCGGCGCGATTTTACATTTATTGTTCGATACGACACGGTGCATAGGCGCCGATGCCCCATTTTATTAGGTGGGGGGGGGGGAGGTTGACCCTGTACCCATCTTTCTTTACCATTTGTTTGGCATTTTCTAATTCCTCCTGAGTTACCGTATATGCTTCGCACTGTTTTGCTACTCTGGCAAAACTCAGGGTGGTTTTTTTAATGTCATTGTTGTTGTTGTTGCTATCGTTATTTTTGTTATTATTAACTTTAGTTTCAGTTGTGGTGGTGGTGACGTCAGTGAAGTTCGGTTTGGGAGAGTCCATTTTGGTTGAAAATATTTCGACATCACGAGTTGATTTATTTTTTCCTTTTGTTTCTGTTGTCGCGGTGGTGGTGGTGGTGGTGGTGGTGGTGGTGGGGGGGGGGGGGGGGGGGGGGGTGATGGTTGTCGCGGTGGTGGTGGCGGCTTTAACACCTGCAGTCATTGGTAATGGCGGGAAATGAATGTCTGCCTGAAACAGATTTAAAATATTGCTAGTGCTTAAATTGTTTTTGTTGGCAGACGTATAATCATTTACAATGGTGGTGTCGGTGTGAGGTGTTAATTTGTGAGAAAGGCTTTCAGCTGCTTGGTGCAGTGGTGAATTAGCCTTTTTTCTCAAAGAAATTTTTTGATAATCATGAAAGTTTAAATTTTGGGCACAAGGCCCCAATCTTTTTGGGTGTCCTTTTCGGAAAACAATATATGTGCGCTTATATATAGTTAACAATAAAAATTTTCCATAAATGGCAATTTTTAACAAACGGAAATAACAAACCTTTGCGGAGCTCACGATGATACGATTTACTACGTAGGTCGCCAATAATAATAATAATAATAATAATAATAATAATAATAATAATAATAATAATAATAATAATAATAATAATGTCCGTTTACAATTGTTTCACTACTCCATATTATATTTCTGGATCAGATTACTATATATCATAATTGATCTGGTTCAGTTGAAAATAATTAACATATTTAAAAAACAGAGCGGCTCATCGGAACCTCAAAGGAATATAAATTAAACAAGGCGAGAATGTTACATAATATAATCGTGTCTTGGTTGCATCAGTTTTCAGCCATAATCAAGCAGTATTCATCTGTCGAGGCTGCATTGTGAGAGATCTGCCTATGAGTAACAAGATGGCCGCCAAAGGACATATTTACCTTACTAATTAGAGGGTGGTTTCAGGGGAAGTAACTCCTCGAGAGATTAGAAATTGTGGGTAGTTTATAGTTAAGTGCTAATTTTTAAATTTTTTAGTTGAGAGACAATGTAGGGGAGGTAACTTATAATTATCTAAGTTAGTCATAGCTATTTAACTTATTAGCTACAAGTAAAAATGGGGATAGATGACTAAGTTGGGTCAAATATTCTATTGGCGAAGGAATTAGCCCTTCGAAGTTGACAGCTAATAGTTACCTCCGTTCTATCGTTAGTCGGTAGAGGTCGTGATAGAGTTATGTAATATGCATTTGTAATACAGAGATCACAAGATTTTCTTCGTCCATTGAACGGTTGGGCCCTAGCCACGATATCCCATTTTAGTGAGTGTTGAACGTTGCTTAATTTAAGCACTCTAGTCTAGAAAAGATAGAACAGACAACTTTGACATCACGATGGGCTCAAGTGACTCTGCCCAAATCACTGATTTAGTTGGAATTTAACTATTACATAACATTAGAGCCGAAATCCAACCCTTGCAAGGCGGAATATACAGGGACGACGCCCTATTTGCAGTCCACAATTGCACTTATCGGGGCATTGATTTGCTAAAAAAACAATTACATAGATTCTTTAAAAATAACGGTCTCTCTATCACCATCGAGCCGAACCATAAAGTAGTAAACTTCCTAGACTTCACCCTGGATCTTAACAATAACCTATATTACCTTTACCATAAACCAGGTTAAATACTCACATATATTAGCTCACACTCTAACCACCCACCGGCAGTCATCAGAGCAGTAATCAAATCTATCTCGTATAGGATCTCAATGCTATCAGCAATGAGGAGATATTTATAAACCATGCACAATATTATTATAAGGCTCTTTCTGAATCTGGTTATGAACAATCAATTTATTACATACCTAAATGCCATAACACAGCAATTCACCATAATAAACTTAACACTAGAACTAGAAATACCTTAGCATATAGCCAGATTCGCCGGAATTTTAGCAGTAACAGCACCTATACAGGGAAGTTTAATGGTGGCAGCGGCCTGCTCCCCACTCCAAGTAGCAAACTAAAAATATACCCTAGAATAGGAATGAGAAATGGGATGACAAATAACAAATCCCCAGGTAATATTAACCATAGGAAGGCCCCTACCAACTCCACTAGAACCCCTAGAAGGAATAGACATAGAAATATCACCTGGCTTAACCCCCCATTCTCATCTAATCTAGTCATTAATATCCCTAAACGCTTCTTTTCTATCCTATCTAAACATTTCCCCCAACCATATATATTATAAACTCTTTAATAAAAATAACATTAAAATCTCATTCTACACAACACCTAACCTAGCTAGCCACATCGCATTCAGTAACCATCATAAACTAAGACAGTATAACTCCCACACCGCGGTACCACCACCCCTATCAAATAGTATCACACCTCTAGTATCACACCTCCCCCATCTAATCCCTCTAGCACTGACCTACCGCTTAGGTTAAACTACCCTACTCTCACTAACCACAGAAGCAACTGCAACTGCCGTTCCTCTAATACATGCCCATTAAATGGACACTGCCAGAGACCCAACATAGTCAATAGGTGCACGGTTAAAACTGCTTCGAATACCAGCTCTTATATCGGGTCTACCTCTAACCCTTTTAAGGTACGCTCTAATGCGCACTCTTTTTCCTTCCGAGACCCTAGCAACAGATGTTCGACATCGCTAGCTAGGCTCATTAAAAACCTTAAATTAAGCAACGTTCAACACTCACTAAAATGGGATATCGTGGCTAGGGCCCAACCGTTCAATGGACGAAGAAAATCTTGTGATCTCTGTATTACAGAAGCATATTACATAACTCTATCACGACCTCTACCAATTAAAGATAGAACGGAGGTAACTATTAGCTGTCAACATCGAAGGGCTAATTCCTTTGTCAATAGAATATTTGACCCAAATTAGTCATCTAGCCCCATTTTTACTTGTAGCTAATAAGTTAAATAGATATGAATAACTTAGATAATTATAAGTTACCTCCCTACATTGTCTCTCAAGTAAAAAATTTTTAAATTAGCACTTAACTATAAACTACCCACAATTTCTAATCTCTCGAGTAGTTACTTCCCCTGAAACCACCCTCTAATTAGTAAGGTAAATATGTCCTTTGGCAGCTATCTTTTTACCCATAGGCAGATCTCACACAATGCAGCCTCGACAGATGAATACTGCTTGATTATGGCTGACAACTGATGCAACCAAGACACCATACTGAAAAACCAATATATGGAACATTATATTATGTAACATTCTCTCTTTTTTCAATTTATATTCCTTTGAAGTTCCGATGAACCGCTCTGTTTTTTAAATATGTTAATTGTTTTCAACTGAACCAGATCAATTATGATATATAGTCATCTGATCCAGAAATATGATATGGAGTAGCGAAAAAATTGTAAACGGACATTATTATTATTAATAATATTATTATTATTCTCTGCCTTTCATCCTTACGGGGTCGATAAAATAAAGTTCCAGTAATGCACTGGGTAATTGCTGGCATTGTGCCTAAAGTAGAAAGAATTATTATTATTATTCTCTACATTCCTTACATCAAACTAAAATATGTTGACAATCTTAATAATGTCTTCCTTGTGAAATTTGTGGTCTTGTTTTGCTTAACTAATGAATATATATATATATATATATATATATATATATATATATATATATATATATATATATATATATATATATATATATATATATATATATATAGAGAGAGAGAGAGAGAAAATTGAGGTTGGTAATGGCACATGGAATATATAAGAGACAGAATACTTTTTTGTGAAAAAACATAATTTTATAAGGTAAGGAAATAATAAAGGGTATAAAAAATGACCGGTTTCGATGGGTCTGCAAAAGCCATCTTTTCAAATGTTGATTAATATTAAGAAAAATTAATAATACGAAGAGTTAAAATTTGAGACTTGAAAATTCAAGTATAAAATTCATTGTGGGATTTCATAGCAGTTTTCATCTAGGTAGCAACACCCCCTCACTGACCAGCAGCTGGCTATTGCTAAATCTGACCTTTATAAAATAACCCACACCCCAAATAACTTCTCATTCACTACCAGAAAGGGACACAGCAGTCAACCTGTTGTTGCTACCTAGATGAAAACTGCTATGAAATCCCACAATGAATTTTATACTTGAATTTTCAAGTCTCAAATTTTAACTCTTCGTATTATTAATTTTTCTTAATATTAATCAACATTTGAAAAGATGGCTTTTGCAGACCCATCGAAACCGGTCATTTTTTATACCCTTTATTATTTCCTTACCTTATAAAATTATGTTTTTTCACAAAAAAGTATTCTGTCTCTTATATATTCCATGTGCCATTACCAACCTCAATTTTCTCTATAACCTTCGTTTTGTGTAGAAAATTACACTTTTCATATATATATATATATATACATTATTATATATATATATATATATATATATATATATATATACATACATATATATATATATATATATATATATATATATATATATATATATATAGAAAGATTTGAATGGATACAGTTTAGTTGAAAGGAACTTATTGACACGTGTTTCTATAACAGTTACATAACCTAAAACAGCTGCTATCTACAAACTTTTAGTTATGCAGACATTCAATATTTCAATGTATATATATATATATATACATATATATATAGTATATATATATATATATAATCCCAGTATACACATACATACACACACACATATATATATATGCACACACATACGCACACACACATATATATACATATATATATATATATATATATATATATATATATATATATATATATATATATATATATATATATATATATATATATATATATACATACATATATTTATCCCAGGAAACAAATTATAGTTTCAAAACATGTTAAAAAAATAGATTTTATTGAACCATCACAGAATCTTATCATTCTCGCTCATTGATTTTAAAGCGCATGGCTAACGAATCGCATCTGCAATCGTGAGGTTGTGAGTTCGATTCCCGGACCCGGCGATATGTTATGTCCTTGATCCAGACACTGTATTTCACGTTGCACCTTCTGGCTGTATTTGCGACCGATAGATACTGTTAGCAATTGGAAAGACCAGTGCAAACATTGTTTCCTCGCTCCGATTTGACGAGCCTCACCCCACTCGTTAAGTGAATTAGGTCTGGAATCTTACGGCATAGAGATAGTGCAATTACGTTCTGAATTCAAATCCTGCTGAGCTTAGCTTTTCCTTTCATCCTTACGGGATCGATAAATAAATTACCAGTAACACACTATGGTCGATTTAAACGACTTCCCGCTGCGCCCCCATTAAATGCCTGTCTTGTGTCTCAATCTGAAACCATTACTTATACTGTCGATTGGCAGTATCGGTAGAGGGTCGGGCGCCGTGCTTTGCAGCATAGAGTTAAGGCCCTTTACGATCTTAGTTCAAATCCCGCCGAAGTTAACTTTGCCTTTGATCCTGATGGGGTCGTTAAAATAAAATACCAGTAATGCACTGGTGGTAATTGCTGGCCTTGTACCAAGAGTAGAAACCATTATTTATACTGTGTTCCGTTTCCATTATGATATATCCCAATCTGATATATATTAATTTCATTTTAGCTTATTAGGTTGCAAGAATTAGAATGAAAATCTGCTTACTATCACATGTTCCATTTTGTAAGCTATAAAATATCTCTCTAAACTTGAATATTTAATTGCCTGAAGTAGTTACATATAAGGAAAAACGAGAATCAGTGAAAATTAAATATGCCCTAACTAGTCGACAATTAGTACACATAAGAGTTCAGAGAAGAGTTCGGTAAGTATAATTGCCGTGAGGAGTGAACACACTAACTTGTGTTGCTGACGTTATTCTGAGACTAAGAAATATAGAGAAAGTGGTGTTGTCGTTTTTGTTGATGGAATACTTTATGAAGTGAAATGAAGATAATATGGGGGATGGTAATGAGCGAGGCGTTAACTGAGAGAGGGAAATCTAGATTTTGAAAGGAAAGCTAGAAATAGCCAATATAGAAGTTAGTCTTCAAGTATGAAGGTGAGAGTAGAGAAAATGTCAAATAAAAATACTTATGTAAAAGGTTTGGTACAATTTCTAATTTATAGATTGGATAATGTGGGATTTGAAGAGGAATATCAAAGGAAGTTGAAATATCTGGGCATAAAGGAAAGAGGACGTGGTAGAAATTGAGAATCCAAAAGCAACGACAGCGACGCAGCTAAACTTTGAGGGTATGAAGGTGTGCTAAATATTCTAAATGTGTGTCCATAACTTACATAGAAGTGTTTCCTCTTTCTTGTGTCATTTCAACAGGAGTGAGATTGATATGTGGGCAGTAGAATGGCTGAGCGTGAGAAGTTGATGCGTTCCAGATTTGATGATTTTGTTCACAGAATCTGATAGCCAAATAGCGCCCCATTCCGTCGATGTACAGGGCCCTACAGATTTTAAAAGTCTGGTTTAAGAGAGACAATCAGAATTTGATACATAGGAGGCTAAGGACAATGGAACCCATATTTAAAATCACGTATATATTTCATGTCAATTAAAATAGAGAATTGGAAGCAAGGGAAAAATTAGAGAGGCCACGTTTGTTGCCGTGCACGTTGGCTGAGGCAAATGGACCGAAAAACACATAATTTTGTGCTGAGGATGAGTGCTACGTAGGTTTGGGATTGTCAGGCTGGTAGATTGGGGAAGGTAGAGGTTGCGTTCAATATGTGATGGTTGTAACTCTTTTACCTGCTCCAGCCATCCGGCTGAGACCATGCTGGGGCACCGGCCTTGATAGGAATAGGAAGGGGCATGTTTCTTTTACTCGATATCAAAGTAGAAGTCATTATTACAGAAGTGGCAGTGGATTGGCAGTATCGGTAGAGGGTCGGACGCCATGCTTTGACGCATTGAAGTACGGCCCTTGCCATTCTGCGTTCAAATCCCGCCGAGGTTACCTGTGCCTTTCATCTTTACGGTGTCTATAAAATAAAGTACCAGTAATACACTGGGGTAATAAAGTAGAAACAATTATTACAGAAGTGGCGGTGGATTGGCAGTATCGGTAGAGGGTCGGAGGCCATGCTTTGCAACACAGAGTTACGGCCCTTTACGTTCTGAGTTCAAATCCCGTCGAAGTTAACTTTACCTTTCATCCTTATGGGGGTCGATAACATAAAGCACCAGTAACACACTGGGATAATTGTTGGCCTTGTGCCAAAAGTAGAAACAATTATTACAAAAATGGGATGTGAGAAGCGCCTTTGCATTCTCAGTTAATAGAGGTAGAAAGGTGCTTATTAAATCAAAAGTAAATTCGATCTCAGTGGTCTAGAGGAAGAAATGATCCCACTATATGTTACAGGATTCTATTTCACTATAGATAGACATAAACAAGTTCACCTTATATTTGAAATGTAGTTTTAACAAATATTTTAAAGGAAACTGAATTTGGTTTAATGTTCCGTCGAACGAGATATCTATCTATATATACTACTAAAACGCTGTGTTCATGTGCTTGTGTGTAATTCAATACAGTCAAAACGCCACAAAATGGGAAAATACTTTGAAAAGAAGTTGCCCCTGAAATGGGAATACAAATGGAATAAAACAAATTTCGCGTAAATCGGAGTACGGGTTCCCGAGATATTCCGGCTACCTTCATAAATATAGAGGGAGTAAGAGAGTGTGAGAGAGAGAGGGGGTGAGAGATAAATAGAGGGGGAATGAGAGCAAGAGAGAGAGAGGGGAAGAGAGAGGGAGAGAGTGGGAGAGAGAGAGAGGGAGTGAGAGGGAGAGAGAGCTGGTAGTGTTTTTGAATGAAATTATAATAGGTCACTTCAAAGGATCTAATACAGCATTACTCTATCTACATAGGAACTCAACGGGTCACGGGTAGTTTAGTATTATTTTAAAAATAAGTAAACATCTCAACAAAAGACATTTCAGATCCATTAATAATTTTTTAAACCTTTTGTCTGCAGCAAAACTATATACTCCCCTTTTTTCCTTTTCGACAATTGCTATAGTTTGGAAAGTGAAGCGGGTGATAATGTAATGAATGTTGCATGTTTTAGGAAATATATAAGCATCAAGTTTCATAAATGACTTCAGGGAGATTTATACGTTCTAACTCTAGGCGTATACTTGATGGTAGTCTCGAATTAGTGATTAGATTTTACTGCACAGCAGAGGCGCTGTGGTAAATTATTATTGTAGTTCAAAACATGAAGGATAGATTGCCTGAAAAAGTCAATTGTCTCTTCTGCGAAAGATTACTGAACAATATATATACATGAAAAATATGGTATCATTTTAGTGTTCAGTTTTGCATAATAAGTAACAATACTCTTTCGTTTGGTTCCACTTTGTACAAAAAACATCGAATGTTTTACTGGCTATTTAGATATAAATTCAATAATCAGTATAAAAATGACCAAAGTTAGAGTAAATATGCAACACGAGGCAGAGATAAGTACAATGAAAACAAATTCAAAGTCAATAGAAAGTGAAGAAAAAATGATAAAGAAGAAGAGAAAGAGCTATGAGAAATCAATACGAAGGACTGTGGTAAAGAATGAAGAGAAATATAAAAGGAAAAGTGGGAAGATTGTAACAAATAAAGAAGTAAATAATAGAGCCAGAATGTGTAGAATAGATAAAAAATAATGAAAAATTCTAGTGAAAAGACAAGAACACAAGATAAAGTGAAGAGCAATATTTTGATTTCAGTTGTGTATATTTAGTAGACGGAGAAAATAGATTTTAAATGGACAAGGAACCTAAGAGAGAAAAGTGTCTAAGTAAACCGCTCTGAGCCGAAAAATCGAATGTTATGATTTCAGTAGTACGGTTGAAATATGCATTGAGGTTAAATATTTGGTATGATTTCTTAAATAGGAGGAATATAAATAAAAATATCCCATTTTCCTTTATGGAAGACGTGAGAAAGTGATGTGTTAATGAACTGGTTACTAGAAATAGGTCAGTTATTGTTATTTATATTTTGTTTCTAGGATTATATGTAATTTCTTTTCAGATTTTTTTCTTTTCATTATAATGCTCAAATTTGAAATAAACGGCATTCTTTATGGCCTTCCACAGTCCCCATACACCGGCCAGATTGATACTATTAAACACCTAGCAAAACAAATTGATCGCCGCCACGATACTATTAAGGTTTTACTTAAATATATAAAAGGTAGATAAAGTTGATGTTCTGAATAACGATTAGTGTAAGCCTTGAGGAGAGTGGAAGCTATGTGTGATGAAAGGAGTTACGATTGAGGAGTAACTGGCTTTAAATTAGGCAACTCTGAACTGCAAATATTGTTGCAATAGAAAAAGGAGAGTAAAGAGACCGAAAGAGATGTTAAATGGAACTGGTGAACGAATTTATGCCAATTAATGTGGTGGCTTTTTCCGGAACGCAGTCTAGAGCATCTGCATGCTTTGTGGAATTATTGTCGCAGATATTGGAGTAGTATTCCTGGGTTTCACCTGATCTTTGTTTAAATTTGCATAGTCACTGCTGCGAGCTGAGGTATTTACCGACTCTGGCTAGAAAGGCTAATCTTTGTGATGCAGTCTCGGCTCTTCCACTCATGTGAGAATGCCAGCAGAAATTATAAGTAGTGATAAGGCCGGGCGTGTGGGGGCTTTTGTTATATCAACAAAATTGATATTAGATTGGCTATTTTTACTAGTGAATATTTTGTTTAATATCACCATGTAAGAGAGGAATTGCTATATTTTTCTAAACATTCACTCGTTCTACGGAGCTATGTTTCGTTTAATTACTTCGTAAATTAAGCACGAATTCAGTCAACGCAACCTGCAGTTGAAGTTTTACAGAGAAGGAGAAATACGGAGGACAATAGGTTTAGTGTGATGCTCTATTCTCTCAAACGTCTGTCTTTCAGTATGATATATAGAGATTAAATTAAGCTTTTGTGGGGAATATAGTCAATTTATACCACTCTTTCACTTATAAATGCAAACGTAATTCATCATTTTAAAGATTAATACCAAAGCACATTTAATTATGTAAAGAATATCTGAGTTGAAATAGTACAATCTATGTTTTTTTCAAAGTCAGAGATGATAAATTGTAATACAATTTTCTGAAAATTGTCCCTCTAAAAAGTAACACGTTCATGCGTCTATAACATGATTCTGACATTTCAGCTGTTACTAGACTTCAAAACTCAAAAGCTACTGCGCACATATGGCATGCATATAGTTACGTGGTTTGCCGTGTTGGAATTCTTTCAATTTCAATGGACTATGTACATGTACGTTTTAGGACAATTGACGCCGGAAATGCAAACTTTGGGTGTCCTATAAATAGAGTCACAGCATCTTGTGAGAGAAAGTTTGTCTACATTTCTTGTAAAAGAAATGTCAAACATATGTCTATATGAAAACAATAACGTCTGAAAAAAGATATGAAACAAATTGTGAAACTAATTATGAACCTAAAACAGTAAGTAGATTTTGTAAATTCTATAAATGAACATAAGTGTCTGAAACACTTAAAAGGATGTAAAGAAAATATATATAAATTATAGATACTGTATCAAAATAAAGAAACGTAAAAGAACACCCATATTAGAAGCATTTTCTGAGAACACCAATCACATATGAAATGCTCTTAGCCTGAAATTATTTGCTGAGAATAGTTTGGGTTTGTAGTAACATGCCAGTCGGGAGAAGAATATCTGTGATGAAATACGTTTTAAAGGTGTCAAGCCATATTTAATATCAGACATAGTATATATAGATCTATAGCTTCTTTTATATTATTCTCTATAAAATGAATAGACTGTAATTTGAGCATGATTTGTCAAATGAAAGCGTAGCAGCAACATTCCTGATTCATATTTAGAATGTATTTGGAAGAAAGCATAATTAAAGATTCTAGATTTACGTGTTACAAGAGACATTATATATTTAGTTGTTACGGTTATACGTTAGTACCCTGCTACACGTGTCGCAAGATAAACACGATATATAATTTTCACTTTAAATTATGTGATAGAAATACTAGGTATTTTGAAACGCCTGTGGTTCAACAAATATTGCGCCAACTTAGCGCATTCTCATATGGCAGAGACATTTTAAAATTACACACTTACAAGATCACTGACACATCTGTATATATGCATGTATATATATATATATATATATATACAAAGTGTTACAACGATCAAATTTTAGTTTAGAAAATATATTTGCTGACAATTAATTATTTCTTCCAGAGGGAGGTCTGGAATCATCGGAGCATATGGAATATCGAAACATGTTACTAAAATCCTAGTCATTTAGAACATTTAAGGTACATAATTGTTGTTAGTGTCAAAAGTAACATGTGGAGAGTCAGTAGTTAAAAAGATGTTCTGCTTGAAAGAACAGAATAACAGGCAGCACTGGGTCAAAGTGTAAGAGGTATAAGTGAGAAGCACAAGCAAAAGAATATACAGGCAAAAAAGTAGGCAACAAAATATACAGGCCAAAAAGTTATATGCAAGGAAAATTTGTGTACAATGCAGGAGTCAATACAGTCAATAAGGCATGTATGAGGAAAGAGTTATAATGCAGTTGAAATAAACATATTTTGTGTGGGTTGCTAAATCATGTTATAATTGTTAGAAATGTTTAAGGTAGTGTGCAATTTGTTAGAGAGGCATGTGGTGATAATGTAGATATTTGTTTTGTAAGGTGTAATGCAAAACACGACATAGAGTTGGATAGGTGATTTTCATTCAAGTGTTTTTGTGTTGTAGTTCGTATGTATGTGTAGATGTCATTTGTAACTCACAGATATTAACCATGGTATATTTTGAGTCGTTTATAGTCAATAGGTGTTTGTTTGTTAAATGTAAATTCCACCGAATTACTGGCCATGTTGTTATTGCAGGTATATTATTTTATGCCTTTTTTATCTACAAGTTATCTTTTCTAGGGTTTGTACTAACTGTTATTAAGCTGTTGGTAAACCGTTAGATTGCTTAATTTTATGAGTTTACACAGTAAGTTGTAAAGGGGGTTAATAACAAAGGGAGATAATTAAGGTTGTTGATAAATTAAGGGTTGTTTTAATATTGTAGTAGTGTTATAAATTAATCTTTATAGAGTATATAAAATAATATTGGTTATATAATTGTTATCTTTTAAACTTGTGTGGAGGGAGTTAAACACATTCTTTTATTATTTTATTATAACTAGATAGTTTTTACATAGTTAGTATATGTATATATAATATAAGGTATATATATATGTGAGAATGCATACATATACATATATATACACATACATATATATATATATATATATATATATATATATATATGAACGAGCTCAAGCCGTCTCGACGGCTAATTCTGGACTAAATGAAAATGTTTATCCTGGTAAATGAATAGCCGAACGTCTCCTTCTTTGTCGTCGTTCTTTTCACCTTCTCGCCCACCCCGAGGCAGCCCTTCTGTCCTCTGTAGCCTCAGTACCCCCACCCCTTATTCTATGATAGAATTGGCCGATTCCACTTTTTATAGCAGATGTACTAGACCCCAGATACTTGCTTTCTTCTCTGATTGTTGCCCCATTTCCGTAATTTCTAGATTTCTAGGTGGTATTTCTGCTTTAGCTTCTCGTATATCAGTATTGGGGTGGGGGTTCTGAATGAATTTCTCGTATTAGTTTTTCATATATATTGTACGAGAATTTATGTAGTTTGTATTAGAATTTATGTATTGTTGCAGTACTTATATATATCGTATTAGTATTCATGTTTCGGGAATCTGAATTAATGTTTCGTATTAGTTTCGGGTCTCTGAATTATTATTTCGTATTAGTTTTTTTTAGTATTTTGGCCCCCTACTTGTTGACCTGTCATCGTAAGATAGATTTGGCCGATTACTACTAACTCATAACATTCTTTCACTACAATCTCGTATTTAGTATTCCGTCCCACCTATTAAACTTTTCTATAGCTTAGCAGTACCAGCGAGAGCCTTGGTGACTGTGGAAGGGGAATAGTAACCAGAAATTGTTTTTTTTTATTTTTTATATTTTTAATATTTTTAATATGTTTCTATATATTTACTCCATATAGATTTACTTATTGTTTCGACTTCCCTCCCCCTCCCTTTCTCTAGTATACTTTTTTAGACCTTCTATCCTTAGAATCGGTTGTAGTTGTCACTTTCAACGCTCGACTGGGTTTCTTCTACTCCCTTCCCTCTTTCTTCTACTGGCAAGTTCAGCTACCACTACCTTCCACAAAATGCCATGATAGAATCATGTGTCTCAACAACAAACTTTTGACCAATCCTTGTGACAATTTACCATATATGGAATTACCCCCTGAGAGGTTCAGCTATTCATTTACCAGGATAAAAATTTTCATTTAGTCCAGAATTAGCCGTCGAACGGCTTGAGATCAGCCGTCGGGTCCTACTCGTTGCTATTACCCACTCTACTACTCTAAGTATTGAGTACTTTGGTGCGTTATGGTCTATCTGGTTCCTTACCACATTTCCTTCGTTATATATATATATATATATATATATATATATATATATATATATATATATATATATATATATATATATATATATATATATATATATATATATATATATATATATATATATACATATATACATATATACAGATTGTGTAGAGAGAGTTGAAGTTTTTTATGACAGGATAGTGAGTTGCATAATATATACTGGAGTAATTGGTGTTATATACACAGTTGTCTGCTATTTAGTTGGTGTTGTATATTGAGAGTATATTAGAGTGTCTATATTATTTAAATATTTTAATTGTATAAGGTCAAACAAGGGGTTTATTGCCTGTATGTAGGTTAGTGTGGTCTTCTAATTAAGGTGCAGTCCTATTAAGGTGTAGTATAATTGGATAAGTTAAAATGTGGTGGTCTAGTGTTATCTCCGACGCTGGTCTTTATTTTTATTTTTATTATTATCATTTTTAATTACTAGGTTTGTTGTAGTGGAACGAGAATCTATGGTAATGTGGACACGTAGAGAATATCTCTGATTTCCTATTTAGCAGGCTAAGATTAGAGTGAAGGATTTTTCTACACTCAAGGATGCACAGGTTACAGAATTTGTTAGGTGGTCTATATGAAGAGGCCTTAGTTATCACTTCCCATTTTAAGGTGTATGGTATGTTATTTGATTTTAATGGGTGTATGTATGTGGATAGTGATATTACGTTACTAAGTTTAGGGTTTCTGAACAAGTGAAGGTGTGAATTATATCTAGTCTTAAAGCTATTCGATGTTGAGCCTATATATACTTTCGAAATGTGATTAGCGGTTACAGTACCGGAGTAGACAATGTCTTTAATAAGGCAGTTTTTATTTAATGGGCATGTCTTGTTAGGTCTACAATTACAATTGTTTTGGTAACAAGTATACTGGTTAAGGGGGTATGCATTTGAGTGGTTGTTTCTGTTTCTACTTCTAGTATTAAGATTATGGTAAGTATTATTATTATTGGTATTATTAGTATGATTTGCTGTATGGTCTTGTATTGTGTTATTGTTCAGGTTATTTTATGCTGGACATTATTAATTTGGTGTAATTTGAAGTACTTTTTTATCTTTCACTTGTTGGTGCTGGCTATATAGTCTGCTATGTTAGATGTGGTGGAGTAGGAGATTTTAATTGTATTTTTGTTACATAGGTTGTGGTATTTATGGTTACTTGGGAAGTTTTTGTCTAGAATGGAGAAGAAAGCTTTAGGTATGTTTGTTATACATTTAAGTTTAACGGAGGATTAGTACTACTTTCAAATATACATCACTTTGCCTTTCATCCTTACGGGGTCGATAAAATAAAGTACCAGTAATGTACTGGGTAATTGCTGGCCTTGTGCCAAAAGTAGAAACAATTATAACTATATATATATATATATACTTATACAAATACACATATTTATATATATGCATATTGGTATGTCCCCCCCCTCTCTCTCTCTCGCTATATATATATATGCATTCGTCCGAGTGTATATATATATATATATATTTTACTATTTTTCTCTGTTTATGCTGTACCGATTGTGTTGTTATTTCTGTTTGCCTTTTACACACACACACACACACACACACACACACATATATATATATATATATATATATATATATGTGTGTGTGTGTGTGTGTGTGTGTGTGTGTGTATGTGCGTGTGAGTATGTGTGAGAGAGTAATTTCTGCTAACAAATAATACTAAATGATATAAAGCAAATTTATATTTGAAGGAAGAATAATAATAAATTCGATATTCATAAATAAAACAATGCCGTCAGGCTGGCAAGAATGTTTTTACTAGAAAGTTTTAAGTTTGAAAACAATCTAAGTGTAATCCATCTGATGCATTAAGATATCTCTGAATATACTTGAATTTTAAAAGGAGAATCAATCATAAAAATAAAATATAGATATAAAGATAACAAAATAAGAGAGTCGTTATACTTTAATACAGCTAGAATAAGTTATTTCAGTTTGTAACTTAAGTCGTGAAAAATCTATATCAAACAGATAGCGACATATTAAATATATCATGGTCGTCACCATCGACACCGTCATCGTTATCGTCATCGGCTTCAGCCTCATAAAAGAAATAAAAATAAAGAAAAGAAATAAAAATAAAGAAAAGAAACAAAAATATATCAATAGAAGAAGTAGCTGCATATAAATTGATTATAACAGTAAATCTATAATGTCTATTGTAAAACGAATGGCTTGTAAAGATAAGACTGTTGAGACAAAAGAAGGAGAATCTGAACATTTATTGAACAATTGGTCTAACCAATTGGCTTTGAGTTCGCTTTGTAATATTTGATGTATTTTATTGCAGTTCGGGGAAGACCTATAATATCAAAGTAAGTAATACTATATTTTGTCTGTTGAATTTCTAATGTTTAAATGGATCTTCAATTACCGAAATGATAGGAAGCTTTCGAAGTGGAACACTTGTGTTATACATGAATACATACATATATATAATTATTCTCTTATACACACACAAACACACACACATTCACACACACACACACACACATATATATATATATATATATATATATATATATATATATATGAATCCCTGTTCGATGATATAATACTTGTTTAAAATACCTTATCGTTTATATCTTAAAATAATAACAAATATAAGGAGGCTCAAAATTTCACTGATCACTGATATGTAGAATTTATTGTTTTGTGTCAGTTTTGCCTTTATTTTAGTTAAATTTTTAAACTGTTTGTATGATGATTTGTAAAATATAATCTTCTGTTTATTAACTCGATAACATTTAAAATCAAATATTGAAGGCATTGATCTCAGAATACTTCCGCCATTAAATTATTGATGAATGATTCATACGTCAGACTAAATTAAATCAATCTTGCTTTACTTTCAACACGTTTCATTGACAGGTTTGTGTCAGCTAATATACAGACATGTAGACACATGAGATTACAAAATATTTAAATTTACATACTTAAATAAAACCCAGTTATATAGTTACATGAATGAAAGGTACAATATAAATATTTTCACAAATTAATATAGAAATTAGTATTTGGACATTGGATTTATGAACATTAGTGCAATAACTTCCATTTATGCAGCAATCTATATTATAACAAGCAGAATTATCTTCTATCCAAAATCTACCATGCAATATATTCTATCATTTGGACTAGTTAACCACAGCATATATCAGATATGCTATTTTAGTTTATCAGAATTCCTCATAAAAAATATGCTCTTTAACAAATGTCATCCAGTATTCCATTTAATCCTATTAACATTCTCAAAGAGAAATGATTATTTAGTTTCCGATTACTGTTCCGGAGAGTGTATTGGGTTCATTATGACATCACATATAGATCGCTATCTTATGTATAATCTGCTGGGCTTATAATTTCTATATTAGTTTCAAACTAAAATTGAAACCAATTATTTTGGCTATCATATGATGGCAATAAACAAGCTCGCTATATTTACTGACAATATCAGTAGAGTGTCGGATAACATGGTTTGTGACATATAGAATACGGCAGTTTATGTTCTGCGTTC
Source organism: Eledone cirrhosa (assembly GCA_964016885.1). NCBI lineage: Eukaryota > Metazoa > Mollusca > Cephalopoda > Octopoda > Eledonidae > Eledone > Eledone cirrhosa. Next base: position 194,774,092 of record OZ024743.1, read on the forward strand.
AAATCTCAACGAGGTTAGCTCTGCCTTTTAACCTTACGGTCGATAAACAAAGCATCAGTAATGAACTGCGATCAATTTAATGGACTTTCCCCTCCCCAAAATTGTTGGCCTTGTGCCTAAATCAGAAGCAATCATTATTTCAAGAGCAGTTGGTTGGCAACATCGGTAGAGCGTCGGACAACACGATTTGTGACATGTAGTCACGGCTCTTTACGTTCTGAGTTCAAATCCCATCGACGTTAGCTTTGCCTTTCATCATTATGGAGACGATAAATAAAGCCCCAGTTATTTATTGGGGGTCGATTTAATCGACTTTCTTCTCCTCCCATATCGTTGGCCTTGTGCCTAAATCAGAAATTATATTTTCTGATCTCACTGATCTTACAATATTTAGTATCATATTTGTACTTTCCCAGTTCAACTTTCGTTCGGTTCAACTTTAATTTTTCTCCTAACGGGATAACTAAGATTAAGATATAGTTTACGCTACAATATTTTCCTGTTACATTAATCTAAGAATTATAAAAGTCATATTTTCTTGTCTTACAGATGATTAGTTTCGATATCACTCTTTATTACATGCATTTACGTTGAATTTTATCAGATTTGATTTTCAAACAAATTACGAACATTTTAAATGTTTCATGAAATATATACACATAGGAAATATTCTTTTCAGGAAATATCTTTAAAAAGCAGTAAAATCTTGGTAAGCCGAATCCGTGACATGATTGCAGTTTCTTGACTCAAGAATGATGAAAGGGAAATATAAACTCAAAATTGTTTAACATCAGAACCGGAAGAAATACAACAAGGCATAATGTCGGATACTATAACTTTTTTGCTAAGGTATCACCTAGAAAAGATAGAGAATAACAATGGCAATATTTCGAGCCGTAGCTATTTTCAAAAACATTCCTGTTTAAAGAAAATAAGAAAATAGTAATCTAATAACACCTACAATATAGTAAAATATGATAAAATATAGAGTAAATTGATAGCTCTGCTTCGGTGAAAAATCTCCATTTCTTCAGGTTTATCATCTCTACAACGATATTATAATTCCTAGCATGTTTTGTATAATGGTTAGGTGTCTCCTTAAAAGGTTATTTACTACTCATAAACCAATTACTGTTTAACTCATTCCATTTTTTTCGAAGGTATGTTTGGGATGCTTTATCATTTGTTTGTATGTCAGAAACGTGGATAATATTTTTTTAATAATTACTTTTCCTTTTAGGAATGGATCATTTTGAAATAGAAAAAGGTTTATATTCTATGTTATTTCCGAATTTGACTGCAACTGTGTGATGTGTGGGGTTGCTCTGTTGTATTTAAGTTTTTTTTACGGAACGTGCAGTTCATAATATGCAATTGGGTGATATGATTTTTTAACGAAAACTTCTGTATTAATTTCCTCGAGAAAGACAACACTACCTAATAACGATTTCTACAATGGCACAAGGGCCAACAATTTGTGGGGTCAGGGAATGTCCATTACACACAACCTAGTACGTAACAACTAGATCATTGCATCGACCGTGTTATGATTAAAGGAAAGCTTCTTTTTTGTGGGATTTAGTATGCAGAACATAGTTAAATACCGCAAGGCATTTTTTCCGAAGCTCTATCGATTCTACCAATCCATGCGCCTTATTTTACTGTCGGATGAGGGTTTTTGGCACAAGGCCAACTATTTTGAGGGGTGGAGAAAGTCGATTAAATCGATCCCTGTGCATTACAGGTACTTTATTTCATCAACCCGTAAGGATAAAATGCATAGCTAACCTCGGCGGGATTTGACATCAGAACATAAAGGGACTTAACTCTATGCCGCGAAGCATGGTGTCCGATGCTCTACCGATACTTCTAATCCACCGAGCTGTTTTACTGTCAAATAATAAAACAAAATATTCAGCCAGACTTTGTATAGATGGATCCGTAAGTATCACCCATTCTCTATTCTTCTCTGGGTGAAATCGATTGTTCAAACGTGGGGAGAGAGAGATTGAGAAAGAGAGAAAGAAAGAGAGAATGTGTGAAAGAGAGAGACAGGGGTGAGAGAGAGAGAGAGAGAGAGAGAGAGAGAGAGAGAGAGAGAGAGAGAGAGAGAGAGGAAGAGAGAGAGATTTGATTCCACCAGGATTAAAATGCCAAACAAGTCGTGCCCCACAATTGAACTCTTACAATTCCATAAATCAGGCAATATCAATTTCGTCTGAAAATATCAACGTAAATAATATATACGTAAATACATAGTTTCATCCACCCATCCCTCCTTTCCTCTATCCATACATACATACTTACCAACATGCAACCATATATACATACATGCAAACATGCATGCATAATACAATAATACATACATACATACATACATACATACATGCATAGATGCATGCAAACATACAATCACACATGCATGAATTTCTCATGCGTTTTCGCAATTTTTTATTTGAAAATCTAAAGGGAGAGGTTAACTTCAAATGTACTTCTGAAATTGTAAGGATTTTAATTGATGGGATGGTTCGTGGTGTTACCA
>OZ024743.1:194781633-194811633 GCA_964016885.1 Eledone cirrhosa
TTTCTATACAATTTAGTTTACTTCGTTCTAAATATATCTTTTGGAGGAAGCAACAATAATTAATCGTGTATAAGAATAGAAAGAAATATGCTGTAGATGAGCAATCTATGGAAACCATCGAAATAAAATAAATCTCGGTTAGTGAGTGAGTTCCAGATTATAATTAAAGGATAGGAACAGTATAATACATCTTAGTATAAATATATAGCATCTCATCTCACAGGATAAAACCAATGCTGATAATTCTATTTAGAATATTTGTGTGTGAAGGGATGATTGTTAGATTTCAAATAAAACATTTATTTCACATAGATTTACAACTATTCACTAATAACGCTATGAATACATCTAAGAAAACCATATGGGATAATTACTAACACACATGGAAGCAGATATTTTACTTAACAACAGAAATATTTTCTTTATTGATTCCAAGATGTACTTCCAAACGGTTGGCATCGCATATAAGTTTAGCAAGAATATTATGCCACATAGGAATGTAGTACCTTAATGATATTGAAATATGATTCATTACCGTAAACTAAATATTTGAAAGAGTATTTCTGTAAAATTTCATTGACGATTATAGATTAAAAACGATTATGGATTAAAAACGCAGTAAGAAGTGAATAGGGCATTGACATTTAGTCACCCCTAAATGTATAATCTAAAAACAAAAAAAAAAAACATCTTTCACAGAAGTGAAATAATATTGCACCATAAACTGGCATTTGTTTTCCATCAACATCATTTTGTCTCAGGAATTTATCACATGCAAAGCCGTTCGGCAGGATATCAAGTGGTAGACCATGAGTTTGATGTTTCAATAATTTCTAAAATTTCGGTTAGTTTTACTTGGCGTTGCAACCGTATCATGTGCAGCCGGTTACTTCCGACTGGACCCTCTAGAAGTAGTGTCTGAGGAGTCTTCCCCCACGTATCTCACATGAATTAGCAGAAGAAGAAGGAGGAGGAGGCGAAGGAGGAGGAGGAGGAGGAGGAGGAGAAGAAGAAGAAGAAGAAGAAGAAGAAGAAGAAGAAGAAGAAGAAGAAGAAGAAGAAGAAGAAGAAGAAGAAGAAGAAGAAGAAGAAACCTACTTGTCGCAACGCAAGTCGAAATATATGGAAGAGCATATTGGCCCGTTACTGTGAGGCTGGAGGAGCGAGATGACCAGATGGCTCTGTGTTTACTATAAGATGAAACTGCTTGTACTAATCTATTGTTTTGTTTCTACATTGTTTGTATCTATGTTCTCTAGACAACGTCTAATTTTTTATGTTTGGTATAATATAATTTGATTCAGCACTACTTTTGATATCAATATTTAGATACTTGTAATACTCAAGGGAAGATAGAAAAACTTGATAGGTATATTAATTTTCCGTTCAACTACCAAATAGATTTATTGAGCACTTTGCTAAAACACTGCACAACTATATCATTATATCTACCATGTTTGTGAAGTAACTATTTACACCTTTGTTATAAATGTGCCTTTCTTAGTTTTATTGCTAAATACACGAAGTTTGTGCACTTTACAATAAAGTTTTACAGTCAGAGCAGAGGAGTTTGAAATTAACGACATTCCTATAGTATACATCTTACACGGATTCCTCATTTAGACAGGGTAACCTGTAGAGATCAATAATTATTTTTCACAAGCCTTCCTACAGCCTTCCTACAGCTAGGCCTATAAAAAGTTTTATGCACCTCAAGCCAATTGTGACATCAATGAAGTCCGAGAAGATAATAGAATATATATTTATTTCAATATGTGTTTATGTGTCTTCACATGTCATTTTGGTGAAGCGAAATATATATATATTTCCTTATGTTAGAATCCTGTTAGAAAATTGAATACATTTAATTTTCATGCAGCAATTTCCTTAAACAATGGACATAGAAATTCTTTGGTAACCACAGTTATTTATGTGTATCATTAAAATATAGGAATGTATGTATGTAAGCATGATTATATATATATATGTATGTACGTATGTATATACATGCATGCATTTTTGTATGTATTTATATATGTGCGCGTGTATATGTGTATGTATGTGTGTGGCGTACGTATCTATATCATAATGCTGGGAAACATATAAGAGGTTACGAACATGATATCCAGTCTCAATCTGAAATGGGTTGTGAGATAGTTCTTGAAAGGATGTAGTTGTATATATCTGTTGTGTGGTTTGGTACAACCTGACTCTCGGGCTTGGTTAATATCATAGCATAATCATTCTTTGCTTACTACGGAAAAATGAGAGAAAGTGTAAGAGAAAGTGATGGTGTGGGAGCAGGAGAGAGGGAGAGAGAGTTCGACAGAGAGAGAAAGATATACATATATATATTTTAATAACCTCTGTCATTTTTGTTTAACAACTTTATTTATATTATTCTTAAATTCCGGAGCTGAGAATCATTCGGTTATTCTAAATAGAATTTTAGTCTAATGACTCCATTTATTCCATAAACGTGTTTTTGTCTTTGCGTGAAATTGTTCTCATCGCTCCACATAACGATGTAATTATGATCACTTTTTCCCGTTCATTGCCAGGGAACGTCTTCACGAACCAAAGTATCGTCTTCCCATTTTCCTTCGGTTGTAACATTTTTCGAAATATTTACTTCTACGTACACAGATTGAATTTTTTTAGTTTCAGAAGATCCCGTTAAGGGTGAAAGCAGAGATTCTTTGCTTCAACTTTAATCTGTTATATATATATATATATATATATGTGTGTGTGTGTGTGTGTATGTATATATATATATATATATATATATATATATATATATATATATATATATATGAACGAGTAGGACCCCGACGGCTGAGCTCAAGCCGTTTCGACGGCTAATTCTGGACAGCTAATTCTGCGTCCAGAATTAGCCGTCGAGACGGCTTGAGCTCGGCCGTCGGGGTCCTACTCGTTCCTATTACCCACTCTACAACTCTAAGTATTGAGTATTTTGGTGCGTTATGGTCCACTTGGTTCCTTACCACATTTCCTTCGTTATATATATATATATATATATATATAAAGGGACAGAGAGAAAGAGAGAGGGAGAGAGAGAGAAGAGAGAGAGAGAGAGAGAGAGAGAGAGAGAGAGAGAGAGAGAGAGAGAGAGAGAGAGAGAGAGAGAGTTGTCACTGTTCAGAAACTCCATTTGCTATCAAAGTCAAAGACTCAAAAAGAGCTTTTTAAGTATGCCCTGTCTGTTTATTGAGCCGACGCGCGCCGAGAATGCGACGTCAGCAAAAAGTCCTAAACGACGAACAAATATATGTGGTTGCTGTTAATACCAATAAAACTTACATAGCTAATCTAAGTAATGTCGCGGTAGTCCTGGGGAAGCACTGACGTTCACATTTTAAAGAGGACCAACAATAATCTGACAGTGAATCTATGTGTCATCGAGGACAGTCAGTAGTGAGAAGTACATTCAGGTCAGAGACTATGGATTACTTTGGAAAATCTTTGGCCAGGTAGGTCAAGAATGCGGTTTATCTGTCCGGGTTAAACTCTACTCCCATAACTTTATTTGATATACCAGAAACCATTCCACGGTGTAATTAAATCATCCGACTGAAGAGAAATCCAACATCTATTGGAAAAGTACAGTGGATAATCCTTCTCTGACTAATGAATATCTTCTTCTTCGCCCATCTATTCCTGAGAGGGCCGTGGGGGCAGAGTCCTCAAGCACTCATTCCAGTGGGTCCTGTCTGAAGTAACTATCTCCAACTGATCTGGCTGTATACCTAAGCGAGACCAGCCAATCTCATGGGTGTTATCCAACCATCTTGCTCAGTGTATACACATGGGTCTCCTGAAGGGTGGTTTTGCCCGTAAAATTTGTCCGGCGATTTTTTGCCCTGACATTCTTACCGCATACCCATAGTATCGAAGCTGTGATCTCTCAATTCGGAGAAGTAGCTGCTCTACCTGGAGTGACTCGTTGATCTCCGAGGTGTGGAGATAATGAATATGGCTTAGGAATATGGCTTGACATGTCTGGAGATAGGTTTCCCTTTCAGTCCAAACTTTCGCCAACAACTTCAAGGACAACTTGATGAGGGAGTTAAGGATAAAGAGCAAAGTACAGTAAGTACTTCAGTGAGTTTTATAAGAGGTGGAGGATGGAGGTGAAATTGGCTTTGCTATGCGAGCCTGCAATAACTATAGGGCTGTAGTTTGGTCACAATAACTGGCAGAGGGATTTGCCTTTATTTTACCAGGGTAATGTAGCTTCTGTATGGGAGGTCCCGAATAAGCCTATGGATTTGCCTTCCCACAACCTTTAGATCCCTTCTTGTTCTAGTAGTCTTATTTCTAAATAATTCTCATTGTGTTATTTCTATATATTTTCAGCTATTTATTAAATGCTTTTATTGACGTGTTCATTTCACATTTCTAATCGATTTTAATTTTCTTTGTGTATTTCGCTTTTGTTCAGTCCTTGTTGTTAATATAAAAATATCATTAGCTGAATTGTTAGCTTCGGACTAAATGCTTACAGTTTTTCAGTATCGTCCACAACCCCAGATTTCAAATCTCACAAAGTAAGATTTGTCTTTCAGCTTTCTGGGTCGATAACATAATGTACCAGTTAAGTATCGGAATTAATTTCATCGATTTTCCACTTCCGGCAAAATTGCCTAAATCAGAAACCATTATTATTGGGGGATTGGCAGTATCAGTAGAAGGTCGGACGCCATGCTATCAAGCATAGTTACGTCCCTTTACGGTCTTCGTTCAAATCCCGCCAAGATTAAGTTTCGCCTTTCATCCTTACGGGGTAGATAAATAAAATAAAGTACCAGTAATTCACTGGTTAATTGCTGGCCTTGTTCCAAATGTAGAAACAATTATTATTATTGTTCATTGAGTCTCAGTCACTGATGTTATTTAACTGGAAAGTTTGATGAAATGAATATCAAGCCGCTACCTGCAGCCTCAGATATTCAGGACGTATCGGAGGGTTCTTGCTGTTCCCAGCAAGCAGGCCTTTTGAAGTGTTCCAAAAAGCAGGGCTGGACTAATCTTCTTTAACCATCCTTGGAAACTCTTTGAGATAGTACCTAGCGCGCCTATGAGAATCGGGACGACCTTGACTACATGGCAGTTCCATTTCCGTTTTATCTCCCATTTTAAGTCCTGGTATCGGTTAATTTTCTCCCTCTCCCTTTCTTGCACTCTCGTGTCAAATGGGCAGGCTACATCTACAATCAGGCACGATCTTTTTTCCTTGTCCAAAACCACCAGGTCAGGCCTATTGTGTTCCTGTTTCTTGTCCGTCTGTATCCTAAATTCCCATAGCACCTTCACCTGATAGTTTTCTATCAGAGACTCTGGCTTATGCTCATACCACTTCTCAGAATGTGTTAAATTGTTTAGTTTGCATAGATGCCAGTGGATCACCCTGCCTATCACGTAATGCCTCCAGCCTTTATAGTGAGTCTGGGCTAGGTGTTTACACTCGGATACAATGTGAGCCACAGTCTCCCCTCTCTCTACACAGATCCTACACAGTGAGCTAGCCTCCTCCTTGTAATAATGTGTTTCACCCACTTCGTTCCGAGGGTCTGCTCTTGCGCAGCCATTAGCATTCCTTCTTTAGCTTTTTTAAGGTTTCCCTTTTTTAACCAGATCCATATCTGTGGATCTCTAAATTCAGTTTTCCTAAAGAAGGTACTATGAAGGGATTTTCCATGAAGGTTGGCCTTCGTCCTTTTTTGTTATTTCCTCCTTGATAATCCCCAGATCTATTGTCTTCTCCTTCAGTACAATTTTGAGCATTGGCTCCTCCCTACTGTCAATCACGTACTTGTGCAGGTTGTTTTTCTCCATCTGAACACAGTCCTCTATGCTGATAAGACCTATTCCACCTTCAGATCTCTTTAAGTAGAGTCTATCGACATCATTCCGCTTCTGGAACATGTTGTAGATAGTCAACAGGTTCCTAGTCTTCCTATCCATTTCTTTTTGTTCAGCAACATTCCATCTCAGAATTCCCGCACTGTACCCAATAATAGACACAGTTCGGGAATTCACCACATTTATGACATTCCTACTGTTCAGATCTGACTTTAATACGCTCCTTATTCTCCGAATGTATTCAGATCTTATCAATTCCTTCATTTTTTTGTTCTTGATGTCATCTATCTCCAGAACACCTACATATTTGTATCCCTTCTCAGTGTCAATTTCCTTTATCATCTCACCTGTTGGTACCTGGATTCCGTTGCCTCTGCTCAATTTACCCCTCTTTATAAACTAGGACTCTACACTTATTAATACCAAATTATTATTATTATTATTATTATTATTATTGGCGCCTACGTAGTAAATCGTATCATCGTGCCCTCCGAAAAGGTTTATTATTTTCAGTTGTTTAAAATTGACATTTATGGAACATTTGTATTGTTAACTGTATATAACTGCACATACATTGATTTCTGAAAAGGACACTAAAAAATATTGGGGCCTTGAGCCCAAAATTTATACTTTTTATAATAATCAAACAAAACCTTTTCTTTGAAAAATCATGGACGACTCAGAGTCACTCATACCTCATAATCTAACACCTCACACCGACACCACCATTGTAAATATTACTACGTTTGCCAACACTAAAAATATAAGCAGTAGCAATATTTTAAATTTGTCTCAGGCAGACATTCATTTCCCGCCATTACCAATTACTGCAGGTGTTAAAGCCGCCACCCCCACCACCACCACCACAGCGACAACAGAAACAGAAGAAAAAAATAAATTAACTCGTGATATCGAAATGATTCATACACAGCATTAAATTTGAACAACAAGCAATTATTACACTACATCCAACACAACACCAGCATCACAGAAAAAAGACTACACAACACCCCAAATGTTCACACCACCTCCTCACATACAAATCACTCGAATCACACAGAAAATGTACACGACACTAAAACAACAACAACAAAAAGAAGTGAAAAGGATGGAGAAACCATCCTTCCTCTACGAGAAGTAAGGTAAGTGGTCTTTCCCATCTTTTCCACTCCATTTTAACATGACCTCACTCAGAATAGGCAGCATAAATGCGCGTGGTTTGGGGTCGTCACGAAGGCAGGGCCACCTGCTCAACGGCCTCAGGTCACTAAACATAGGTGTTATGGTCATCAGCGAGACCAGAATCTCCAAAGCACGGGCCTTCGCACCGATCTTCGGCGGCTACGATGTGTACGCATCTCCCAGCCGTCCTGGATCGGGGGGTGTTGCTTTTTCGGAGAGGTTTGGATCTCGCCATACGGGCCATCTTTCTGGACCCAGAAGGTAAGTTGGTGGTGCTGGACGTGACCAGTGGAGACTGGCAAGCTTTCAGGCTAGTGGCCGTCTATGCCCTGACAGGAGCAGGGCGGATGATTTCTTCCGGCGTCAGGACACCTTTCTTGGAGCGTCCCGCACTTTAGTGATAGTGGGCGACTGGAACGGGATCTTAGATGCACGTTGGGACTGTGTGGGAGTAACGGATAGGGGAGGAGGGTGCAAGAACCTCACCAACCTGCTCAGGCGTTTTGAACTGTCTGACAGGTAGCGATTGGATTTCCCGAATGTGCCAATGTGGACTTGGACAAACCGTATCGGGTCATCCATATCATATCTAGATAAATTATTTTGTAGGGAAATAGATAGGTCTAGCATAGGCTGTCCACAATTCAAGATAGTCAGCTACACGGACCATAAATTCATGATCTGTGTGCTTGACTTAGATAGGCCTCATAGACGAGAACCCGGCTACTAGAAGTTAAACGCGTCCTTACCAGCGCGCAAGGCCTACGGAGACTGGATTAGAGAACTAGTTAAGCGGGCGTTGACGGGGGCCATCGTCAACCACAAGTGGTAGTTTGCTCTGAAAAGAGCGATTAAAATAGAGTCCATTAGGTTTAGTAAGGCCTCAGCTATAGAGAAACATAGAGCAGAGGGAGAACTAGTTAGAACATTAGACGAGGCGCTTAGCAAAGGGATCGCGACCGACGTACTTGCGGCGAAATTGGCCCTTGACCAATTCCTCAATGTAAAGCACGAAGGCTGCGTTGTCAGAGCTAGCGTGCGTGCTCTCAGACACGAGGGGACGAAAGCCGTTCAATGGGCCCGAGTGGCGGAGGCGTGTCTTGGCAACAAAGCCACGATCCGGTCTTTGGTGGACCACGACGGGCGCATGCTACTCGATCCCGGGCAAATATGTGAAGCTTCTCAGCGACACTTCGCTCAGCTGTACGGGCGCAGCGGCGGGCCGGATCGAGGGATGAACTTTAGTGTCTACCTCGACGGACTGCAGCGGCTCTCGACCACTGAGGCGGAGAGTTGCGAAAAGCCGATAACAGCCGCTGAAGTACGGGAGGCAATGACTGGCTGCATAAGGGTTAAATTGCCTGGTTTGGATGGTCTGCTCTATGAACTTTACGTACAAATGCCAGACTTGTTCGGGGACCTCTTGGCGGACGTCCACTGCAACCGGCAACAGGACGGGAGAATTCCCAGCTCTGTGAGCCGAGGTGCTGTGGGGCTGCTGAGAAAGGATACGAACAAGGGGGTTAACATAGATAATTTCAGGCCCATATCTCTGCTAAACACAGAGTTCAAGATTTTTGCCAAGGTGCTAGCAAAGAGGTTGGCGCTTGTCGTTGGTGGTCTGGTGGGAGAGGCGCAGATGTACGCCATTCCCGACAGATCCATTACGACAACCTCCACATCATGCGATACATAATAGAGAGAGTAGCTAGGCAACCTGGCACGTGTGTGTCCTTGAACAATTTATAACAATTCTTCAGCTCTCGATAGGGTCGACTATCGTTACCTAGCAGAAGTACCGAGGGCGGCTGGCTTTGGGCTCGTCTTCAGAGCCTGGATCACTGCCATGCACAGCGACATCTGCTCTGTGGTGAGAGTGAACGGTCACCTTTCGGTACCGTTCAACATCATGCGCTCTCGTCCCTCTTATACGTATTGACTCTCGAGCTATTACTGCACAAACTCGAAACGTTGAGGGGGGTCCCGCGCGAAATAGGATGCGGAAGATCCGTGTCAGCATATGCGGACGATGTCACCGTAGTGGTGTTGAACGCCAATTCGAGGCGATCGCCACTACACCAACAGAATACGAAGCGCTAACAGGAGCAATGATCAACCAGGAAAAGTCAGTGGGCCTGCAGCTCGACACCTGGAGAAGCAGGTCCATGCCGTCCAACAGCGTCGTCGGGCGCTGGACGGACGGACCGGTTAAATTGCTAGGGGTCTGGTTCATCCGGACCTCGAGACGGATAAAAACTGGGACGAGGTGACGAACAGGGTGGCTTCTCTCGCCCAGAAACGGGCGGAGAGGAAGCTATCCCTGAAAGGTCGAGCAGAGGTGGCTAACGCGTACATCGCATCCATCATCTACTACCACCTGACCGTCGTACCTTGTCCTAAGCCCCACCTGACTGCGCTGGAGCGTTTGCTCTTTCGCTTTTTGTGGAACAGACGCGCTCCGATGGTCAGGCGGTCCATCTGCTGTCAACACCCGCTACGTGGAGGGCTGGGATTGCCGTGGCTGATGATGTGCAGACACGCGCTCAGGCTACGACATCTCCACCTCTTCCTCGACGGTGATCAGGTGTGGTCGCCGTTTGCTAGACCTGTCTTTCCCCAGCTCGTCTCCTTGACGGAGCTGCAGTCCTGGGTCAAGCGAAGACCGAGAGGGAGCGCTTGGAGACTGGAATGTCTTCAGGCGCTCACAGCCCTCGACCAATCGGGCAATGTGATCGGTAGAAACTCCACCTTGGCGTTCTATAGAGGATTAGTGGTGTCGAAGAGCGACGACGTACTTGGAGAAACTCTAGGCGTCGACGAAAATCAACTAGCCAATCTCTTCGGAAGAACTTTCGGGCCGGGGCCTATGGACAGCTTCCAGAAATCCCTGGCCTGGCAGTGCTACCGAGGAGTGGGCCTACTCAGAGTATGTGTCTGTAAATTAAAGGTGGCAAACTGGGAGAGGGCACTTGCCCTGGTGGTCAGGGTCACTTTGGCCTTTTAATGGGCTTTCTCCAACAATGTCCCTCGGAAGTCTCCCCCCCTTATTGGGGAATTTTTCATTGTTATTTTTTTGTTACATCCTCTGATTTTGTTTTTTTTACACGCGGAAATGCCCATTTGTACCGTCCTGTATTGTCCTGTACTGTCCTGGATTGGCTGTGGATTGGAAGTATCGGTAGAGCATCGGACAACATTATTTTTGGCATAGAATTATGGCCCTTTACTTTTCTTCCTAATTGGCACGATAATATAATTATACCAGTCACGCACTGGAGTCGATTTAATCCACTTTCTCCTTTCCCAAATTTGCTGGCCTTGTGCCTCAATCAGAAATCATTAAAGTACCAGTAATGCACTGTTTAATTGCTGGCCTTGTGCCAAAAGTAGAAACAATTATTACTATAGGCAAAAATCTCTACGAGTTCATTAATGCTTCTTTAAATCACATCTATTCTCAGGAATATTTCTTGAATATTATCGATTTTACAATTCAAGCATTGGTATTTTAGCCTATTAAAATTAGAAAAATTAATCTGAATTTTGTGATCAATCAAATCTTCTGGAAAGTCTTCTACTACATTAAGTTTTATAAAATAAATTATTTTTCAGATATACTAATCTGCAACGTAATGGGGTTGCCTCTGCACGGAGATGAATATAATTTTACTAAAATATGACATGTATATAAGTATTTCTTTTAGTTATCCAATGCGCTTTGATAATTAAATTTCGAGAGAAGAAATTTTCGGAAGAATATTTAATTATGAAGCTTAGTTCTATAGAAGGGATGCCTTGAGAGGAATGGTAGACCGTTACAATACACATATATATATATACATGTATATACGAAATATATACATATATTTATATGTAAAATGAAGAATAGTATTCTTTTAAAGAACGTACGGAAAGGAAAACTAAAGAAATGTACTCAATATATCGCAGGCCTGCCAACATCTAAAAACCCAAACTGGGAGTACCATGACCAAGGGTAACGCAAAACGGGAAGAAATGAGGCAACATGGGAAGATTTTACATAATGAAAGCTATACTCATTTTCACGGGAGAAGACTTCTCTCTCCCATGGCTAAGTTGGCAGGAGCTCTCCCCCGTCGGACGGAGAGTGTTGACAGGTCTGATATCGGGTTTTCTTCCGATTTTATCACCGAATGAAAGTACTAGTTTTTGTAGCCAATTCGAAATTAAATAAAATTAAACACACTCACACACACACATACACAGACCCAGGCACGCACACACACACAGACATACGCACACACACACACAATTATATATATATATATATATATATATATATATATATATATATATATATATATATATATATATATTTATTCGTTTTCGTCCCCTTATATTTTCAAATCTTTCTAAGCTGTATAAATTATCCTTCTTAGCCATTATCGAAATGAAAGAAAGTAATGTCATAGTAATATTTAAAGTGTAAAACAAATAAGCTATAAATATCTTTAAGTTAAGTAGTAATAATTATTCTATTCAGAAAACATGAACAGTTTGCTATATCTTGATGTAATACAGAAATTTCCTATCATATGAAAAATTAAATTTAATAAAACTGTTCGTTGTTTTCCTCTGTAATTTATTGAATCTTTAAATATTAACACAGCAGTTTTATAGTAAAGAAGCTTTGTCTACAATTCAGAGTGTATTGGAATTCATTATTATTTGTATAAATTAATTGCTACCTGAGTATTGGTTGGGGTGGCTGGTACATTAATCAATATAAACTCTTGAAATGTGTTATATAGATTTCGATTTTAGGCACAGGGCCAAATTTAGGTGAAGAGCAAAATTGTTTAAATCAATCACAGTTCTTGATTTTTACTTTATTTCATCGATCCCTGAAGGACAAAAGCAAAGCTTATCTTGGTGAAATTTGAATTCAGAATGTAATGAGGCAGAACAAATAGCGCAATGGCATTGTTTCTCCATTCTTCTTCTTCTTCTTCTTCTTCTTCTTCTTCTTCTTCTTCTTCTTCTTCTTCTTCTTCTTCTTCTTCTTCTTCTTCCTGACAGGGTCGTTGGGGCGCAGTCCTCAAACACTTCTTCCCGCGGGTCCTGTAAGAAGTAACCATCTCGAAATGATCTAACTGGATCCCCAAGTGAGACCAGCCGAGCTTATGGATGTTTTCCAACCATCTTGCTCGGATATACTCCAGGGTCTCCTGTCGGTTGATTTTGCTCTTAAAATCCAACGAGTGTGTCCTGACACAGTCTAACCACATGTTCTTAGCATCGGAGATGTGATCTCTCAATTTGGAGAAGTAGCGGCTCTATCTGGTGTGACTCTGATATCTGAGCTGTGCATATTGTCGAGTAACGTTACTGGAAAGATCCTTCGGATGGACCCCCGTTTCGGCTGCTTGTATTCGCGATCATATTCTCTCGGTCATTACCCAAGATAACCATAGGTAAGAGTTGTCTCGAATACCGAATAGAAGATAGCGAAATTCTGCAAATCTGCTAACCTCCTTGAAATATTTGATACGGAAGTGTCTTTTGTGACAGTCAGCGAGATTCTTCTAATATGATAATAAACTATACAGCTTTTAAATATTTTGACCTTGTTGAGTTCTAAATATGAAGCTGATTAGAAGATAAGAAGATTTCTAAATGCCAACGCCACGCACATGATAATCCTAAAATATTATACTAATTATAAATATTTACTTGAAATATTTATCCAATGATGGCTAGTGAAGCTGAATAATAATTTCTATTTTAGGCACAAGGTTAAGAATTCATAGGGAGAGGATTGACGATTATATGGAACGGACTACATGGCTGGTAGTTTAGTATATGTACCTCGGAAAGATGAAAGTTAACGTTAACCTAAGTGGGAGTGGAACTAGGAACTTAATGATTCATAACTAAATAATTGTTTCTTATATAGGCACAATACCATGAATTTTTTTTTGGGGGAAAGTCGATTAAATCGACTCCAGTGCGTAACTGGTACTTTATTTTATCGAACCCGTAAGGATGAAAGGCAAAGTTAACCTCGGCGGGATTTGAACTCAGATCATAAAGGACCGTAACTCTATACTGCAAAGCTTGGCGTCCAGCCCTCTACCGATACTGCCAATACACCGCTCTTGATTCATAACTAAATAATACGAAGTATTTTTCCAGAGCTCTAATGATTCTCCCTATATACCACTCTTAATTTTTAACTTTAGGCATACAATTTGGGTGCAATTTGTAAGAAAGCGAAAAGTCAATTAGATCGAACGCAGAAAGATGAAAGGCAAAGTTGACAACGAGATCATAAAGCATGGCTTAAAGATCGCAGGCTTCCCTTACCAGCTCACCGGACCGAGGAGACGGCAATAGGCCAGACGTCATAATAATCTTCCAGCTCCGCGGATGTAGGCTCCTCAGTTGAGATGCTACATGTTTTGACACCTCTTATAGCAGCAACCTGGTGCGTTTGGCTACCAGCCCAAGCGTCGCTGCTCGCCTGGCAAAGTTTCTGACGCCCTCTGATAGATTTGTGGTTGAGCCTGTGGCAGTGGAGACCTACTGCATTATTAGGTTTAGGACCACATACCTGCCCAGTGCTTTCAGAGCGGAGTTCGACGCCAGCAGGTGTGAGGCTCGTGCAGTGGAGTGGCCGTTCCAGCGCGTTACCCACACCATCCTGTGACCAGGAGGCAGACTGAATCTTGTCTTAATTATGCTGGTGACATGTGGATTTGATTCACTTGCATAATCATGAATAGTAAGAAAGTGAAATCATTCAAACACAAATAGATAAATATAATTTTTTTATCTTCGAAAAAAAAAAAACTAGACCAAGAATTTTAATTAGCATACAGCACTTTGTTTTCTTTTATCCTTTTTAACTATTAATTCAAGTCTTTTGAGATAAACCTGCCTGAAACTGCCTTTGGTGCCGATATGAATCCTTTAATTTTAATGTGTTCATTAATATTGCTTATCATTAACCGTTCTTTCTTCCTTGTTGGTCTTTTGGCTGAACACTAGATTAAGAATCTATTCAACTAATATAAAACATGTATACCCGGACGTCATTTTTAATCACTCCATGAAATGAATCTTAAAGAATTTACTCAGGGTCAAATCTTTGAACTGGAAGCAAATTTCGATGAATTTCTTATATGGCACACACTTTAGTAGCATCTTACAAAATATAGACAGCCAGTTGTGTTTAGTATACGCTTTTAATGTTGGTATTCATTTGAGGTTTTGCTTCGCTCGCATGCCTGTTGGCGAAAGTGCGAATTATATATGGAGGTGGTGAATATGAGCTCAGAATCAAATGCACTAGTACACGACATCGCACCCGACGTTCTAACTATTCCGCCAATTCACCGATATATATATGAGTACTCGGCTATTTAATTGCCTTATATGTATTTGTGAAACTTGATAGAGGAATAGAATGTCTATAAGGAATAGTGGCTTATTTTGCCTCCAGATGAATCTCGCAATTAAGATTGTTTTACTGAAATATATCGCTATAAATATGTATAACTCTTGCATATTTAGAAAGTTCCAAGGTATTACGCTGCACCATTTATACATAACTTTCATCTTGCGAAAACTATTTGTCCATGCAAACTATTTGATATTTAACTTAATGAAATCTATTTATTCTCTTAGAATATATTCGAATTTCGTGATGAAACTTGATCAAGCGACATTAAAAACTAATTCTACTACAACCACATTTCTTTAAGTGATTATGAAATTGATCAAAGATTCCTTTGGAAGAATGGTGTATTTGTTAAGAATGTTATTTACTTCGTACGATTGAAATGGATTGCTGCCTAAATTTCATGGAAGCATTCACATCAACTGCTATTATAATCTGCTCGTGTTTGATATCGATGCAACATTTAAAGTCTCCATTTACATATATTGCCTGCGGCAGCATTTCAATATATAAAAAGAGAAGTTTCATAAGAAGATCTTATCGTTCCTAATGATCTCAAAAGTAGATATTTGCCGTTAAAGTTTTCTATGACATTATTTTAGAACGAATAGTCATAAATTCAGTTCCACTTGCAAAACATATCAATTGAATAGACGTCTCCATTCTTGATGTGAAGATGATGATTTAAGAATACGGAGTGTAGTACATTTTGATATGTTAATTTTGTAATAACGTGATTGATTAGGAAGTTGAGTGTCGCCCGTGGCCAAACGTATGACTATTTTTGCATTACAGACTTTTCGACGGTGAATATAATCGATGGACGAACATTTTCTGATGCAGCTCTTGGCATCCATGTTCTATTTTAAGCTTTTCCATCGTGTATTCCGACAATTAGCTGCAAACCACAGACAAAATAAGGACAGTTGCAACGCTAATGCACTACTTCAAAAGTAAAACAGCTAGAAGTTGCGATTATAAAATAATGGACGATTTAGATAAAAGTCAACCATAAACTTGCTATCAATATATTAAAGTCATTGCTCTACCAACTGATTTTCTAAAGTTATTTGCCTACTTTTATTTATTTCGATTATTGTAGATTTGGATTTCAGCCAGAATACCGAAGGTTTTGTGCAATAGACAATGAAGTTAATAAATAACTGACAGTGGCTAAATGATTCTTTTTCAAGCGATCAATTTAGCAACAAATAAAAAGAAAAAAATATCCAATAATGTAGATATATATAGTATATTCCAATATGGGATTTGATTTAAGAAACTTCTTTTATCGCTTTAAATCCATAGCTACATTAACCTCTTGATATTACCCTATGAACAAAAAATGTTTTACAAGATGCTTCAATGTTTGACATAATTTGATTGCTGCTCATAATCTCAATGGATTGATCTTTGCAATATATGTGATAAAAAATAAGAAAAAAGTTTAAGTTGCAAGTATTTCTTTTAATATACTTAAGGAGATTAATTTAGAGTAATATATTGATTGCTACCAGGATATTTACTATTCTTTATATATCTATTTGTACTAGTACTGCTGGGATAAGACGGCTGAACATTTTCGTATTTGTATTTGACCCTAAATATCTCCTTTATACCCTATGGAATAATGTGGAACAAATATATCCAAAGAATCGGCATTCGGTTAAGATACAGCAGCAACAACAAAAGCTACTACTACTACTACTACTACTACTACTACTACTACTACTACTACTACTAATAATAATAATAATAATAATAATATTAAAGTGGATGGGAGTGACTTGGATTTGGGATCTACTACTAATATTACTTTAAAAATAAATATGAGGCCACACATTTCTCTGTGGCGGGTACTTCTCCGATTCAATCTTATAGATCTCAAATAGAAGAAAGATTAAGTGAACTTTGAATGTAGACATACAAATACTTTATTTGGTTGCGATTTCTGTAGCAAGCGGCGCATTCTTTACTTAAGTAAGAAATATTGTTTCTTATTGCCCCAGTTCAGTTAGTTGGGTAAAATTGAGTTGTAACGTTAATGAAACCCAATTTATCGGCCATTGACTTTTCCTTGGACAACATCGGTTGCTTGGAAAAGAATTAATCTAAAGCATACACAACTACTGATCTTCCACAAAATCAACTTACCCGGGCTTGTGCCGCGGCAAGTAACTTTCTATATTCCAATTTATAGTCAGATATTAAAAAGGGGGGACATACTCATCATCGTCTATACTGATTCTCTGTACAAAATACCCAAATAAATTAATAATCACTAATTAATTATTACACGTCATACAACATATACTCTATGGTTTGAGACAACGAAATTTCTATCAGGTTTTTGGCCCGTCTGCGGCTACCGTGTAGCAAATTCATTCAGGAATTACCTAATTCGCCTTCGAAATACTGAAACCTACATCAATATCTACGTTTATACAATTATACAATGTTAGTAGAGGACGTTCTCCCACGAATTTACAACTCTTAAATTGTTGTAAAACGTTTATATATATATATATATATATATATATATATATATATATATATATATAACAAAGAAGGTGTGGTAAGATACCAGGGTACTCGATATAGTAGAGTTGGTAATATGACGGGGTCTAGCTGTCGAAACGGTCGGAGCTCAGCCGTCGGGGTCCTGACTCTTTTCATATATATATATATATATATTTATAGGCTGGTAGGTGTCGCATATTATTAGATAGATTCAAAGAGTAAAATAAATTAGCACCTTAGATATCGAATAGTTAGGCAAGAACGTCCTACAGAATCAATATCATCATAGAACTAGAAATATAGCTGCCTTTTTTTTTTATTTGAAAAATCTTACTTAACACTCAAAGTTTAGCAACCAACTATGTATCGATTCTTCTATCCTCTATCTAAATTTAATTGCTTTTATGCATGGCTGTACTGGTATTTCGTAAAAAAAGATGACAGTCAACATAAAATAAGTGAGACTTTAGTAACTGCTGATTATCGTGATTGTTAATATGAATGATAGTCCCACTGTATACTCGAAATATCGATATGTTTATATGGCAACATTATATGCTAAATTAAACAGATATCCAATTAAGATAAACAGCCAACACAGTGAAACGAATGGAACATTGTTTTCATCATTAAATGGAAATGCCTATTTTTTTTATCAAATAAATTGCTGTTTTATCGTAAATTCTATTTTACAAATCTTTTTTGGGGAAAAATTATAGCTGAAAATCTGTTGGCTGATACTAAAAACAGAAAGTTACGTTACGAGATAAGAAACATTTGAACTGTAGCTATGCTTTGTTTATTGCGCAAACTAAAAAAAATAATATGGAAGTGTTTGTGATGAATGCAAATCGGATACGGCGCCTAAAATTAAGTGTTTATTGGTAATATGAAAATAACATAGCCATCAGCTAATATGCAATTCAGATTTGTCAAATTTAAATAAGTAAACTGCAAAAAAAAAAAAATTAATAACTTATTCAAGCCATCGAATGATATTGAACTAGTTTAGAGAACGAAATCATATGTAAGATAAAAACAAAATTCTCTGACAGTAACGACATCAGCTGAATCTCTGTATAATGATTACTCATACATTTATTGGATTTTAGTCTTTTTCATGCATTATTTACTCCCTACGTTCACAGTTGTGGAGATATAATATTGAACGATAGCAGACACTGAAACTATGAATCGCTAGAAATTATATCATAATTCTGAAGGGTTTTAGTTACTTCGAATTTTACAGCTTCATAAAATCTAGATATTTACAAAAATCAATACGTAGATTACTTCTCAATAGAGTAGATGAATATAGTTTCCTTTGGTAACTTTAGGCTAAAGTTATAAGGGATGGGTTTTATAGCAGCGATTAATATTTGTAACATGTGATATCGCTAAATATATCAAGAAATATTTAAAAAAATATTTCCTGCAAAATATTTTTGTAGTTAACTAGAAACAGAGAATTTCGACGCCTTGTTGCACAGTTTGCCTGGCACTTTATTCTTTTTCGTTTTTGATTTATCCAAAATAGAATGTAGATTTCCAGCTAGTATACTATTTAGACTTATTTTATTATTTAAACATAATATGCACTCAGAAACATATTTGTTCCTGCGGCTGTTCTTGATTTAAGGTGTGAATTCACATTCTAATATACCACTCCTTCAGTGGAAAACACACCATTACAAACCAATATTTTCTATTTCTTGATTCCAGCAACTTCCTCCTGGAGCATTAAGATTTCGAAAATTACTAAATGTTATTAAGAACCTCTTAAATAATATTGTGTAACAGCATAGAAATAATGTTCGTGTTTATGTATATATGTGTATGTATATATATATATATATATATATATATATATATATATATATATATATATATATATATATATATATATATATATATATATATATATATATATATGCATGATGGCAAACATTCAATTCTTAGTATCAGAAATAATCACCACTCCTTCAATTCCACATCTCTCTCTCGTGTATGTTACATTGTAGTTTATTGCAGGAGAATAAAAGCCCAGAGATGGATAACGCCGTTGTATCCTTTGCCCTCCTTATGACACTTCGCACGCCCATGATCTATATCAGAGTTACTCAAAGTGAGCGCTACCACCCTAGCGGGTGTTGAGAAGGTTCAGGTGAGGAAGGGTGGCTGGCGCCTAAATGGGTGGTGGGGCCGAGGGCAGTAGAGATGATATAATAGTATATTAAATATCAACTGGCATATATATAAATAGAGTAAAATAAAAAAATATATAATATTTATTTAAACATAGTATATATTATTTTATTTATGAATTAACGATATTATTATTATGTTATTTACAATTTGTGTGTAAGCTGGTCTCTCTGGAAATAGGGGTGAGGGTGCTGGAGTTATTACATGGCCGTAAGTTGGGCGGTGGCCGAAAACGTTTCAGAAATTGTGATTTAAATAAATAAAAAAAAAAGCCAAGTAAAATTGTATCTCGTTTTCACAATCAAGCCATTATTCCTGGTCTATTATAATCACACCCATTTGGCATACTACCGAACTAGTTGACAATTTAAATATATAAACATTTATTTATTTCTAAGCAGAAAAACAGACACTTATCTTTTCACACCCAGTCCAAAGCATATATCTCCAAAATAACCCACGCAAAAAACACTTTCTTGAATTTAACCCCCCCCCCCCCTACGTCACCCACACCCCAAGCCACAGAAAAAAGCACCGCCACCACCCGAAATGTAGAAAACATCTCTCTAAAAAAACTGCAACGGTGGGAACAACCGCAGTAACATTAATATTCCAATCAATGTTTTGAGCACTACTTTTCTTTGGGGTAATTGTATTGTAACAACTCTAATATATATATATATATATATATATATATATATATATATATATATATATGAATGAAAAATGGCATGCTGCGTTGTTGCGAATATGAACATATGAATAAAAATAGAGTGAGAAACAAGAATGTCCTTCATCAGTAGCCTGCTGATTATCATTGGAATTTCTTCGCATTAAAGACTAGATACCTAAAATCAGTGCAAGCGATAACTAAATTAAGTTATCGGGACAGAGGAAAACAGAGGAAAGGAAACAAACAACATGGTAGTAATGCGACGTAAAGAGAGGAAAAGAGAGACAAGTCAATTAATCTTGTAGGCTTAAGTCCGACAAATCAAATGACATATATATATATATATATATATATATATATATATGTGTGTGTGTGTGTGTAGCAAGTGCAGCAGCTTAATGATTCCAGAACTTGGAAGGTAGGACCTTCTGAAGGAAAGAACAATGCTACCAGAAAACATATCCGCATATATATATATATATATATATATATATATATATATATAATATACGTGTGTGTGTGTGTGTGTGTGTGAGTGAGAGAGAGAGAGAGAGAGAGAGAGAGAGAGTGAGAGAGAGAGAGAGAGAGAGAGTGAGAGAGAGAGAGAGAGAGAGATGAGAGAGAGAGAGAGAGAGAGAGAGAGAGAGAGTTGACGTACTCCTTCTTCAAAGAATTGAAATTGTAAAGTAGGTTCTTTCAATCTTCTGAAATATATAACAAAAGTAACTATCAATTAGTATTGGAGATTGAAGTGATATTGGAGATTTCAAGTCGAAAGTCCTGGACACAAATTAAGTACAGCTGAATTAACTTGCTCTTAACATACTGACTAAGTGGTTTTGAATTACAATGTAAGATTGGTAAAATTTATCGCATCCTAGTCATACACTACATATTACAAAATGGTATAGACGAGGATTTACTCGCATAGGAAATATATCTTTACACGATAATGCATTCATCAATATTATTTTCCTTGCAAGATTATGCATAAGTTTGTATGTTCGAACTTGTATTAAATAATTATAACAATTTGTGACTCTGCAATGTATAACTTGTATGTGGATGTATTTGTAAATAAGTATATATATATATATATATATATATGTTTTCTAAGGAGGGGTTGAAAGGGTTGTTAGAACCCAATGTGTCCTTGGAATGATGGCTGCAATAAGAATAGGTGGTGCGACCAATTATTTTTGTGGTTTAGTAGGTGACCACAGCATAAGGTTTCCTCGAAGAAGAATATGCCCAAGTTACTGAGTCATTTTTTTTTGTGTGTGTATAGAACAAAGGATAAAAGACAGAAATCAGAGATAGGTAGTTACATAGGTCATTGTTTTACGATCATTTCAGAGGTTCGATTGATCGTGGAATATCGATAGTTTAGTGTTTTTGAAGGAGACGGTCAATCGAACAGAAATTTTGATACTCTAACCAGTACCATGTTAGTCGATGCATCGATCTTTGCGATCAATGGACTCTCTAAAACGATCGTGAAGCAATAAATTAAAGAACAACCTACCTAAGACTTCTGTCTCGTTTTCCTTGTTCTACACACACACACACACACACACACACACACACACATATATATATATATATATATATATATATATATATGTTTACCAGAATATATAAACTACAAGAGTAATATTCTGGTAAATAGAGATTTGTGCTAATAGCATTTCAGGCTAAACCTAATACCACAGCCATCAAGAAAATATGACAAACGCTCTTATCAGTCATATGCTGTTGTAGTATATTAAAGTTTCGGTGGTACAAACCACACAAATTATAATGCAGAAAAAGGAAAGATGAAAAATAAACTCCAATAAACGAAAAGACAAAAAAAAAACAACCCATAAAATAGTGAAACGTAACGTTGCTCAAGCTCCTATATTCATATAGTTATGCATCTATATATCGCAATCTGAGCATTGACGCAAGGAATCAGATATCAATTCTGCACATTTTTGTGTCATCCGAGAAAATAAGAATGAGTAATGTTTTAGAAATAGAATCCTTATATAATTAGAATTGTACAATGAACAATGTACTGCTATTAAAGACCGTTAAAAAAGAAACGCTGTTCTCTAAAAGATAACAACGTCATTACGATATTATATATTTCTATTATACAGTTTTAGTAAGATACATATGTGTCATGGTATACATAAAGTAAAATTGTTTTTATTTTAAAGATATATCCCTCTGGTTGTTTTCTGATTCAGTTATTCTGCGTAAATATATATGTAAATACCCCCCTCCCCACATATATATATATATACATTTAAATATACATAATATGTGTGTGTGAACGTGTAAGTATGTGAAATGTGACTGTATATGCATATTTATATAAACAAACACACATACACACACACACATATATATATATATATATATTATATATAAGTATGTTTGTATTTGTGTGTGTGTGTGTGTACGTATGTAAGTTTGTGTGCAAATATGAATTTCCCTAATGTAAGAGAAATCGATCGAAAAATAGTAAAATAACATTAACTTATTGGTTGTTAATACTACTGATCGAATATTCCAGACGGCTTCCATTTCTGTTTACATTTCTATCATTATAGTAGAATTTTCCTTTAATCTAAATATTTTAAAAATTTTCATATATATTTTTTTACTTTGTCTGATGGTTTATACATGTTAATGGTTATATATCTTAATTTCAGAATATCTACTCTTATTTCGCTGAAAGCTATATATTAGATTTTATAACAAGAAATAGTTTCGAAAACTTTGATGGATGGATATTCTTTGTAAGTATAGTTTTGTACATGAAAGAGACGTGTTAATTAATTAACAGTCCAATGAATTAATATATCTTACACTAATTACTCGTCTATATTTTCTTCAATTATGACCTTATACAATTGATCAACTTTTCTTCTGTTTATTCTTAACCAATATATATTTTTATATTTTTGATAAGTCATATAAGGGAAACCCATCAATTGGTTGGACAATAGCATGAATCTAGATAATTCTGGTAGATGGTTATGCAGTGGCTATTGCACGAAAATATTATCAAAATGAATTAAAATGTGTACTTTAATTACAAAATAAAAACAACAGGCTGGCTGTAATTGTATGCAACAATGTAAACAGTGTAAGTGTGTGAATTTAATTCTTATGTATTTCTATATATTGTTGGGGTCATGCTGCCAATAAGAACAGGGCAGACCTGCAAGCCTATAAAAACCCGAACGGGGAGTACCATGAAAAAATGTGCCCCAAAACGGGGAGAAATGAGGCAAAAACGGAGAGATTTTACATAATGTAAGCTATACCCATTTTCACAAGAGAAGACATCTTTCACCTCCCGTCCCCGCAAAATGGATGCGAGATCTTACCGTCAGATGGAGAGAGTTGACAGGTCTGGCACAGGCATTAGTTGATGTTTCATTTCGGTGTTATCATTAAGTCAGGTAAGAAAGGGCAGTGGATTGTCGGAATTGGTAGAACATCTTAGAAAATACCATTGCGGTATGTTACTGACTCTATACATTCTTGGTCAAATTCTGACTAGGTCTACCTTGCTTTTCTCAAAAAATTATGTTTTCACGTATTGTTATGATTTAGAGAGTCAATAAAAATCCTCTCATCGGTTGAGTGTCATTTCGGGTTTATTATATGTCATGTAAGGGCGGTGGATTGGCAGTATCGGAGGAGTCGGACACCATGCGTTACAGCATGGAGTTGCGGTCCTTTATGGTCTGAGTTCAAATCCCGCCGAGGTTTACTTTGCCTTTCATCCTTACGGAGTCGATAAAATAAGGCACCAGTAACGTACTGGGGTCGATTTAATCGACTTTTCCCTCCCACCAAATTACTGGCCTTGTGCCTAAAGTAGAAACAATTATTAGTCAGGTAAAAGGCGGTGGGTTGGCAGTATCGTTTGATCGTCGTACAACTTGATTTGCAGAACAGAGTAACGGCCCTTAATGTTCTTAGTTCAAATCCCGTCGAAGTTATCTTTGCATTTCATTTTTACGGTGTCGATAAATAATGCACCAGTAATGCTATGGGGTCGATTTAGTCGAGTTTTCCCTCTCCTCAAATTCCTGGCCTTGTGCCTAAAGTATTAATCATTATCAGCCAAGTAAAGGACGGTGGATTAGCAGTATGGATTGGGTGACGTACAACATACTGTGGAACATATATTTATGATCCTTAACTTTCTGAGCCCAAATCCCACCGAGGTTCTCTTTGCCTTTGATTCTTACAGGGTAAATAAACAAAGGACCAGTAATACACTATGGTTGATTTAATCAAATTTTTCTTCTCCAAACATTGTTGGCCTTGTCTCTAAAGCAGGTAACAAAGGGTGAGGCATTGGATCAGTTGGTAGAGCATCGGTGAAAATGTTATTCAGGTATTTCTTCTGACTTTTTAGATACTAATTTTAAATCCCGTTGAGGTTAACTTTGCCTTTCATCATTCTGAGATCGATGAAATATGTTATCAGTCAAGTACTACGTAGTCCCAAATTTGTTGACATTGTGTCTAAATTTGAAATCATTGGCTTTGTGTTAAAAAACAATTATTTATCCGGTAACTAATCCATTCCCCGATTAATTTTAATACCCGGATGGTTATATAATTGGCAAAGGACTTCCGTCACACTTTCTGTGACCTTTCAAAGACTATTTGCCTCATATATCTCCTCTTAAATTTGATTTTGTTTAATGTACTCCATTTTGTCTTTCTCTTGAATGAGATGTGACGGTTAATTAACCACCCGGTTACTAAACTTACCAAGGTGTTGTTTAGATTCCCAACCAATTAACGAAACTAAAGTCAAACTCAACTTCTGTATGTATCTTTCTTGGTAGCATGACTCTCCCACAATATAACAGTATCAGTTTCAACGCACGATTTCATATCAAACATTTTGCAAGCAAAAGAGACACAAATATTAAGAACAAATTCTGACGTTTCTTAATAGGTAGTGTGGCAGCTGCTGACAGATTCTAGTTTTATCAAAATCATCAGCAAATCATAGTTTTCATGAGCTACGTTCAGTCGCTAAACATTTAAAAATGTAAATTACGATGCATTTTGACTAGTATAATTTGCATAGTTATAAACCGTAAAGGCGGTAGAGTGGCCGTATCGATAGAGCACGGGACAACATGCGTCGCAACAGGATTTGAACTCAGCACGTAAAGATCGTAAGTAAATGGTGCGAAGCTGTAATAATTATTTTAATCTACATCGTCTACGATAGGTCTAATAATTGTTTCTACTTTCAGAACAAGGGCAGCAATCATTCCAGTGCATTACTGGTACTTTATTTTATCGACCCCGTAAGGCAAAGTTAACCTCGACCGGATTTGAACTCAGAATGGAAAAGTCCATAACTCTATGCTACAAAGCATGGCGTCCGAGCCTCTTACGATATTACCAATCCAACGGTATCTGATTTACGTTCTGAGTTCAAATCCCGCCTTATTTTTTATCCGTTCGAGGTCAATAAAATAAAATAAAACTAATGCACTGGATTCGATTTAATCGACTTTCCACTGCCTTTAAATTGCTGGCCTTGTGCCTAAATTAGAAACTATTATTACAAAATGTAAGAGAAGGGAAATAACTCAAGTAAGCCAATGACACGAATTGATATAATTCTTGCAGCTGGTAAATATATATATTATATCACAGTGAAATAAATGTACATCTTGCATACTAGTGTACAAAATATATTCATAAATATAGACCTATTCATTTTTAAACAGAAATAACATAATCAAATACTAAAATATTCGTAGAATGTATTTTCTATAAACATATATTTTCTTTCACACAGGCGAAAATAAAATAAAATTCACTAACCTCCATAACCCGTCCACTTTCTGTTACTACGGATACCTCTATATCGACCTGAAAATTATTGATTTATTAGGAAGGGAACAAAACTGAGCATGCAATGTACATGGCTATTTGGAAATTGTTCAAAACCTACCTAGTTGTAATTTAACTGAGATGTATATACATAATACTTACATACATGCGAAAATACATACATACATATATATATATATATATATATATATATATATATATATATATATATATATATATATATATATATATATATATATATACATACATATATATGATATAAATATATGTATATATATATATATATATATATATATATATATATATATATATATATATATATATATATATATATATATATATATATATATAAATTAATACGTATGTGATGAAACACAGATACCAACACAAGAGAATTCATTACCTTATTAATTTTATATATATATATACGTATTTAATCACATAAGTATACCCAAATGGTAATACACACACACACACACACACACACACACACACACACACATACATATATACATATACATATATACATGCATACATACTTATATACATACACACATACAATCACACACACACACACACACATACACACATACATATATATATATAAATAATGATATCCTCATGCACCGAGATGCAATAAAATATCTTATAAAATAGGGTGAAGCCCCTTGAAGGATATAAAAGTCGCCATCGGCCGCACGGAGGAATCGAACACCACATCTAGATACCGGCTATTTGTAAATAGTCAACATCTACTTAATTGTAATTTACAATTTACAATATGGAAACATATATATATATATATATACATACATTCATACATAGATACATATATACATGTATATATATATATATATATATATATATATATATATATATATATATACATTCATACATAGATACATATATAAATATATATATATATATATATATATATATATATATATACATATATATACTACAATCACTGAATGTTAACGATCTACTATGTCATCGTATGTCATGCATCATTTTATTTTATCTGATGAGGACGTACTGTTGAACTTAACTTAGTACCTCTGAAATATGTATAATGAAACATAAAATATAATTGATCACAAGAATATCTATTTTGTTAATATTTTAAATTAATATATATATATATATATATATATATATATATATATATATATATATATATATATATGTGTGTGTGTGTGTGTGTATATGTATATACATCTATGAGATATGTGGCTTCAGTTACTCATAGCGACCTAATAGCAATTTCTTTTCTCGTCATTTAAGGTTCTTCACCCTAATTTATGAAGTAATTTATAGCATCTTCGCCATGAGCACTTCATTCTTTATATTAACTGTATCTTCTCAGTCGTTTTCAAGAGTCATAGAGATTGGCTACTTATATACATAAATTCTGTGTATGTAAGTATGTATGTATGTTTATATGTATATATATATATATATATTTATCTCGTGTATTTGTTTATTTTTTGGTACAAAGCCATGCAATTGTTCAATATACGCGTTGAAAGTGTATAGCGTTTGATATATGTTTATCAAATTAATTTAAACAGTTTATGTAAATGCACCGAACGACTGTGTATCATGGCCGACTATACTCAACAAATTAAGAAGCAATTTACCCTTCCTATCTAATAGTACATTCCAATATAAGTAAGTCCAATTCTAGGAAACTTTTACCTCCTTATATATTATCGAATTTTCCTTACATAGGTAAGGCATTCACCTCACGAAACCTTTGAGCTCCATTTGGATAACTGAGTAGTATTTTTACTTTTATGTTAGCTATCTCTGACGGCAAATATTTACAAATTTAGATCTCAGAAACAAAAAAAACCTGTGACTAAAACCATTCTATTAGGCATCCTTTTCCCCATTCCGGCATCCAGCCTGTTGTCTCCTTCAACAAGACAATTTCATATATAAATGCTACCATTCTTGAATGTTCCATCACATTCCAGCTAGACGAAGTAAGCACACCAAATCTACTGTAATGTCTACCAATCCGTTTATATTTAATGCCAGGCTACGTTGCAGCTAGGCATGCTCAAACATTACAGTGGTTTTGGTGCGGTTACTTTCTCCACGAGGAATGTGATGGAACATTCAAGAGTGCTAGCATTTATGTACTAAAGAGTCTTGGAAATATCAGGTGTCTTCATGGATAGTATATACTTCAAGCTTATTCCAATCGCTGACTATAGCAACCTCTTCTGGGCAATTGCCAGTAGTGTCTCTACGAACATTACAGTCTGCTTTTGGATACCTTTCCACTAACAAGGTAAGTAGTTCTGTGGCAAGTAAAGCTTTCTCTCTACTCCTCACATATTACATGCAATCAAACAAATCCTCACACCACTAATTTTATCAACATATACATAATATATACGACAAGGGTGGAGACACCTCGAGTTACTTCAGACTAACGAAAGCACCGACCCTAACAGTGCATTTTTTATTACACTCCATTAAATAAAAATCCTGTCCTTGATAAATACTTCAATAATGGTATTTCTAAAAGCTTGTATATGAATGTTTGGAAATGTTATACATTGCGTTTTCCTTCTATAAAGAGCAGCATCAATGACCTTTGAAAAACCGATTTAGTCGTTAGCCACACAATATCGAACACGCTCCGTATACAGCTATCTATTATTGCACACTTAACACGCTAGATGCCATCCAATATGAAAGCTATTTACCTGATTAGTAGCAACACACTCATGAACATATTGTCTATTTTATAGCGAAGACTATTGTCTCTGCTTCTATGAACTATCTAGTTGTACGCTATCCCAACACTTGCACTCCTCATCCATTGTTTCAAATCTCTCTCACCTCGAAGTCCCACACTAACAACTTCCTACATATCATCCGCTCCATAACGCCAACACTGGAATTCCCTCCACGCCCGTGTTTTCCCAGTAGACACCAACAAACAAGTTGAAGCCAAATAGACATCGATCAGTGTTACTAGTCTCGTAGTCTTTGTAAAGGTCACAGCTACCTCTCTCCCCTTCATTCTGAATAAAGCATACCAATCATACATGAATACATACTTACACACACACACACACGCACACGCACACACACACATACACACACACACATATATATAAATATATATATATATATATATTCATAAATGCATTCATACATACGCTGACACACACATATATATATAATATATATATATATATTTATATATATATATATATATACGATAGAAAGAGACATAGAGTAGAGAAAGAAAAGAGAAGATACACGCCCGTGTATTTTTTATACGTACATATGTGAGTACGCTTGCGCGTGTGTCTGTCTATAAATTATCAAGAAATATGGAGCGATTATAATATTAGAAAACGTTTTTCAGTAGTGAAGGTTGGGTGAAAAACACGAAAGTAACCGTCAGTTATTCGAATTAAATCCGTGAAAAATTGCCCTCTTAAGAAACCAAATATCAACTGCTGTTATAAGCAGGATTAGATTGCTGAGTCAAGATTAGAGCGGGTAAAGTTTAAAAAAACTATAAGCTGTGAATCTGTATTTGACATATTATATGTTAAAGTTAATCAATCGTGTGAAAAGGATTTGTAATAGAGAATGTGTTGGTGTCACAATAGAAGTGATTTCCATCATATTGCTAGATAGGAACCCTAAGCCAAGCATTATATTTTATCCCAATCAAATTTGGAGTAGAAGAATAATAAATAAGCAGAGTGGAAAATACAGAGAAAAAGAGAGGGAAATAAAGAGAGGTGGTAAAGAGACATAATGAGAGAGAGGGGGTTAAGAGGGGGAAGAAAGGGGGAAGAGAGGGTGAAGAGAAGGAGGAAGAAAGGTGAAGAATGGGTAAAGAGGGGGGATAGAGGTGGTGAAGAGAGGGGAGGAAGAAAGGGTTGAAGAGTGAGGAAGAGAGGGAGGAAGAAAAGGCTGAGGATGGGGAAGAGAAGTGGGGTGGGGGAGAAGAGAGGGGGAGACGTTGAGAGAGAGGCTAATGATAAAGAAAATAGAGAGAGGTAGAAAAATGAGATATATTGAGAATGTTGTGTTTTCGCCAAATATCTAGGAATTGTCTCAATCTCACAGCTTTAGAATTTTACTAAGATTATGGGATCTCTGTAATCGAATCATCAATATATATTGACGTTGGTGTTCTATTTATTTTCTTAGATTAAAATCA
>OZ024743.1:194816633-194854133 GCA_964016885.1 Eledone cirrhosa
ACACCGCTCTCACCCGCGCCCGTGCTATCCCCCGCTCCACCACCCTCACCCCACGCCACCGCACACCCACCCACCGTCTCCCCTTCCCCATCACCTACCACCCCTCCACCTTACCCCTCCACCGCACCATCCGCCGCTTCTTCCGACGCCTCCAGTCCGACCCCTCCACCTCCCACATCTTCCCCACCCCACCACTCCCCTCCTTCAAACGCGCACGCAATCTCCGCACCCTCCTCGTCCACAGCTCCCTACCCCCCAATCCACGCTCCGTTTCCCCCCCGGTTCCTTCCCCTGTTCTAGGCCCCGCTGCAACACCTGTCCCCACATCACCAACACCACCACCTTCCAGGGTCCCAACGGCCACCCTCTCTCGGTCCGGCATGCCTTCCGCTGCACCTCCTCCAACCTAGTCTACGGACTTCGTTGCACGGAGTGCAGCGCGACTTATGTCGGACAGACGGGACGTCGCCTGGCGGACCGAGTCACGGAGCACCTCCGGGACATTCGTCTCGGGGGCAGTTCCCCCATCGCCCGCCACTTTGGTGGCCCTGGACACTCCGCACGCCAACTCACAGTCTGTGGCCTACTCCAGTGCCACGGAACACCCGCCCATCGCCTTACGGTCGAACAACGTACTATCTTCATCTTACAGACCCACACTCCCCCCGGCCTGAACTCCCCACCCTTATTCCTTTAGCGTTCGACCGCCCCCCTCCCACCACACTTATCCCCCACTAACACCACTAACACACCCCTCCTTTTCACCGCCCACCCCACACTAACAATACTAACACCTCCACTCCACCCCTCATCTGACCACCCTTCCCCAACTAACATACTAACATCCCTTCCCTCCCCTCTTCTCCCCCTCCCCCCTCCTTATCACATGCACACACGCACCCACTTACACCACCCACCCGACACGCAACTAACATCACTAACACCCTCCAACCCCACGCACACGTACCCACACACCCTCGTACACCACCAACTCTACACACCCTACCCCCACTAACCCTCACTCACACCTGCATTCCACCTCTCCCCACCTCCCGTATACTAACACCCACTAATACCTCTTCACCAAACTACACACACACCAGTACACCACACTCCCTCCATAGAACCTCACACACCCTTCTCTCCCCGCTCCACACTCACTCATCCCACTAACACCCCTACTAATACACACACACACACACACACACACATACACACACACCCTCCTCACTCCAACTCTCACACCTACCCATCCTCGCCTCCCTACCATTCCGCCGACTGCTGCTATGCCCTTCCGACCACTGTCTCAGCACCAACTGACCACAGCACTTCCACTGCCGACCACTTCCTGTTGCGCGCGCACCCCACATCTCTCCTCTTCCGACCACCGCTTCTTGGATTACCCACACGCGTTATTGACTTCCAACTAAAATCTCCATACATCCGTGTAACTTACCACTTTTCAACCATCCTCTTACACCATCACCTATATAACTCACCCACACACACACCCCAAAAAAATTTTTTATCCACACGCCACCCACACCCACATCACGCTTAAACCACACACACGTGCTTCCCACCACATATTTACACCCTCAGCCCCCTGATTCCTCTCCCCCCACCCCCTTATCCACACACGCACAGACCCTCCGACCCACAAAAACACCCCCCACATACACCTTCCTGAACATGCAACCCCGTTCTTCCCCCAACCCTTACTTTCACATACACACACACACACACGCACACCTAACCACACACACCACCTTCAGCCCTCCCCGCTCGGACACCCCGTCTCCCTCTCCCCACTCCACCCGCCACCACCTCTACTCACCCCGCACCCTTCCACCACCTGTTTACCCCCCTTTTAATTTCAGTTTATTTTGATCATGCCTTTATTTTTAAATTTTCTCATTCCTTGTATTTTGATCATGCCTTTATTTTAAATTTTCTCATTCCTTGTATTTTGATCATGCTTTATTTTTATTTATTATTTATTATATTTTTGTCTTTATTTGTTAATTTTTCATTCGCACCGTTTCCTTTCGCTATATGTCTCTCCACCACTCCCCTACACACCTTTTGAACTCTCACCTGAAGAAGGGCTTATGCCCGAAACGTCGTCCCCCACCTACCCCCCACTCTCCTGAGCGTGAATTTAATAAACATTTATCGTACTGCCTCTCTGTTCTGTCCCTGTTCAATTTTTCATTATACATGTATTTATATATACACGTGTGTGTGTGTGTGTGTGTGTGTGTGTGTGTGTGTGTGTGAACGCAGGAATGATATATTCAGCAATCGATAAAAGTTTGCAAATTTTTAAAGCAATCTCATCGATTATATTGTTTTATTATATTTTATTATATTATATATATAGCCAAGGCGGTGGATTGGCAGTATCGGTAGAGGGTCGGACGCCATGCTTTGACGCATAGAGTTACGGCCCTTGCCATTCTGAGTTCAAATCCCGGCGAGGTTAACTTTGCCTTTCATCCTTACGGGGTCGATAAAATATAGTCCAGTAATGCACTGTGTAATTGCTGGCCTTGTGGCAAAAGTAGAAACAATTATATATATAGCAATGTCGTTTGGTTTGTCTACTTCCTTACTTTAACTTACCATCTGTAATCCTCCCTATGTAAAAGGATGTTATTTGTAAATAACACTACCTACTACTTTAAGTGTTCATGTGTCAAATGTAGAAACAATTATTTATCCGTTGGACATGTTTCCAGCATAGTTACATCCCTTTACAATCTGAGTTCAAATCCCGCCAAGGTTAACTTTGCCTTTCATCCTTACGAGGTCGATAAAATAAAGTACCAGTAATGTACTGGTTATTTGCTGGCCTTGTGCCGAAAGTAGAAACAATTATTTATCGCCCCAAGCTTTCCTATTACTAGACTGTATTTTTATTTCCTACATCCTTCTTTCATCACTTTGCATTCCCAACCCCTATTTCTACTTTATCTGGCTGTCACAGGAGGAACTTTGACCTTCTCTTTCATCCATCTCTGCAGCTTACACACACACGGTACTTCCAATGCCACTCAGATTGTGTATAGGAAGCACTGAGGCGTTTCGTGGTTGATGTCATTTGAAATCCCAACACATTAATTGCTAGAGAGAAAATATTTGTTTTTCTATTTACTCCAGCTATGCGGGCTATCCAGTCAATTTTTAACCGTTACTAGTCCCTCAAAAAAAGGGGAGGGGGGGGGGGGGGGGGGGGTAACTGAAAAATATAAAACGGTTAAATCGGATTCCATACATAATTTCATGGTCCCATTATAAGCATTGTAATATTTTAATTCATGAACATTTTTAACATAGCCTCCTGCTAGCATGACTCAGATTTCTAACCTCATAATATATCTATCATCATACGTTACATTGCCCTGCCACCCTGTATCAGCGATAACAAAGAAAACTATTTATAACTCACATTAACTACATTAGCACAAATAACCCAAATCTGTTTGCTGTTCGTTCTACCGTCCTTCTGGTGTTATTTGAGAGTTGCTTTCATAAATGTATTTACCAACTTTAATATCACATGATCTCATTGTAATTTATTGTCGCCATTCTGTATGGAAGATTGTCGTATTATCTTGTCAAAATCTAGAGTGCTTTACATTTTCTTCATAGCAGGATGGTTAGAGCGTCGAACAAATATGTTGTAATATTTGTTATGACTCTACATTCGGATTTCAAATCTCCGGAGATCACATTTGCCTTTTATCCTTCCGCAGTCGATAAAATAAAGTACCAGTGAAATACTGGTGTCGATGTAATCAAATTTATCTTTTCTCTACAACATTGTTGATTTGTAGCACAATTAGAAATACTTATAATTACTATGACCATTTTGTGAAAATATTTAGAAATTCTTATTTTTCTCATTATGTAAACTGGAAATACTACCTGTTGTTTGCTTAACAGACAAAACGTTTAGGATATAGGTATTTAAATGAATATATTCATAGATATATTTGGATATTCAAATTGCATTTTCACTCTGAAACTGGATCTACACTCGGAGTTTACCTGAACTTCCAACAGGAAATCTTTTCGTATCACTGATATTTCTTTGCTTCTTGCATTAGTTAAATACTCCACGACTCACTACCACTTTTCCTCCACTATACTCCTCTTACTTCCACCTTCTCCTTCTCATCAGTCTATTTCTTTCACACCCCAATTCCTATTCCCAATCTCACGCCCAATTTCAAATCTTTTCTCCGCTAGCTCCGTTCCACTCTCAAACGCTTCCTCCAACCTCTCCCTCCATATTCCGCCCTACCCGTCCTATCAATCTTTCTAATTTCTCATTATTTCTTCTGATAATGGACTAGTGTCCGAAAAGGTAAGACGCTCTTCCTGTTATTTCAAGTGTTACTCTAATATATTCCTTCCATATACTGTACCGATTGTGTTGTTATCTCTGTTTTTTTTTACATACTTACATACATACACACATATATATATATACACTTTAAACTTTCGCCTGCACCACAGACGGTGGCTAAGCCTTCCAAATGACTCACTTGCTTTGCTAACGCGCAGACCAACTTCTGCATCCAAAGAGCAGGTCACACTCAGAGTACACCCCAAATACACAAATCTGTCAGCAACCTTCAGCTTTTGACCGTATACAAATAGAAAACTTTCTCCGGAGCCGGTTGGTACATGACGACAGTTTTCTTTAGACTGATTGTCAGTCCCACATCACTGTACGCATTAGAAAAAGAACTGATTTCTCCACGGTATTGTGAAGGTTCACAGGTAACCTGAGGCAAGCCCTGTGATCAGGGAGATGCATAGTTGTCGTCAATGTGCGAAGGAGTGCAAGTCTGTAACAGGCTTGAAAAGCCATATGCGAGCGTCACACATCTGAATCTGAGTTTGCACCCATCACACACACACACACACACACACACACACACACACACACACACACACACACACACACACACACACACATATATATATATATATATATATATATATAGAGAGAGAGAGAGAGAAAGAGCTAGCCGGTAGTATCTAGCCTCCTTTTCTAGTCCCTGTTCATTACATGTAAGGGTTGTTAGATTACCTTATATATTTTTATACTCAAGACTGCCCTTTGTACGCATTGCATTTTATAGTGGTTTGGCCACTTCACCTCGCATTATCAGTAGATAGTACCGTGATGACAATGTTTATGATATGGGTGACATACTTGAATCCTTATTCCACAGCGTGTATCTATTGTCATATCTTAGTATTTTGCTTATATCTTTTGTGTATCAGGTATTTCATTGTTATTTCCCGGTCATCGATTGCAAAAACATATCCTTCAAAATAGAATCAATTATACCGGTTGTTGAACAAACATAGACTACTTTGTTTATCTAAACTACTATCCTTTTCAGGTTTTCTGACAACATAGCCATGCACGAATTTTTGGTGATAAGCTGATAGCATTTCAGCCACTAGGTTCTAGCAGTAGTGCTGTGCAATACCGCAGAGTATGTGTTTTCAATCATCATTCACTAAGTCTTTCTCAAGAAGCCCCCTCACAGCTCTCATGATATTATCTGCCTCATGCAGAAAGATTTGTTCTATGGGTGGGCTTCTACGCTTGGTGGTTAGGATATGATGTGACATATAAATGCTATATATATATATATATATATGAAATACAATATGTCGAAAAGGTAACACACTAGAGAGAGATAGTGCGCCATCAATAAAACAAGGAAAAACCACCAGTGTATGGAATCTATAACCTATAAAAGCGGCAAAATGTCAAATGTTAGTATCGGAAATTTATACAGGATCGATTGCTTTGTTAAGTTCAGGGGAGGGTGCAAATGAGCTTGTTGAAGTATAAAAGCAAGATAATGATGAAGTCATAGGGAAACAAAGCGGTCGAGCACAGTATCAAAGCTTCTTCGGTGTATATAAGTGTATGAAAAAGTCCTAGTCCTGTAGAAGCTATTTATATATTAAAGTGTGTATACACTCTAGTAATGTTTTCACTACCTTACTTACCGCGGTTACCCTTGATTTAACCCGGGACTCACATATATATATATATAGATATGGTTATAGATAATTCGTAATATGGTCATGTACTTATGTAAGTAGACGTTTTAAAGTAAACTGTTGAAAATCACTACAGACAGGGAATGTCTAAAAATAGAATTATAAACAAATGTGTTTATATTTTATCGATATTTAACACTATTGGAATTATGTTGACATGTAGACGATTCAAACTTTAGTTTGTTATAACACACACACACACACACACGCATATATACACACACACACACACACACACACACATATACACACACACACACACACACACATATATATATATATATATATATATATATATATATATATATATATATATATATATATATATATATATATATATATATATATATATATATATATATTTATATATGAATATTTATATACATATATATTTATATATAAATATATATACTCACACAGACACACAGACACACATATATATATATATACATATATTTGTATATTTATTTATATATTTATATATTCATATGCTTGTGAGAAAAATGTACTGTCCGACTTACGTTTTTCTTTTTTATATTTGTAATGTATCAGACGGGTATCGGTTAAACCAAAATACAATACAAACAGAAACGATGTTCATCAATAAAAATATCTTATATGTTAATCAATAAATGTATTATAGAGAAGAATCTTTTAAAACCTGCAGGACATTGATTATATTT
Organism: Eledone cirrhosa; assembly: GCA_964016885.1. Lineage (NCBI taxonomy): Eukaryota > Metazoa > Mollusca > Cephalopoda > Octopoda > Eledonidae > Eledone > Eledone cirrhosa. The sequence goes on from OZ024743.1 coordinate 194,823,416, forward strand.
ATGAAAATCATCAATAACCCGAAACTGAGGAGGTAGGGGTATATTAAATGGTACGTCAGTCATGACTTCTTGTGACTTGCTTAAATTAATATAACCTTGATTATATAGAATAGAGATGATGATAATGATAATCGATGACCTGTAATTTGTAATGTATGAACTGCTTGTAGCTTTAAGGTGTTTGAAACAATGTTGATCCATTGATTATTATATCTTCAATGTAGTGACTTCTATTACAGGTTAAAGGCCTAAAATGTCCTAATAAAGTGGTTGACTGTAAATTGAATTTCTTCTATTAACGTACAGGGCAATGTGCCATCGTCTGAAATAATATATTGACAATAAATTCATGGAGATGCAATAAGTTGTCTGTCCTTCTATACAGTTGCATTGCTCTATACACCTGTATTTATTTCCCTCTATTTGTAATAACATGTGAATCCATATGAGGATCAATTCCATTCTTTCTAAAGAAATACATAACAAAAATCGTTTGACAGTTTTCATGTTGCAAATATATCACATAAAAAGATTCAATACTCATCTGTTGTTGGCTATGGGCTCACATTGGAAACCATGATTATTATTAATAAAGTCAGTTTGATGGCAGAATTTGTAGAACATTGCATGCCAAAATGTTTTTACAATTGTCACACAGTATAACTGTGTGACATGAACTTTGTATCGCACTGACGTTTAACAGATTCAGCAAATTCACAATCGTTTCCTGCAATATATCATACAGATTCAGTCAAAGCCATGTCTCTAACTACATATTCCTAGAATACCAAAGGTACATGCAACTATGAGAATATCTTCTATGTTCAGTTTAAATAGACCAGCCAGGTGATCTACATAGAAAAAGGTTCATGTTGCCACACCAGCTATTTTCCAGAGTTGTGAAACCGTGACTAAGCTCACCCAGAGAGGAGTTACAAGGATAAATCCGAGGTTTGACCTGAATTCCAACCAGGAGTTGGTCGAAATCCATCCATATAAGTTTGATATTTTGGCTGTGGACAGTTTTGAATGGCGTTATCGATGCTCCAGAGCAGAGTAGTACTTGCAGAATCTGAAGGCAAGATTTGAGAGACATAAAACGTCATATGCTCCAGCCATATGCAACCGTGTTCCATGATCAACTCTCAACCATATAAGTGCGTGGGACTCGGGTCTTTGAGTTCAAATGCATGGCCCCGGACGTTGAGAGCACCACACACAATGCTCTTTCGACTATGAGAGTTTACCATTCACTAACATAATAATGGTGTTTATATACTTCATATTTGAAAATGATTTTTAACAGAAATATTTTGTAAGGGATATTTAAAACCATCATCGAACAAGGGATGTAATATATCCTTCTTCTGTGAGGTATTTATAAATTTTAAACTGACCTAGGTTGCATAATAAATTTTCTTTTTTCCAGGTGTTTTATATTGTCTAGTGAATGCAAATCAATGACTTCCAGTTACAGATTTCATGGAAGTTTATCAATAATACAGTCAAATAGAGTTTCAGTTATTTCAATGTTTTGTTACATTTTTGTGTAACCTGGAAAACACCATTGAACCTGTAGCTTCAGACTAAATGTGATAGAAAACGCCGAATTCGCTGAATGGCTGGATTCTCCACAGCAGGCAAAAATTGTAGAAGATATGTATTATTAACTGGGATGAACAACGTTAATTTTGTTACATATAAGCTAAAAATCACCGTGAAGTCAACTCGTTAAGATACCTCATTAAGTTAGCTAAGAATGACAACTTTCACAACCATTTTCCGTTTGTAAGCGGTGGTTGAGTATGCTATTCCTAATTAAATCTCTCAATCTTCATCCGAAATTAAAAGACGACACTTGTGAGAAAAGGTTACTGCTTTTAAGCCATCTTACAATAGTGTAGTAAGGCAAATCATTATATGCAGCTTCTATTACTCAAAAATATGTTTAAAATTCTGATGATTGAGTGCATGCAATCGAATAAAATTCACTGCTGATAAAACTAGTATCACACATGACAAACCTAAATATTTCCTGGAAAGTGTCTGCTGCTGAGTGATGCAGGTTGTCACAAATTTGTAGAATTGTACGACGAAATCCTTTCCTGATTGTCATATATTTTTCTCCATCAATTTTAATACATCTTAGACATTCTGAAATCAACTTACATTCGGTCAATGACTCCTTCACTGCTTCGAAAATGATTTTACCAATAAGTCCGTGCATGCTGCTCAAGAAAGCTAGTCCTTACGACACTTCAAAGTTAATATTAATTTTCCGAATGAAGTATATTAACATAGTGTTTTCACACATATCAACAACCGAAGAAATCTAATTGAAGTCTTGCAGTTTATTGTTTTATAGGCACAATATGTTGTGTCGACTCACCGAATACTCGAGTACAAATCTTTTTTTTTTCAGGACATACATAATGAGTTGCTGCTATCATAAAAAAATTAATTCGTCGATCAACAGTAAATGACTTTCCTTTAATAAATAAGCTTTAGCTGCAGCATTATTATTAGCATTTGTCCTAGGGGAACATGGCTGTTATGATAAAATATTCTGTTTCATGTCTTCATATTCCTCATGACGTAGTATTCCTGTTAAATGAGAACAGTAATATGAATGCTTTGTTTGGTAATGCCTACGTGTATTGTATTTCTATAGCACTGCAATAATCGCCCTATGTTATTGCTTTTTTTTTTCAGTTATGAAATTTCCACCCTCCAATGTTCTTTGAAGACGTGTCATTCAGACCCAGATGTTGACCTCTTCTCTCGGGAGTTTATGGCTATATGTTATGGTTAATTCAAGTTTCGTGTTACCGCGAATTCAAACCCCAACCAAACGCTTTATTAGAAATGTACATACATTATATAATTAAAATCGTTTTGTCAAATCGAGGTTTAAAAAAATTAAGATTGAATATTAAATGATGAAATAAGAAATAAGAAAGACAGAAAGGTCGATAGATGGATCAGAAGGATACACATATTGAATAATAATAAAAAAGAAAGGAGGAGCGGAATGTCTGAAGGACAATTTGCAATCTAGAGAGACATGGAATGTAATTGTGTGGTCAGGGAAACACAGGAAAAGATGTGATGTGGAACAGAGATAGAAAGGAAGAAGACGTAGGGTTGTTAATCATTTGACTACAGTACATAGATAGAGAAATAATAAAATGAGGGGGTGGGATGAAAATTCATAGGGGACGAAATGTATATAACATGCCAAAGTGGAAAAACTATAAGGTGTCTGGAAGACAATATATATATATATATATTGATGTATGTATATATGTACGAATGAATGCGAAGACTGGTTTGGTAAGTTACATAATTGTATTTATTATTAGTGGTGGATTGGCAGTATCGGTAGAGGGTCGGACGCCATGCTTTCCAGCATAGTTACGTCCCTTTACGATCTGAGTTCAAATCCCGCCGAGGTTGACTTTGCCTTTCATCCTTACGGGGTCGATAAAATAAAGTACAATTAATGCACTGGGTAATTGCTGGCCTTGTGCCTAAAGTAGAAACAATTATTATTATGGTCATTTCAGTAACACCGGAGTATTGCAATAATGCAATTGCAAAAACTGGTATGAATGACATCATCAGATAATTACGAAGACTGATTATGTATGTCAAAATGAAACTGTTGATATGCTCTAAGCAGTGATACACTTCATACTCCACCCTGTCAGAGGCGATCCTATATCAAATGTGAATACATACTACCGGCGTAGATGACTCCATCTGTTTACACAATAGCTTGTTGATTGAAATGAGGCATACGCAACTCTCAGAAATAAACGCTTGATCAAATATCGACAACTATGCATGTATATATAAAAATGTCTCCTTTCAAACGTTAAACTAATATATGTTTTCATTGTAGTCTGTTTGGTTTCTTGTTGTCCGTTTACTTTTCGCATATATATATATATATAAATATATATATATATATATAAATATATATATATATATATATATATATATATATAAATATATATATATACATTTATATATATATATATATATATACATATATTTACATTTATATATATATATATATACATATATATATACATTTTTCTATATATATATATATATATACATATATATATACATTTTTCTATATATATATATATATATATATATATATATATATATATATATATATATATATATATATATTTGTATATATATATATTTATATATATATATATATATTTATATATATATGTATATATATATACATATATATATATATATATTCATATATACACCAGTATGTATGTGTGTGTGTCTTTGTGTGTGTGTCTGTATGTATGTCTGTGTGTTTGTGTAAACTAGGTAGACATTCAACCAAAAAGCTGATAAAATAGGACCTAAAATTTAGAAAAATGCAAAGAAATAAATTGATATACTATACTGCAGTAGCGTATGAGACACTGTTAATCTCTGTTGTTCCATTCATTTAGGAAAGTGAAAACATTTACTGTTTAAAATTTCGCACATGGGAAAACTTTCATTTTCCATTTTTTTTTTTACCATGTGAAGAGATTTCACTTTTTTGTGTATTAATATAAAATATTGATTCCTTTCAGGCCACTGCAACAATGAAAGTTTTTGTTTTGAAAACATTATTATATTGTTCACTAAGCAAAGATTGATAAAAAAAAAAATGTATGTAATATCACATAGATGCTGGACAATTCTCTAGTTTTCACTGTAGTATGAACATATCTCAGTATGTCAGTCATCTATATTCTGTCAATAATTTGACAATAGCAATGCAGACTTAAAGAAAGCGTCTAATCTCTGAATATCTTTAATGTATTCCAGTCTATTTCAAGTACATCTTTGTATCTTAGTAAGCATTATAACTGTTATATTTGATGCATATGGACAATATGTCAGGGAAACAATTTTGCCCACCATAGAACTTTCTTATATCTGAAAATCAGGTCATAGAATATGCGTCATTGTATCATTAACTCTTGCCGTGGTCGGCTGGTGAAACGGCGTAGCCAAATTAGAAAGGTCTTCAAGATAGACACTTGGAAATTAAGTCAAATATATGACACTAAATGAAGCTAATGTAAATTTTATAAATTCCCACTACTATAGAAGGAAAAGACAAATTTGGTAAAAGATCATATTATAATGTTTTCTAATTTAGGCACAACGCAAACAATTTTGGGGGAGGGGAGGTCGATTAAGTCGACTCCAGTGCCTTAGTGGTAGTTTAATTTATTGCTCCAGTAAGCATAAAAAGACAAAGCTAACATCGGTTTGATTTGAACTCCGAACGTAAAGGACAGCAAATACAGGGTGCTGACGATATCTAGGAAAATAGAACACAGCAGTTTTATTTTTAAAGATATATTTATCAAACTTCGGTCAGTTTGTCTTCATGATTTGTTCTTTCGATCTCACTCGATAAACCCGCCATTGTCTTTGATGACGGCATCAAGGCGGCCTCGGAACGGGCTACAGGCTTTCGTCACTGTCCCCCGATTTAGGCCCCTAAAGGCACTTGTGATCCTGACCTTCAGATCGTCTTTCGTATTGCAGCTAGATCTGTTGGTGTCTCGCTCCACTGCGCCCCACACAAAGAAGTCGAGGGGGTTGCACTCAGGCGAGCTGGGAGGCCAGATGTCAGGTGAAGGGTGGTCGACAAAGTTCTTTGACAGCCAGGTTGGATCTTTCGGCTGGTATGGCAGGGCGCTGAGTCCTGCTGCCACACGTATAGCCAACCTGCAGCTACCTGGTCGATCCAGGGCTTTACTACCTCGCTCAGAACGCGGATGTAGCCATCGGTGTTTAGCTTGAGTCCCTCAGAGAAGAAGTGAGGTGGCATGACGTCACCTTGACTGCTAACGACACCTAAGACCAACTTTGTCTGCATGACTCTGGGTACGTATTTGGATGAGGCAGCGAGCCACCTGTTGTTCTGGGAGTTGATCTTCTGGTCTTGGCAGAAGATTTTCTCGTCAGACAAAAACCACAGCATGTCTCGCTCCGGTGGGTGTTTCAACTTGTTGATCAGCTTCTTTGAGTGCTTCAGTCGCTTTTCTTGCATCGCCTTTGACAGAAATTGTCCTTTCCTCATCTTGTATGAAACGTAGCGAATGTCTTCATGTACCACCAGCCTAATGAGCTTTTCATCCACGCCTTTCTCCCTTGCAATGGCACGCATCGACTTGCCTGGTTCATTGTTGATGATATCCTGAACTTCAGCGACGAACTCGGGCGTTACTAATATAGGTACAAGGCCATCCACTGTGGGGAAGAATTAAATTGTTGAGCCTTAAATGGTACTTGAATTTACCGACACCAGAAGGATTAAATATAAATTACCTAAAATCATTTTAACCAACTCGAACTATTCTGCAAACACAACGCTCAAATGTTTTCGTAGTATCATACTTCTCTATTTTAGCTTGATAGATTATGAAAAAATAAACCAAGATTGTCGAAGAAAATATTGTGCGGTATATACTTATGCTCCTTATGATATGAGTTCAAATCCCCCCTAGGTCAGTTAGATTAGCATTTTCCGAGGCCAATAAAATAATGTATCAGGTAAATAATGGTGTCAAAATAATTAATTGTTCACTCACCATCTAAAATCTAGCTTTGTAGCTGTATATCATAGTAATAATGATGGTTTCTTATTTAGGCACAAGGCCAACAATTTTAGGGTAGGAGGAAAGTCAATTAAATTGACCCCAGAGCGTTACTGGTACTTTATTTTATCGATCCTCTAAGGATGAAAGGCACAGATAACATCAGCAGGATTTGAACTCAGAACATAAACGGGCGTAACTCTATCCCGTAACGCATGTTTTTTCGACGTTCTACTGATATTGTCAATCCACCGCCAAAATAATAATATTTATTATTTCTTACATTGAAACAAGCCAGAACATTTGCTGCAATGGATGGAAATAAACACGAATCAACATAAATCATCTAATGTTACTATTCTATCAAGCTTGTGGAGGAGAAGTAATATCTGAACAAGACAGATTTAACTTCGCAATATAGATCTAAGAACATATTTGCTGCTCAACACATCACTGTACTGTTACAATACTACCAATGTTATATAATAATTTATAATTACGAAATAAATAAACATAGCAAAATAAATGATGATACATACATACATATATATATACATAATGGTTTCTTATATAGGCACAAGGCCAGCAATTTTGGGGGAGGGGGATTAAATCTACCACAGTACGTGACTGGTACTTTATTATATCGACCCCGTAAGGATGAAAGGCAAAGTTAACCTCAGCGGAATTTGAACTGAGATCGTAAAGGGCCGTAACTCTATGGTGCAAAACATGGCGCCCGACACTCTACCGATACTGCCAATCCACTGCCCTTATATATATATATATATATATATATATATATATATATATATATATATATATATATATATATATATATATATATATATATATATATATATATATATATATATATATATATATATATATATATATATATATATATATATATATATATATATATATATATATATATATATATATATATATATATATATATATATATATATATATATATATATATATATATATATATATATATATATATATATATATATATATATATATATATATATATATATATATATATATATATATATATATATATATATATATATATATGGTGGCTGCCAACTCGTATTCGAGTACGGCCACTACTTTATATCCATGTAGGAGAACCCCTACCGATGCGCTGAACGAGTGTGACTTTTTAGTCCAGCCAGCGACTTGAAAACTTGGTACAGACACTACACTTGTGACAATTATTGACACATAGTGTTGGGCTCATGGTACCATGTGACGACAAGTGCAGAGAGATCTCCAGATATAAAGCAATGCCTGTGCAGTGAAGCTATTATAGTGAGCAAAGGCACTGCACAAAGCCAGTTCCACTCTCTTAACCAAGATGATATTTACCAAAAAGAAGAAGAAGTCAACATCATTGGATACCATCAGGATTGCAGGTGTTATATCAGAGTTCTCCTTCTCCTAGAATTCTGCCTTGACAAAGGCTAAGGGGTCATCTCTCCCGTAATATATATATATACATACATACACATATATAAATATATATATATATATATATATATATATATATATATATATATATATATATATATATATATATATATATATATATATATATATATCGTTTGTTTGTATAGTGTATATTTATTTTTCCCAAACGAAGTCTGCAGACTGACAAACTTTCGCAGCTTTGCGGAGAAAATTCAAGCTACATAAATTAGGAAAACAGTGATACTAACAAATTTATTGTAAAAGTTGCAGAAGTGAAAATAATGATAAAAAACAACTATACAAAAAACATAACTGGTTCTACAAATAATATCACAACGCTTGTTCACAAAAATATACAAATGAAAAACTTTGATTAAGATTAAAATCACTCAAATATACGAAGATAAGGAACTCGTTTAATGGTAGCTCACCACGTACTGTTTTCCTATTACTATTTCCATAAATATAAACTACCACCACAAATATTACTGCTCCTGCTGCTACTACTATTACTACTACTATTACTACTACTACTACTACTACTACTACTACTACTACTACTACTAATACTACTACTACTACTACTACTTGTTTCATCATTTTAGCACAAGGCCAGCAATTTGTAGGGAAGAGGAAATTCGACTAAATCGACGCCAGTGCATTACTGATTGTTTACTTTATCGACCCACAAGAATGAAAGACAAAGCTAACCTCGGTGGGATTTGAACTCAGAACATAAAGGGCCATAACTATGTCGCGAAGCCTGTTGTCCGATACTGCCAACCTACCGACTACTACTACTACTACTACTACTACTACTACTACTACTACTACTACTACTACTACTACTAACACCTGGGCTGTTGCAATTCTATGGTATAGCGTTAGGGTGATAGAATGGAGACGTGATAAAAACGAGGTTAATAGAAAGGCCAGGAAAATGATGACACTTAAAGGGGGTCAACACCCCAAAATTGACGTGTACAGGTTGTATCGACAGAGGAGAAGGGGGGCTCATTATCTGTGAAATGTGTGCGAAGTCCGAGGAAAATAATCTGGCAGGGTATGTAAAGAATTGAAAGGAGTGATTAATGACCGGAGGAAAAAGATAAAGGTCGTAATCAGTGATGAAGCAAAAGAAAACAGAGAATTTAAACAGGACAGACGGAATGATACGTTGAACAGAAGGAAAGAGAACAATATTATAGTTAATTCTGGAGTGAAAATGCCTCAAAGTGTTGAAAAAGACAGAATCTGAGAATGGACTAGAAAATGCGACTTGAAAGTTGAACCTGAAGCCCTTATTTTCTTAGCCCAAGAACAAACACTGAGAACTAAGAATATCGGGGTTAATATTAACAAATCAGTGAATATCGCACTTTGTAGGTTGATTGATGAAAAAGGTGAAACAATAAATCACCTTATTAGTGAATATAAGATGCTTGCTCAGAAAGAGTACAAGAGAAGGCATGACAACATTGACAGATTGTTTAACTGGAAGCTCTATCGTAAGTATGCCATGAGTAGTAGTGAGAAGAAATGGTATACGTACCAACGGGAAATGGTTGCTGAAACGAACTGCATAAGATCTTTTTGGACCTGACCATTCAGTGCGACCATTTATCATGACTAGAAAACCTGATGTTGTTCTCATAGAAAAGAAGATTAATAAGGAGGTTACTGTGGATATTACTTCAAGGTGGGTACACTGTAAATTAGAAGGAAAGCGAAAATGTTGATAAACATCAGGAGTTGAAGAGGGAAACTAGGAAGCTTTGGAGAATCAGACATTTAGAAGTGTTACCGATTGTAGTTGTCGCACTAAGAGCAGTTGCTAGAAGGGTGGATGTATAGCTAGAAAGAATAGGAATTACTATCAGGACAGGATTGTTTCAGAAACCAGCCTTGCTAGCAACTGCAAGGATTCTAAGGAGGGTGTTAGAAAGTTGAAGGAAGAGGAATCACCCAAAGGACATTTGATCATTATCTATGGCTCGCTCTTGTAGGATAGTGTCAGTATAACATCTACCAGAACAAAAGCGTTGCAAATGATAATACTTGTTACTAATTTAGGCACAAGGCCAGCACATTTGGGGGAGGGGAAGGTCGATTAAATCGACCTCAGTTCGTGACTGCTTCTTTTAAATATCGATCCTGTAAGGACGACATGCAAAGAAAGCTAACCTCAGCGGGATTTGAACTCAGAACCTAAAGGGCGTAACTCTATCCCACGAAGTAGGGTGTCCGACGCTCTACCGATATTGCCAATCTACCACCCTTGCCAAATCCACCGTCATAATAATAACAAAAGTATTAATGATTTCTACAAGAGACACATGGCCAGCAGTTTGTGGGGAGGGAAAAGTCACTTAAAATGCCCACAGTGCATTACTGCTGCTTTATTTATTGACCTCATAAAGAAGAAAGGTGAAGCTAACCTCGGCTGGATTTGAACTTAGAACGCAAAGGGCTGTAACCCTATGTCGCGAAGCAGGGTGACCGACGCTCTACCGATTCTGCCAAAAGTAATAATAACTAGAGTTATTTGAATGTGGGATAGAAAACCTTGCGGTATTTATTCATGTTCTCAGCGCTCTCGACGTAAACCTCATCAAAGTTAACTTGGTCTTTAGCACTTAGTGTACTAGTAAATTACTAGCATCCCAGGGCATTGGTGGAAATGTTGGAGCATCAGATGAGATGATTTCCAGCAATTGTTCCAGCTCTTTGCGCTCTGGCATCAATACCTGCGAGGAAACTAGGGCAGAACTCTATCAATATTTGCTGCTCCTTTAGAAATTATCTGTACGCGGAGGTAGGGGGCGTGTAGGCATATAGCATTGCGTGTATTCCATAAAATACCTTGCTTAGACATACGTTTTTGGGACGAACATTTCTGCTGTAGTCACATGGTTATACAGAACGTACGGAGGTTCTGGGATACTACTAAGTACAATAATAATTCCACTAGACGTCTCATATATGCACAAATATTCCTGGTAAGAAGAACAGCATTACCAACAACAATAACAAAAAAAACGAGCTCCAAATTATTACCGGATAAGACTACTAATAATTAATAAGATTTTTTTTTTTTTTTTTGCAAAGTGCAAATAATATTTGGCAACCAGAAAAGTTAATGAAGATCTGAAAAATCTACAATTAAATAACATCATAGGAACCAATATTCTAGAATATCCAGAAGCTGCTCTTATCACAGACTTTCTACGAGAATAAACAAATTAAAAAGAACAAAGCTATAATACTGGACGCACAACTTGGAAAAAAAAGATCTTAGTAAAGTTTCTTCAATTTCGAAAAACAAGAATAACACACGTAAACAGTGTGAGGAATACAAAGAAAAGATAAACTACGAAAAAAGTGTAAACAGTGTAATAGAGAAAAAAAAGAATAAATGTAATGTCGTCGAAAATAAATGAATTTCAACAATAGATCAAGCAATATCAACAAAGCAACGTAATTAGGAATAATAAAAATATTCTACCAAGAACTGAACAGCGTCGAAGAACATTAATGAAGAGACAGATGTGGACGAATTAACACATTAATTGTAAGGCACTACTGATACAACATTTGAACATAACACAAAATACAACTGTTGAAGACAGAATTAGAAGATATAAAACAAGGAGAGAACATCTATATAACTAAAGAAAAACTCGAGAAATTTTTATGACGTTGTTAGTGGTTGAAGAATAGTAGCGGCCACTACTTACGGTAGATCGGAGAGCTGCCAGTAACAGAATGGACTTCTATAACGACACAAGAGAGTAATGTGTTGGGTTTAAACGAGACGACGGGGAAAAAAAATCAATTAACTAAAAACACAAACAATCGTCTCTGCTTCTACAAAATGTCTATCAATCAAATTCTACACACAAACTTTTGATTGGGCTAAGGCTATGGAAGAAGATCCTGTCCAATGTTGCGTATATTAGGATCGTAAAATAAAGCAGGTTGTTGTCAAGTGATCCTCTAAATCACACAACCATAGCCATGTCTATGAACAGTAAGCAAAACAACAACCTAAAGAGCCTCAGAGCAACCAGAATTTGTGAGTTCTAATTAACAGACTTCGCATGTGACCGCCCATTACGTTCTGAGTTCAAATAGTACCGAAGTAACCCACTGCCTTTCAACCTTCCGTGGTCGATGGAATAAAGAATATGTAAAGTACTGGCGTCTATATTATCGACTTCTTCTTCTACCTGTGCAGGTAATAGGCCTTAAATTAGTCATTATTATTTATTAATAGAATAATAATTCTTGAGAGCAATTATCCCTATGATGGAGTGACTTTAATAAGCAAGTGTCACTTAAGTCACCTAGATTGTAAAGCCACTCAAATTAATTAGTATCGATAATTAGTTTCTTAGCTTTACTCTCTCCGTCGCTCTTTCCTCTCTCTATAATAGAATATCCCCCCTCTCTATAATTTAACTGCTTTACTCTCTCTATCGCTCTTCACTCTCTATATGACAACACTGTTTTAGTTTCCGTATCTCACTTCAATATATACACATAGAGAGAGAGAGAGGGGGGGAGAGAGAGGGAGAGAGAGAGAGAGAGAGAAAGAGAGAGATTTAAAAAAAGATTAGGAAACTACACACACACTTCTACAGAGAGAGACAGAAAAACAGAGAAAGGGGAAATGAGAGAGATAGGCCGTTAGACAGAGAGAGATACAATTAAAGTGTTAGTTATTCAGGGAGAGAGAGAGAGAGAGAGAGAGAGAGAGAGAGAGAGAGAGAGAGAGAGAGAGAGAGAGAGAGAGGGACAGAGGGAGAGACAGAGGGGGACCAGCAAGTGAACGTTTCCAATGACGTTAAATCAAGTATCGGCATTAAAATAATTTTGAAATAAACAATGTGTATGATCAAATGTAGCAGTGATTGAAAAATAACGTTCATTTCCGGGGTATATCTCTGATCTGTCGTCGCTCGCATAAGTAACACACACACACACACATACACACATACACACACATACACACGCACACATACACACGCGCGCGCACACACACACGCACATACACACATACACACACACACACACATACACACACACACACACACACACACACAGACACACACACACACACACACACACACACACACACACACACATCCACACATACTTTCACACCTGATTTCGTCAATTGCCGGATAACATCAAAACACAAACACACACATGCACATACACACTTATACAAACACACATACACACACACAAACACACACACATATCTATACTTATAAAGCTGACGGTCGTATATATGTATGTATGTATGTATGTATGTATGTATGTATGTATGTATATTAACAACACAGCTTAACTCTTTCTTTTTAAATTCATTTGCTACGAAGTCGGAAGGACAATGTGACACGGGAGGATGTGTGGTATCTTTCCAGTGGAGTGGTGGGAGCAGGTATACCTAGACGGGTGACAGCCGGACGGGTCATGCTAGTAGATTTATATATAGCAAAACTACAAAGAAGTAGATGACTATTCTATATTGCACACACAGTCCATTTGACAATTATATGACGAGTGAGGTGTGTGAGTTGATATGTACAACTATATACATAGAAAAATCAATAGTGAAGCAAAAAGAAGAAAATATAGTAGATTAGTAGAAAAACTGTTACTTGACAGTTTGTCAGCAAACAGAAAATAAAGCTAGAAAAGAACAGGGAAGTTTGGCTGAAAGTTGAAGGTCTAAAAAAAGGAAAGAAAAACCTTTATCATTACTGTGCAAGGACAGCCTACTAGAACAAACCTTGTTAAGACGAAAATAGCCAAAATCCAGCAAGTAAATGTTGGATATATGGCAAGGTAGATGAAAGTTGTCAATCAATCAACTATTGCGTGAATGCCGAAGACTGTTCAAACAGAATACAAAACGATATGGCATGGTAAGCAAAAATACACTAGCATGTTATAGAAAATTTTAGTTTAGAAGAAATGTAATTGAAAATAACTAATGTAAGGTCATGTGGAAGTACATTGCACAAATAATCATGTTAATGTTGCATGAATGCACGATGTGATTACCATACACAGAAAGCCAAATACGTTAGTTCCTAAATATTGCTATTGCTAGGATTGTCATACGGATAAAAAGAAACTATTGAAAAGTCATTGAAATTGTTTAAATGATTTTAGGAACGTGGGTAACCTTTTCTAAACCATCAAGGGAGAGCTGAGAACAAAATGAAAGTAGATGTAATTACATCCTCAGAGGTGTCAGAAATATTTAATTTCAATTCTTTAAGAAGCCATAACAAAGCTACGCCAGAAAGAATTATGATCTCACGACACTACTCGTCGAAACCCGAAGCGATGCTGATATAATTGAAATCTGATTTAATATGTATCATATCTATACAAAATGTGCTCTCATGTTAAAATGTGGCGGCATTTAGATGATTCCGGATTTGCTCAACAGATCTCAGAATGACGAAACGTAATGTTTCTCACATTGGCAATAGAACGCTGAGAAAAAAATGACGATATATATAGATTGCTGGAAGGAGTTTATATAAAGGCAGGGTAGCTCGCGAAGAAAGTAATTGATGCAATGTCAATCACTGATCTATATCATTAGAAAAAGAAAACTATAATTATCACTATTAACGTAACACCTTATTGTTTTTAGAAAACTGATCTTGTAGTTTATTGCATTCTTTTTGTATCATAATTATTATGGAAGTGTTATAACTCATACCATTTTGGGAATCCCTTAAGTCCAAATATTCCAGACAGTTACCAATGTACAATTCGTGCGAGATTGTAGTGTCTCCAACTGTACCTCTTTTGTGGAAATAAACTATGTATAAATTATGTGGCCACCGTTTCTCTTGTTGCTCCACGCAGTCTACACAAAGCAGATTCTCCTATATGGTCAATCCCGAACTTCACATAGGTACGTCGTAATGCCTACTCTGAGCTGCAAGGATCAAATCTTATATTTCAACTTTCTAATGAAATGTGTGAATCAGTCTGTCCATTTCAGTATTGTTGAATTTTATCACTTTTTAATAGTGAAAAAAATATTGATTATTATGTAGATATGCAAAAGAAAGAAAAAAGCAAATTTAAGGAAAACGTGGAAAGGGTAAGGAAAGACTGATGTGGCTGTATGGGAAAATAGAGGAAAGGACTATAAAAGCTACAAATGGGAGAAAAAGGAGGAGGGAAATCAAGGACTCTAGGAAGACAGTTAATGTCTTAAATAAAGCTAAATATGAGCTTTCCTAAGTGAAAACATTGTGTAAATAAATATTTCTGTCTATAGGGATATTATACCTGATATTCTAAAGCTGTGTTGACAGCTATTTTCCTGCGTTCGAGATGTTCTACGTTTCTAAACATTTCCACTCAGTCGGTACTTCAATATTTATTATTATTATTATATTGTCCTCCCTCGGGATTGATTTTATTTCCCAGATTAGTCAAGATAGAGGACCAGATCCAGTTGTCTTGGGTTTCATGACATTGTTTCCTTCTTTTCAATATTTATCCAATACCTTTCGTAAAAGGTTTCTGTACAATTTCCATTTTAATATTGAATTCTAGTTTTTCTATAAATTTATCCAAATTCTCTGTGATCGTCTGTAAGGCGCCAACGACCACTGGTATGACGACCCCATTTTCCCTCTTCCACGTTCTTGAAATGTCATAATTCAGAGGGCAGTAATTAGTACACTTTCGTTTCCTTCTATACGAGTATCAAAAGTTAAATCTATCAACTAACATTTTGTTTCTATTTTCGATTACAATGATGTCTAGTCTATTATGATCGAGTCGTTTATTGGTTTGAATGGGTAAATTCCATAACATCTTGCTGTCTTCCGATTCCAATACTTTCAACAGTTAATACATTTACCATTGCCTGCCTTGTCAAATCTCCACCTCTCACACATTTTCTATTTCCTCCTCCTATTCCTTCTTAGTAGTAGTAGTAGTAGTAGTAGTAGTAGTAGTAGTAGTAGTAGTAGTAGTAGTAGTAGTAGTAGTAATAGTAGTAGTAGTAGTAGTAGTAGTAGTAGTAGTAGTAGTAGTAGTAGTAGTAGTAGTAAGTGAGAAAACTGTGTTAACACATGGCTATACGATTTCCACATTTATCATATTTCATACAAACCTACGTAGAATCATTAATCAAATGTTATAGATTCTTTCATGAGCTCATTATAAATGAGTTTAACTCTGCTCTTCTTGAGTCAGATGACGCTATGTTTAGTCAAAGTTCCGAAAATAACTATACAGATTTGATAATTTTACATATAAATATGTTTAATTTACGTTGTGTTTATATATAAAGATGTTTTCAATCATTTTCAAATCTATTACCAGCAACACCATCCAGTAATATATAAAAAATATGATGTAATTTTATCATTTACAGCATATATTCAAATGTTTCATTTTATGTATCTTATAATGTTCTAAATAAAAATATAGTGAAAAAATGTGGTTTTAAATTATAATTTGATTGTTTTATCTTTAAAAAAAAAAATCTATCCATAACAACATCATAAACGATTTATTAATCTGCATTGTTAACATCGAAATTTGATTTCCTTCCACCATTTTAGGTTGTGATGCTGTGAATCGGTTTTAACTCATGCGCATAAAAATGTATATTTAAAATATTAAATTGAAAACAGAAAGCATAAACATGTTTTAAAATTATTATCATTGACTTTAAGGTAAAATGATTGTTCTTTACATTCCTTTTTAACAATGTAAGGTGGGTCGCAAATTTGACAACTTAAAGAATCTTTCAACAACATCAAATGCTTTCTGAAAGCATGATGTAATTGGAAAAGTGGAAAATTCGGACATTTAATAAGGGCTATTTTGGGTGTAGGCAGGAAACTAGGGGCTCTGTTCATTGCATTTTCAAATGATATTTAGAAATTTTAGTGTTAACTACTTTCTAAATTCTGGGAGTTTGGCAGTATTTGAGTTCAGGTATATTGTAAATGAATGTATTTCGTAATTTTTCATGTATTGCCGATTCTGAAGTTTGGATCTTTCCTATGGCCTTTATCGTATATGACAGGAAATGGGAGGGCAAGTTCAGAATTTAAGTGAAGTGTACGTATCGCCCGATTATTTTTTAACTTGAATATGACTTTTGTTGACTGATTTTAAAGAAGAGTGGTAATATAATTTAATTGCTGTTGGAGGGTGCATATTTTATTTGGAGGTATGTTGCTCCTTTTAAAACCTCTTAGTGCAGCTAATTCGTCTTTTGTGAATTATTTTGGGCACAGCTACTTTGTTGTCGTTTTTTGTGTTATTTCATTATTTGTTTTCTACTAAGTGTTGGCATATAGTTTTGAGCTTTGAGTTTATAAAATTGACAATTTCATTACAAATTGTATTTCAAATTATTATTTCGTATGGAGTTGTTTATGAAAGCTTTAAAGATATTTGTTACTGCAGTATATTTGTGATTCTGATGTTCTTAAATTCTGAAAATTGTCATTTCATCTCAGGTTGAAAATATTTCTACCAAAACGTTTTAGTTTGTGTTTCCCTCGTAAAAATCGTGGGTAGATTAGTCGGAGGATATTTAGAGATTAATTACGACCATGTGCTTCTTGTATATAAGTTCAAGAAACAATACATTGTATTCGAAGGGTAGTTATTAATGTTACTTGTGCTTTTAAGTAGGTATTGAAGAGAAATTTCGTAAATTTCTGTAATGATTTCTTCTACACATTAGTGTCATCAGCATCAATGGAGTTTATGAGTGTATTATGGTTCATCTAGGGTCGGTTTGAAGTAGAATATGTGCTGAGGTTGGTAATGTATTTGAGTATCATATTAATATCTAATGATTGGATTAAAATAAATATTTGACAACTTAGATTTTGGCTATTTCTATGCTCTGTTAGAGTTAGATCGCCATTTATGGAATATGTTATACTGGATGGTATGCAGGATTAAGTTAAAGTGTTCAAGCTGGTCATAAACTAAATTTACTGTCCATATTTATTGCCAGTATATGTCTAAGTATGTTATTAGTGTTACTATTTGCCGACTAACTGATATCAAATATATCAATCAAAATCCTTTTATGGTAAAAGAAATTATAGGCATGGTAAAAGAAATTATAGAAATTATAGTCAAGAAATTATAGTCATAGAGACAAAAAACATTCTCTGGCAATGCAAATTGTAATTTCAAGCGACAGTTATGCAATATCTGGTATCTATTAGCACGTAGTAGCTAAAAAGTGTCATATTGAATTGAATCATGCACCAAAATAAGATACAATTTCGACAAACATCCTGTGAACAAACAATAGATAAATAGGTTACACTTTCAATAGTTACGTCCTATTCTTCTAGAACAAGAAGAATACATGAATTATTATTTTTAGAAAGTAGGGTATCATTATTTGAAGTAACTGTTTATCGCTATCTAAAAAAAATCGTAAATAAGATTAATTCAGTTACAAGTATTCTCATGAACAAAGTTCCCTAATGTAAAATGCAAGCAGAAACTAGCATTTATTAAATAAGAATTGAAATTAAATTAATTCATACATTGATCGAATCACTCTAAGACGTCAATTCATATGAACTATATATATAATATTCTGACAAGACAGTTCAATAAACGAGAATAACTGGCTCAAATCCATATACCATTATGTGTCTTGGCATTACATCAGAGGGATTGCATTCAGGAATTAGAACATATATTTATATTTGGATTTTCATGATATTAATGTGATTTTGAAAACTTTGTCAGAGTACATTTTCGTCCTAAAAGTTTATGAAGATAGAAATTTGAAGGTTTCATATACTTCTACTTATATATTTATTACCAGTACTGGATTATAATAGCGGTGTACTTTCAGGTATGTGTTTTTGTGCAATAAACATACAAGAGTCTCGCTATGAATGTTTATTCGCTGTGATCATGTTAGTGCTATCTCAGTACTCATGTGAGAACTCAAACATGTGTGGGTACTGAAATATGAATAAACTATAGCGTATATACGCCCACATAACCAATGTAGCTTCAGTAGAAAGTCAATATTTCATGAAGGTTTGTTTATATTCTTTCAAGTATTCAAATTCATTTATTGATGTTGTGGTAAGCCTCATCCCTTCTGTCTTATGTGCATCCTCACATATATACAACATTGTATCAGATAAAGATGCGGCTCTACGGGCGCAGAGGTATTTTACTGATGCAATATAACAGTAAAATTGAAGAATAATTCGTCATTATTCCGCACTATTATGTTAAAAGCAACTGTGAGGAACAAGATTAGCTAGAATACATATTAGATTAATGTCAACAACGAAGCATACTGCAACTAATGAACATTCAGCGTAACTGAGCGATCGTAATTTATTTACATTGAATTGGGTTGTTTCTATAGAAAAACCTTTTAATAAATGATGCAAACGGATCGAAATAAACAGGAATTTCATGAAAACGAACAACCCATTCTTCAATATAGTATCGAATGTTTACGGAGGAAAACATGGAGACATTGAATACGAATTGAAAAGTGAATAAAAAAAATCTGAAGTAACCGACTAAATGATAAATTGACTATCGTGTGAACTGAACATTTTCAGTTATCTAAAAAATAAAAACGAAAACATGTCAAATTATTTTCCGTACATTTGTTAATGTGCCAGTATTTCATTGTAACAATACGTTTAAATACGCGTTTGTCAAACAAAACACGTATGTACAGATAGGGGTAACAAAACAAGACATGCCGAATAACAAAACGAGATTCTAATGTAACACCAGTGACGGGTGGCCTGTATGTGGATGGATAAATATCTAGAGATATCAAGCAAATTTCGTGTTATTTACATCTGTAACGTCTGGCAAATGGAGAAACACATTGGATAATTTAGACTTCAATATGCAATATCTGAGGAGGTCAAAGATAGTCATTGCAGGAATAAATGAATGCGGAATTTTAAATGAATGCTAAGCAGCGATATCCCCCGAGAATAAAAATGTATCCTATTATAACTATATTTTCAGAAACCGATGGATTTTCAGGGCTGGAAGAGCGTCAGACAAAATGATTTGCAACATAGAGCCACGCCTATTTACATTCAGAGTTTAAATAATAATGATCGAGTAAAGTACCAGTCAAGTACTTGGCCAATTTAAATAACTTTTCTATCCACTTAAGCTACCAGCCTTGTGATTGAATCGACTTAATAGAAATATTTTGCCCATGGAACGTCTATCATTTGACCTCTGAGGAAGAGCAACCAAATATTCTTTGAATCAGACCGCCTGCCTTCTATATATACAAAATAAAAAAGGGGATATAGGTTCTGCTCTATCAGGTCTAGCGGACCAAACAAACATCAGTAATACAAATACAACCACCAACAATGGTAAAGTTTTAACATAAGTAAATATAGACATTTATACGTCGTCACCAGATCCGTAAAGAATAGTAACCAAATCGCACTCATACTACTTCATACGGTCTAAAACAAGAAGATGGTGTTAGATAATGTAGATCCAGATGCGGCGAAAGAGAGAACGTCAGGGTTGGAATGGTTTTTCCTTACATAACTCTGCTTCACCGGAGATAACATCAACAACAATAACGACGAGAATCATAAGAACAACAAAAAGAACAACATATAATTGTTTCTACTTTAGGCACAAGGCCAGCAATTACCCAGGGCATTACTGGCACTTTATTTTATCGACCCCGTAAGGATGAAAGACAAAGTCAACCTCGGCCGGATTTGAACTCAGACGTAAAGGGACGTAACTATGCTGGAAAGCATGGCGTCCGACCCTCTACCGATACTGCCAATCCACCATATAATGTTTGCAGGAAAACGCAGCAGGAAAACGACTTCATGCCTTTCAAAATAAATAATTTCGAAGAGTAAATAATTTCAAAAAGTAATAATTTCGAAGAATATCAACATTAATATATGCAAGAAGAATTTATCTGATACTATCTTCTGGAAAACTTCGGAACAGATGTGAAAATCACAGAGCTAACAAACAAAATATATTATCTCCAGAACATTCCATTTCATTAACGAATCGTATTACGTCTTTCGTCATTTGTATAGTTAACGATGTAACTAAATTTTACG
This sequence comes from Eledone cirrhosa, assembly GCA_964016885.1. Classification (NCBI taxonomy): domain Eukaryota; kingdom Metazoa; phylum Mollusca; class Cephalopoda; order Octopoda; family Eledonidae; genus Eledone; species Eledone cirrhosa. The sequence goes on from OZ024743.1 coordinate 194,844,681, forward strand.
CAAAGTTAGAGTTCGGTAAAAGAGAACAAAATAAGTGATCTAATAAAAAAAATGTCGATAGTTTTATATCTAAGTAGACTGAAAAGACATACATGGTTTCAAAGGCACACTGGGATGCACGCACACACACGCAAACACACACACACGCACACACACACACACACACACACACACACACACACACACACACACACACACACACACACACACACACACACACAAACTCACAAACAAACACACACAAACGTACATATTACTGTATTTTAGCCATTAAAGCTAAGGCTATATTGGAGTATAACCTTCATATATATGTATCTCTCTTTCTCTCTCTCTCTCTCTCTCTCTCTCTCTCTCTCTCTCTCTCTCTCTCTCTCTCTCCCTCTCTCTCTCTCTCTCTATATATATATATATATATATGTGTGTATATATATATATATATATTGGTAAACGGAATAGAAAATGCTGTCAAATTGTTCACAGTTGAAAAATGGTTTAATTAGGAATAAAAGAGTATTAGTGATTGTATGGGTTAGTATTCAGTTGTGGTTTTAAGTTTTTAAGTTTTTACCGGTTGCGCATTTCTAAATGCTTTTCAAAAATAATTTTGAGATAGAGTGTCCGTACTGTTTGCTCATATATATATATATATATATAAATCAGGGAAGAAGAGTGACACGGTGTGCTATACGGTTTGTATAGCAAACCGTGTCACACTTGTTTCCTGATTTATCATTACTCCAAGTGTTTACAACATAGGAATTACAGCGTACTCGCAGCATCACTATGGACACGCCTTGTTGAGTCAAACTTAGCCAAGCGTTGATATCATCCACTACCCGGAGTACCATAACTGGACTACACCTAAGTGGACTACCTATAACAATCATTTGTTACCCCGTATATATATATATATACACACACACATATATATATATATATATATATATATATATATACACACACAGTTAAAGAGTAAAGAGAGAGATGGAGATAGGAGAGGAGAAGAGAGATTGGTGAATTAGTTAGAAGCCAAAGCGTAAAGGCATGTGTTCAATGTGTAATATGCAGTGGAAGGCAGCTAGGTGGCTGGGTTCATGTAGAGGTTAGGTGCACAGAGCTGGAAATATTCATTAGTTAAGCAAAAACAAGACCACAAATTTCACAAGAAAGATATTATTTAAAGATCGTCAACATATTTTAGTTTGATGTAAGGAATGTAGAGAATAATAATAATAATATATTAATAATAATTATGTCCGTTTACAATTGTTTCGCTACTCAATATAATATTTTTGGATCAAATGATTATAGATCATTATTGATCTGGGTCAGTTGAAAATAATTAACTTAGGTATAGTTAGAGCGGCTCATCGGAACTTCAAAAGGAATATAAATTAAAATAAGGAAAGAAAGTTACATGAATGTAATATTCCATATATTGGTATTTTACTATGGTGTCCTGGGTATATCCATTGTCTGCCATAGTCGAGCAGTATTCTTCTGTCGATGCTGCATTGTGTGAGATCTGCCTATGGGTAACAAGATGGCGGCCAATGGATATTACCTTACTAATTAGAGGGTGGTTTCAGGGGAAGTAACTCCTCGAGAAATTCGAAATTGTGGGTAGTTTATAGTTAAGAAGTGCTAATTTTTTAATTTTTTAATTGAGAGACAATGTAAGAGAGGTAACTTATAATTATCTAAGTTAGCTATAACTATTTAACTTATTAGCTATAAGTAAAAATGGGGCTAGATGACTATGTTGGGTCAAATATTCTGTTGGCGAAGGAATTAGCCCTTCAATGTTGACAGCTAATAGTAACCTCCGTTCTATCGTTAATCGGTATAGGTCGTGATAGAGTTATGTAATATGCTTCGGTAAGACAGAGGTCACAAGAGTTTATTCGTCCATTGAACGGTTGGGCCGTAGCCAATATATCCCATGTTAGTGAGTGTTCAATGTTGGTTAGTTTAATGTTTTTAATGAGCCTAGAGATGTCGAACATCTGTTGTTAGGGTCTCAGAAGGAAAAAGAGTGCTCGTTATAGCGTACCTTAAAAGGGTTAGAGGTAGAGCCGATATAGGAGCTGGTATGTGAAGCAGTTTTAACTGTGCACCTATAAACTATATTGGGTATCAGGTAATGTCCATTTAGTGGGCATGCATTAGGGTAACGGCAGTTGCATTTACTTCTGCGGTTAGTGAGAGTAGGGTTGTTTAAACTAAGCGGTTGGTCTGTGCTAGAAGGATTAGATAAGGGAGGTGTTCTACTAGAGTAAGTATTGGTGTAGTGGCGTGGTGTATTTAATGGGTGTGGTGTTACCGCGGTGTGGTAGTTATACTGTCTTAGTTTATGATGGTTACTGAATGCGATGTGGCTAGCTAGGTTAGGTGTTGTGGAGAATGAGATTTTAATGTTGTCATACAATCAGCCTTGTATGCTGGAAGAGGTTTGACGTCTTTGAGATTTTATCAATGTTGCAAAGACCATTTTCCTTCACTACTATCGGTATTTTGAACCTAGAATGCGCTGTTCTCACACCAGGCATCAGTGTTGCGGCAATGCCAGATGACGCAATAGCAATAGCCACGTCACCGTTTCCCCTGACTTTTGAACGAATTAAGTTTATCCGGAATGTCTTTCCTGTTCCACCTGGAGCGTCAATGAAAATCAATGCAGATGTGTTCGTCTCTAAACTGTTACAAACGAAGTCGTGCACGTGTTGTTCACTATTCAATAGAGGCTCCGTCTCTTCTACAAATCGTCGCTGCTCTTCTCTGCTGTATTGCAATTCATGCAATAACTCCAAATTGCCACTATCCTGATTAACAACAATATTATTTGGCCTTAGCAAGTTAAAGTCACTAAGACTTTTGCCCAGGTCGTTAAGTTTGTCTTCAACATACAGAAGACATGATCATAATGTCTCTCGCTAATCAAAAGGTTAGAGTTTCTGGTAGCCCTTTTTTTCTCTTTGAAGGTAATCCTCAGACAGTGAATGCTTAAATCGAACCCATAAAGCATTGGAATTGTCAATTTCCGTATTTGTGAGGAGCACGATGAATAGATCTCTGATGGCTTTGGGAAGCCTTTTTCGCTCAGCATCTTCCAGAGTCTGCTGCCAATGATCATCCGATTGAAGCAAACCTTTCTCTCTGCAGACGTCTTTGAATAATGGCAGGAGTTCTCCATCACACATTTTCAAAGAGTTGAAGGATACTGGCCCTTTGACGTGATGCAGAAGGAGTTTTAAATAATACAGGTCACCATTTCGTGGAGAAACAGTGTATACTCCTCCCAAAATGTTCGCCTCAAAAATTCCTGGATACTGCTCTACTGTTTTCCCCACGTTTCTCCTTTCCCATCTCTTATTACTCCAAGTGTAAAACTTTGGGACATCGGCATAATACAATGTTTTTGCAAACGGATCCCGATCGCAAAGATTCATGAACTTAGTCAGAGTCGTCTTAGCCATGTTATTGTTTACTTTAACAGCAGCATTGACCCGAAAGAAGATTTGATTTTCCTCAGGTAGATGAAATTGAACGCGAACTACGGCCGGTTCTCTCTCATCAATTGAAAATCCAAGGCAACAGCTTCTGAAGGACCGATATATCTTCCTGTTAAAAACTGTATTATCTCATCTTCCCTGTTCACTCCAAACATTGCCTGATCACTGCCCTTCATGTTACATTTGATAACGTATTTGATCGATTTCACGGAAGAGCACATCTCCACGTTTAGGTGGCAGTTGAACAGTTTTAATAGTTTCATATTGTAGGGAACCACCCATTCCGAAGTTATATTTCGGCTTCCCCTTCCTTCTTGGTGCCCCTGAAATCCTCCCATTCCTGGAGACCGTCTGCTGTACACATGATAAGAGTCCTCTCCACACAATATATATTTATTGAAAGGCTTAGGGTACCGCTTACTGCACGTTCCATCTTTCCAACACGGCGAATTGTTAGAGCAATTCGGACCGTGGATCATGTGCTTCAGCACCAATTCGTGACCCTCTGGATCTTTGTTTGGATCTGGTATTTCGGCTTGAACAAATTTATCATATTCCTGCGGTTTGGACTTGGGGGCTTCATTGAGTCATAGTAAACAGTGCACATGAGGAAGACCTCCCTTTTGATATTCGACTGTCAGCATGTAAGCTATGCACTTGCCAAATAGGCCATCTACTCCAGTAAGATACTTTCTTAACAGTTTCCGCTTCAGGTCAAATACTCTGGCAATTAAATCTGGCCTGTCATGTGGCTTCTGATTCAGGAATAGGTTTTGCCGGATTTCAGGCCAGTTTGGATTGCATGTCATTGTGATGAAGAACGAAGGATTGCCGTACTTCCGTATGTACTTCATGGCATCCTGGCATCGCTCCATCAAAAATCTCGGTCCACCGACAAATGTGGAAGAGAGTATGATTCGCCTGCCAATATTGTGAAAATCGTCATCATCATTCAATGCGTCAGTAAGGCCCTTGTATGTTGTAGATCGCAATGATGTTTGATTCATTCGGATGTATTGCAGTCTATCTTCTTCAATCTTCGCAGCCATGTCAACTAAATATTGCTGAAATAAACTACCGCCTCTGAGAATTTGGTTGAATTCATTTTCATTGTTCATTGTTTGATAGGCATAGTAGCGCATTAGCGTCAACTTCTTGTTGTTGCTCATTAACAGCTCATGATGCCATCCGTCATCGCCAAAAGGAAAACATAGAACATACTGCAAACTGTCATAGGACCGATGGGACTCTGAGATTATTTGCAATTGTCAGCCTTTTTCTTTCAACACAATGTGCCGTGCTTTTGCTTGAAGTTCGGTACTGTTTTGTATAATAAGAGAAACTTCGTTTGCAGTTTGTGCATTGAATCTTCTCTCATGTTCCATTGCTGGTCACCTATCAGGATCAATAATAATCGAAGCTTCGGGAATATTTTTAATTTGTTCTTTGCCATTCGAAATGAAGCAACGTAAGGGTTATATTGTCTGAGTATTATTTCCAATAATGGAAGTATCGGTAGAGGGTTGGACGCCATGCTTTGACGCATAGAGTTACGGCCCTTGCCATTCTGAGTTCAAATCCCGCCGGGGTTAACTTTGCCTTTCATCCTTATGGGGTGGATAAAATAAAGTACCAGTAATGCACTGGTAATTCCTGGCCTTGTGCCAAACGTAGAAACAATTATTTCCAATAATTCAACTATGTCACGCTGAATGCCATCGTTATGGAGTATCCTGATCCTCAAATCAACACTATCCTGAGGATCCAAGAAGTAAATTTGAAGAAAATGGGTTGTTCGTTGGCATTAGGGGTTAAGGAACCGAAGTAATGGTGAATTTGAGCATGAATAATGATAGAAAGATTCCATCCACGCCTTGAGGAACGAACTTCTTCGGCCCCAAAAGATGTCATTTGGAACAGGAAGTTGTATTGTCTGAGGTTCTTCCTGAACTCGTTTGCCCGAGGCTGATCAGTACTAAATATACTGTGAAGTTCCTGGGGTAAAGGCTGCAGATTCCCCAACCTGACTTTTTCATTCATACAGCAAAAGTTAGCAGTTTCACCATGAAAAAGCATTGCATGACAACAGACACAGATCTTATTCATCTGTCTAACTTCAGCAGAGAGGTCACGTCGTTGAACTGTCCTTGCTCTATCCCTAATTGTTTGTTGGCAAAGACGTTCAGTTCTCCGAGCGTGCGATTCATGATCTCTCCTTCTTTTGCCACTTTCCCTCTGTTCTGCCTGACGCTCAGCTCTCCGACCATCAGATTCATGATCTCTCCTGTTTCTGTTTCTTTCCCTCTGTTCCGCCTGACGCTCAGCTCTCCGACGATCCGATTCATGATCTCTCCTTCTTCTGTCTTTTTGCCTCTGTTCCGCCTGATGCTCAGCTCTCCGACCATCCGATTCATGATCTCTCCTTCTCTGTCTCTTTCCTTCTGTTCCGCCAGACGCTCAGCTCTCCGACCATCCGATTCATGATCTCTCCTGTTTCTGTTTCTTTCCCTCTGTTCCGCATGATGCTCAGCTCTCCGACCATCCGATTCATGATCTCTCCTTCTCTGTCTCTTTCCCTCTGTTCTGCCTGACGCTCAGCTCTCCGACCATCCGATTCATGATCTCTTCTGCTTCTATCTCTTTCCCTCTGTTCCGCCAGACGCGCATCCCTTGCTTTATCAGTCTCATCGATCCTTGTATCGCATACCTGTCCCAATCTTGTTGGTGTTGACCACTATCTTGCTCACCTTCTTCGGCTCTCCTTAGCCGGTCTTTCTTTCCACTATCGATAGACCAACCAGAAGATTTCTTTCTTCCTCGTTGAGGTATTATTTAAGAATCGAAAATCATATTCACCTTAGAAAAAATTCCTATTACCTCAACAAATATTTTTTTAAAATCATCATTTAGAAATATTTCTAAATAATGAAAATATTATCTGTTTAAACAACACGTATTTTTCAAATCATATTCACTTAAAAAATACTTATTAATAATTAAAATATTCTGTTTAAAGAAAGCTGTAATATATATACTCGGTGTACAAATAATTTGTATTTTTTAAGTCATTTTCACTTAAGAATATAATATTTTTTCCATCGTATTCACTTGAAAATAATAATAAAAAAATGAAGATATTGTCTATGTAAATAAAGCTATTTGTGAAATCAAATTCACTTTCAAATATTTCTAAACAAATATTTCTAAACAATTGAAATATTCTTTTTAACAAAAGCTAAACTATAAACACCTACTGTTTAACACCAACTGGTGTTTTTCAGTGATATTCACTTAATGCTATTATGATAATTAAAATATCGTCTGTTTAAAGAAAGTTCAAATATAGAAACTTGAGGTACAAACAACTTGTAGTTTTGAAATCATATTCACTGAGAAATCATTGAAAAATCTTTTTTTAATAATTATTTAAAATATTTCTAGAATGATGAAAATAGGTTATGTCGATTTATTTGTTTTATCCCCATTTCAGGGTTATATCACATTTTTTCCAATATGCACCGTTTTGGCTATTTACGAAGGTATCCTACAGACACACAAATATATATATATGTCTCTAAATTAAGTACTGTTACACACACATATACACACACACATGTCTCTAAGTACGTAAACACATGCACTGGCACACATACACATACAGATACACACGGTGGCAGTAGAACTGTGAAAGAGAGAGAAAGAAATAACGTTATGGATAGGTGGGAGAGTTAAAATAAATAAAAGTTAAGGACGCTGTCTCTTTCCCTATCTGTCATCCCCCTCTCTCTCATCCTCAAACTCTCTCTCTTTCTCTCTCTCACCCTCACTCTCTCTTTCTCTCCCTCGCCCCCTATCTGTCTCTCTTAACTACAGAATGGACAACCAAAAAACAAACGGATTATTTCTTTCGATATTCATTATAAAATAAGATAAATTGAATTTAGATGAATTCCTTGCTATTTTTGGAAAATTGAAAATAATGTCCATGTGCGATTTACGCCAAACTTGTTTTATTCAGAGTATTTTCTCATTATGCAATGTTTTGGCTATTTACGAAGTTTTGCAGGATAATGTTAATTTCGAGGTATTTTCCCAGTATGCACCGTTGTGGCTATTTACGAAGGTACCCCCAAAACCCGCGAATCTCGGGAACCCGGGGTCAGATTTTCGCGAAACTTGTTTTATTCAATTTGTATTCCCATTTCAGAGGCAACTTGCTTTCAAAGTATTTACCCATTATGCGCCCTTTTGGCTGTATTACATAACACACAAGCAAGCACCCAAGCAAGCACGCAAGATCAGAGTTATAGTAGTATATAGATTTAAATAGAAAGTTAAAAACACAATATATAACTACTCCTTTACCAAAAATTTCTGCACGTGAGAAAATGTTAATATAGGTCTGGATCGTTCATCAGACAGTTAATATGTTAATAACATATCTGTCTGCAGAACGATCCAGACGTATATTAAAATTAATACCTAGGATCCAGAAACATTTGGTAATATATCGTGTAGTTCGCTTTCTAATTAAATAGATCTGTTCTATACATAGAGCACTCTTTTTTCCTTTGCTTTTTCTTCGGAATTGCCTAAAACATAAAACATATATATATATATATATATATGTGTGTGTGTGTGTGTGTGTGTGTGTGTGTGTGTGTGTGTGTATGTGTGTGTGTGTGTGTGTGTGTGTGTGTGTGTGTGTGTGTTAGGTAATTCCGAAGAAAAAGCAAAGGAAAAGAAGTGCTCTGTGTATAGAACACGCAAACACATATATGTATATATATATATATGTTCTATATATATATATATACACATAATAAATAAATATATATATATATATATATATATATATATATATATATATATATATATATATATATATATATATATATAATATAATAATTATAATGAAATGACAGGAGGCTGGACTTGTGTAAATCCTTGAAAGGTTTATTATACTATGATCATTTCAATGACCGGGTTCCGTATGAATCCGGTGATATCATCAGGTATTCGAAATATAATAAGTGAATGTAATAGACAAAATCCATGGGGCTGAAAATCAAACACCCGAGGACGACCGCCATCCACCATCTTCCACCTTTGCCGGTCGCCCTCAAGTGATGTGGCTAAAGCTACTACCGGTCAAATAAAGGAAAAGAGAAAGGGATAGGAACATAAGTAAGAGTTAAAAAAGAAAAGAAAGAAAGAAGAGAGAAGGGAGAAGGAAGAAAATGGAGAAGGAAGAAAAGGGAGAAGAAGAGAAGTCAGGGTTAATGTCAGCTATAAGAAGAAAGACAGAAAGAAAGAGGAGGAAAGGTCGGTATTACAGTCAGGCCAGGAATGTCGCGAAAAAAATTTATTCTAAATGACCCGTATCTTAACAACTACTATCGGTCAACTATAGGCAAACAAAAAGGGGGAGGAAGATAAGTCAGCAATAATATCATGCCACAAGGAGAAAGACAGAAAGAAGGGGGAAGAGAAGGTAGAAAAGGAAGAAGAAGAAAAGTCAGTGTTGATGGCTACAAGAAGAAAGATCGAAAGAAGAAAGGTCGATATTAATGTCAGACTACAGTCAGGCCATGATGGCGCGAAAAAAATATTTTCAAAGGGACCCGTATCTTAGCAGAGGTAAATATAGCGGGGCTCAGTATGTTATAATGTGTGAGCAGAAGATTGGAACGCTATATTTTTGTTTAGATTTATAGGATGAAGTAAAAAAATTAATATTTAATATTAACATTATAAAATTAAAGAAATAAAAAATTGAAAGTTAAACAGTTTAACATTTTTAAGTTTGCGAGGTTTAAGCAAAGAAAGAGTCTTTTGTGAAGAAACTTAAATTTTATTATAGAGTAACGATTGTCTTTACTTAGCCGTCAAACAGCATGCGGCGGCCACAAGCTTGCGCAGCCCATCACTCCGAGTGATA
>OZ024743.1:194856633-194879133 GCA_964016885.1 Eledone cirrhosa
GGCAAGATACGACGGTCAGGCGGTAGTAGATGACGGAGGCGATGTACGCATTCGCCACCTCCGCCCGAAACTTAAGAGACAGCCTCCTCTCAGCCCATTTCTGAGTGAGAGGGGCCACCCTGCTCGTCACTTCGCTCCAGTCTTTCTCCATATGGAGGCCGGACCGAACTAGACGCCAAGCAATTTAACAGGTCCTTTCGTCCAGTGCCCCACGACGCTGTCGGACGACATGGACTTGCCTTCCAGGTGCCGAGTTGCAAGCCCACCGACTTTTCCTGGTTTATTGTTGCTCCTGTCACCGCTTCGTATTCCTTGAGCGCAGTGTCGAGCATCTGGACGTGTTTGGTGCTCGACACCACCACGGTGACGTTGTCGGCGTAAGCTGACACGGATTTCCCACATCCCAGTTTGCGTGGGACCCCCCCTCATCGTCTACAATTTGTGCAGTAACGGCTCGAGGGCCAGTACATACAGGAGGGACGAGAGGGAACAACCCTGGCGGACCGAGCGTATGGTGCTGAAAGGCTGCGACATGTGACCATTCACCCTCACAATCGGGCAGATGTCGCTGTGTATCCCAGCGATCCAGCTACAAAAAACGGGCCTTAAGCCGGCCGCCTCAAGGACCGCAGCCAGGTACTAATGGTCGACCCTATCAAATGCTTTAGATTGATCCAAGTTAATCAGGGCCCCACACGTGCCAGGTTCCTTAACCACCCTCTCTATGATGTATCGCATGAGATGGAGTTTATCGTGGATGGATCTGTCCGGAATGACGCATGTATACGCCTCTCCCACCAGATCACCGACGACAAGCACCAATCTCTTTGCTAACACATTGGCCAAAATCTTGCACTCTGTGTTTAGCAGTTATGGCCCTGAAGTTGTCTATAACGTCCCCCTTGTTCGGAACTTTTCTCAGCAGTGCCACCGCTCCCCGGCTCACAAAACTGTGAATGCTCCCGTTCTGCTACCATTTACAGTAGACATCTGTGAAGAGGTCACCGAAGAAGTCTGGCATATACGCATAAAGTATGTAAGGAAGACCATCGAAACCTGGCGATTTACTCCTCATGCAGTCAGACATCGCTTCCCGTATTTCACCTGCTGTTATCGGCTTTCCGCAGCACTGCGCTGTGGTAGTCGAGAGCCGCGGCAGTCCGTTGAGGTATGCACCGAAGTCCATACTCCGATCCGGCCCGCCACCGCTCCTGAACAATTGAGAAATGTGCTGTTGAAAAGCCGCACACATCTGTTCGGGTTCGAGCAACATGCGCCCGTTTTGATCAGCGAAAGGACCGAATTGTGGACCTGTTGCCACGTCGCGTCTCCACCACCCGGGCCCATCGAACGGCTCTCGTCCCCTCGCATCGGTTGCGTTGCTTGTCCTAAACGCCTCTTCTAGCTTTCTAACTAACTCTCCCTCTACTCTATTTTCGTCTATCACTACTCATTTTCTAAACCTTATCGATTCTACTCTAATAGCCCTTTTCAGGGTAAACCACCACCCGTTGTTGACGATCGCACCCGTCAACGCACACTTAACTAAATCGCTAATCCGGTCTCTGTAAGCTTTGCGCACCGGGAACGACACGCTCAGCTTGCAGTAACCAGGCCCTTGCCTATGGAGTCTATCTAAGTCAACTTCACAGATCACAAATTTGTGGTCCGTGTAGTCGACTACTTTAAATTGTGGACAACCTACACTAGCCTTATCTGTTTCCCTACAGAATACCCTATCTAAATACGATCTGGATGACCCGATGCGGTTTGACCATGTCCACATTGGCATAATCGGATAATCCAGTCTATACCTGTCAGAGGGTTCAAAACGTATGAGCAGGTTGTTGAGGCTTTTACACCCTCCTGCGCTGTCTACTAGCTCCACATAATCCCAGCGCGCATCTAAGATACCGTTCCAGTCGCCCACTAACACTAAAGTGCAGGACGTTCCAAGAAAGGTCTCTAGACGTCTGAAGAAATATGGCCGTCCTGCCCCTGCTGGTCACGTCCAGCACCACCGACTTACCTTCTGGGTCCAGGAAGATGGCCCGTATGGCTAGAGCCTCTCTGGAAAAGCACAGCAACCCCTCCCTCGATCCTGGACGGTTGGGAGATGCGTATACATCGTAGCCGCCGATGATCAGTGCGAAGGCTCGTACTTCGGAAATTCTGGTCTCGCTGATGGCCACCACGTCTATGGTTAGTGACCTGAGATAGTTAAGCCGGTGGCCCTGCTTCCAAGATGACCCCAGGCCACGTACATTTATACTGCCTATTCTAAGTAAGGCCATGTTTGGTGAGGAATGGAGTAAGTGAGAAAGGATCACTTACCTTGATCGTGTGGGAAAGGGTCAGTCGAACCGTCCCTTTGGCTGATCATGGGTGTTTCGAACAATGATGTCGGTGTATATCCTCTTGGTAACCGACCTTCTGAAGTCTTCAACTGCGTTGGAGAATGTTTCTTTTAAAAGTTTATAATGTTCTATTTTGATTTCAATAATCTTTATATTTTGTACGAGTTCTTCATTTGCCATGTTTATGACTGTGTACTTTTGGGGTGGAGGGTGGTTTTTGTTGCTGTTCTCTTGTTGTTACTGTTGGGTGTGTGTGCTTTGTTGTGTTTGCGATGTTGGTGTTTTTGGTGATGCTTGTGGTGGTGTGGTTGGTGTTGGTGGTGATGCTCGTGGTGGTTATGGTGAAGATGGTTCTGTTGCTGCAAGTCTCCTTGCAGCCTTTACCACTCTTTGTTTGCCTTCGCTTTTGGAGGGTGAAGCTAAGGGTTTTTTTTATCTTTTGTTTAGTGGCAGACTGTTTGCCACTTCCCTCACGCCTCATACTCCATGTCGGATTCCATGGCGTCTGGGAGGGGTACGAGCTCCACCGCTGTTGGTGGTGGTAGTGGAGCCCGCTCCGGCGATTTTGCCCCCGGTGTAGCTACTGCGACTTTTCGTGTAGCCGCCACTGCTGCCGCTGCTTTAGTTGTCTGTGGCCTTGGTATAGGTGCCACGGACGTTGCCCTCCTACTCACCAAGGAATGGTCTTCTGTCTCTGTTGCCTCTCCTGCTCTTGGTAGCAGCGGATCAGCCGTTGGAAGGAGGGGGGGATCTTCTTGGCTATCTTCTGCGGGCAGAAGGCCCTGAGGTGACCCTTCTGTCCACTGAAATAGCACTTTAAGCGCCTTCCTTCCACGCTTATGGGGAGTTGGAGTCTTTCCTCGAGGTCCATGATATCTGGGCTGGCCTCGTTGCACTCCTGGTTAGTTTGTATTAGCATTTGTATGCCTATTCCTGACCAGTTCTCTCTTCCCATTACTTGCGACTCACCATGGCTCTTGCGGCTGCCATCTTCTCCTCGGTGACTAGCACCGTCTTTATATTTTGGGCCACACCTGCGAAAGAAGTGGCCCCTTTTTCAGCGGCACCATTATTGCTGCTGTTACTGGTCATGTTGTTGGTGCTGTTGCTGTTGCTACTGCTACACACGGCGTTGTTGGTGGTGTTGCTGTTATCACTGTTGTAGTTGGTTGTGTTTTTGGGGCCACTCTTGTTGTTGTTTTCGGTGCAATTTGTGTTCTTGCTGTTGGTGTCGTCATAGTTTATTTTCTTGTTAGTGGTGTTAATATCGTTGTTGCATTTGTTGTCATTTTTTCTGTTGTCTGTATTTTGGTTGTCGCTGTTATTGTTGTAGTTGGTATGGTAATTTTTTTTAAATTAGTGTTCTCAGTGTTGTTGTCTTTGTTCACGTTGCTTGTGGTGGTGTTTGATGTATCAATTTCTGTAACCCTCCTCTCAATTTTACGCCGTTCTCACACGACAGCAGACATATTGCAGGGGTGGGTAGCTCAACCATGTTTTTTTTTTCTTTTTAAAAGTAAAATGTTCAATTATTGTTCAAATATTTGGGCCAAAAGGCCCAAATATTATACTTTCCCCTTTCATAGGGCAAAGTCCAAGGGCTTATATCCCTTACACAACAAGAAATATTAAAATTAAACAACAATAATTATAACAGGTAAATAAAGCGACTTACTGGGAGCGAGCAAAAAGACGTCCAAACAGACCAATAATAATAATAATACTTGTTTCTACTTTTGGCACAAGTCCAGCAATTAAACCAGTGTATTTATTCTATCGACCCCGTAAGGATGAAAGGCAAAGTTAACCTCAGCGGTATTTGAACTCAGATCGTAAAGGGATGTAACTATGCTGGAAAGCCTGTCCGACTCTCTACCGATACTGCCAATTCACCAATAATTATAATAATAATAATAATATGTATATATAATTGTTTCTATTTTAGGCACAAGGCCAGTAATTACCCAGTGCATTACTGGTACTTTATTTCATCGACCCCTTAAGGATGAAAGGCAAAGTCAACCTCGGCGAGATTTGAACTCAGATCGTAAAGGGACGTAACTATGCTGGAAAGCATGGCGTCCGACCCTCTACTGATACTGCAAATCGAAGGTGCAATCGTATGTAAATATAATTATATAAATATGGTAGAATCGTTATACAAGTTAAAATTATTTGTGCGCGACACTTATTGCATATCCTTAAAATTCTTATATTGTATATCAAACGAATATAATATTCACCCATGTTTCAATAATAATTCTCACAGTCATGAGCTAGACGTGGATTCATTGAAAGAAGACGAAACCATTAGTTTGTAGTTACATGTGTGGTATCTGACCACTAATCTACTGTTCAATGATTTATCGACAACTAATCAAAATATATAATACATAAACTTGAAGCTTAACAAACTACGCTATAGTATAATGCGTTTTACATTAAAACCTTATGATCTTTATGACAAAGTCAACTTTTATTTCAATCATAATTATAAAACCGCACTAGAGATAGATCTTTGATGATAAGTATCAATGAAACAACGATGTTTTGTTTACTTTGTTATCCATTAACTTTGTAACTGTAATCGCAATATCTATCTATCTATCCAGATAGATAATATATATGGCAGACCATATAATTTTTCCTTATATCGTTGGTTTTTATGGCTTTGTGTGTCTATTATGTAAATACATCATGTTTCAAAATAGAAAAAAAGTTTTGTGTAAATATATGTTCATACATAAGTATGTGTATAAACATTTAAAAAGACACAACGTAAGTAAGCATATCTATATTAATGATTAGATACATATAGACACTCCCACACATTTATATCTATACAGAAATACATATATATATTATTGCATATATACATTCATATATATATATATATATATATATATATATATATAGATATATATATATATATATATGTGTGTGTGTATATATATATATACACACACATATATATATATATATATATATATATGTGTGTGTGTAAAAATGTATATGCATAACTACACACACACATTTGCAGATAAGCACACAGGCATGCGCAGGAGACACATACACACACAAACAGACATATATATGTTCATTTACAAATCAAATTCTTTCACATTCAACGTGAGGTAATTAGATATCAGTTTAGTCAAGGCAGACATTATTTCTATAAATGAATAGACGCAGAAATTGTTTTCTCTTTATTTGTAGCTTACTAATCTTCGTATCTTTCGAATTGTTATAACTGAATTGAATAAAAGAACGGTGGCAACAACAATAGCAACAATGAAAGGGGTGGGCAAATACACCAATAGCATCAGCAGAATTTGTCATGATGAAGCCTCCCCCCCCCCAAAAAAAAACAAAAAAAAAAAACAAAAAAAAACAACACAAAATAAAACATACAAACACAAAAACAAACAAACAAAAAACAAATGAATTGTATATGAATGAAAGTAATATTAAATATATTTAAAAAATCTATAACACAAAGTTATTATTAAGCATACATAGATCTGTAAGAAAAATGTGTTTGCTTTCATTATTGAAGAACAATATCAAGGATGATCTGACCTGAGAACTGGGGGAACACAGAGTAGCATTAATTTCGATTATATTCACTCTAGAAGATTCTTCTTCTCCTTCTGGCTCTCTTTTATTCTTTGCAATTCTTTTTTTCCGGCTTTCACTTAAAAATGTTCAAATTGAATTATAGTTATTGTTTATGTATAATAAAATATATAAATGATACAAAAGATATTATAATAAAAGAACAAGCACTAGCAATAGAAAACCAAACACGCATTCTAGTTCATATTTTACCAATAATTTCATTTAATATAGAGCGCAGAATTTCGTCGCTACCAATGAATATTGACTGAAAGGCTAAATCGCTTGAACCACAAAAGATGGTATAAAACACGAGTTACTAACAAATTTTTTTCTTTTTCTAATGAATAGTATACTAGCTAGGTTTGTAAGAAATCAAAGTATCAATACTGTTCTGAAGAGTACTATTAATATTATTGCTGCTGCTGCTGCTACCTCTAATACTTCTACTTCTAATTATAATCATAATAGTAGTAATGGTTTCTACTATAGGCGCAAAGCCAGCAATTTGAGGAGGGGGAAGGTCGATTGAATCGACCCCACTTCATTACTGGTGCTTTGTTTTATCGACCCCGTAATAATGAAAGAAAAAGCTAAGCTGGGCGGGATTTGAACTCAGAACGTACAAGGACATAACTCTATGCAACAAAGCATGTTGTCCCACGATTTACCGACAATATTTCCTGGGCGATATGCCGATTCTTCAACTTGAACTCGAATACGATGTTTTATAGTCATGTACCAAATAGTGTAGAGGATAACCATAATCATCAAAGTAGAGTAGATTAAATGTTCTAGATATGTTTATTAGGGAGAAATAATGATCCCCTTGCTTTGAGAGATATCTCAATCTCTTCTGAGTAAAACATCTCATGGCAAGCGAAGGAGAAGCTATCAAATTACAAGAATCTTGAAAATTAAATATGCAGAATATGTTACATGAAAGTGAAAACAGTATCAGTGATAATTAGATAAGTAGATATGATGAACATAAACATGGATAATAGCACATATGGCATACCAGGACTCACAAGTTTAGAACTAGACCACATCCTGCACATGACACTTTCAATTATAAAAGAAACTGAAACAGTAGTCTCTGCATGCAACAGATGCCCTATAAAATAATGATTAAAATAACCATCCCCTAATGAAATAAGGCAATGCTTACCATGTACTACCTCCACCATCAAATCAAATAACACAAAATCTACGACACATACTCTATAGAGCAATCTTCAACAATATAACACAATTCGCATCATAGTATTGCACATACTTTTACAAAATCGATATGCAATACTATAACACCTAAATTCTTAGGAAACCATCACTACTCAGCATACTATAATAGCATATGTTGCACATATTCTACACTACAAACAACATTTTAAAGAACACATGGAACAGAAAAGAAATAACCACATGAAAAAAGAGAATGATGTACTATACCAGACTACGATGGGTCTAATATTTCAAAAACATGCAGTTACACCTTGTGTTGAAGTAGACATTCGCTATTCCACACACACTCAACATAATAAACGGACGAAACATTCAAATAAAAATAGAAAGAAGGCAATAAACCCTGTAACAAAACAAAAGAGATGTGTAGCGTACAAACGCAATGTTACATTAGAAACATTCATTACTGCACACATCTCAACAACATGAGAATCTCACAGCAAACTGTTGACAAGATGACGCTATTAATAATAAAAAATACAAAATACAATTTCAAATTTTGGAATAATGTCAGACAACGAGTGGTTAGGAAAATCAACTTTAGAACACGACTGTTACTTATGTAATTTGCGCCAATGCAAATCATTTTTTGTATCTTAGTTCAGTCCAGAAATTCTTTTGGAGCAGGCATAGCCGATAGCATACTTCAATGTTGTCTTGTCATGTATAACCTTTCATCGCTTACTTCTGTCACGAACAGAAGATTCTCTTTTGAAGATTCTATTCACGATTTCGCTGAAAATCTCTAGATCTGCTTTATTGAAGTGAACCATATTCGCCACATGTAAAAGCAGTAAAACTATTTTGCAATTCATGGCTTTTATTAGGTTTTAAGTGACCAGGTAAAGTTTGATCTGAATTTGCTGCAAATTTGTGTTTCGATTTCACCTGAGATATTTCCCAAAGATAGGCAATTTATAGGTTATTTTTAGATATAGAGCAAGTAATGTATGTTGTTTATTATGCTGAAGCATGTCTCGCGCATATGCTACTTTTTAAAAAAGAATAATTCTGGATTAGGACGAAGAGAAAGATTTTTTGTAGAGGGACAACTATAGATCGACATCAGACGTGTGGCATACTACTAGGTGACCACTATATTCTACCAGTTGGACTATACCTTGAGGGGAACGTTTAATATGACATCCTATAAAACCTCAGTCAAGAGACATGTTCAATAAAGGCTAGTGGAGTATTTTAGGCATCGATTTTACAGTTTTGGTATTTTCTCTTAGAAAATAATTTGCTCCGAAATTATAAACAATTATTAAATGTCATTAGCCCAATATTACCAAAGAACGGGCTCATTAACAATAAACTCTACATGCATGACTGAGTTGGAGTTGCTGTTAACAGAAAATGTGCCATACCGGATTCTTCCGACAGACACTCACTCAATCTAGTCCTACATCTTTGTCACTGCCATCATTACTAACACCAGTACCATCACTACCACCTCCAAATTATTTTAATGTCTAAAATTCTGTCGCCACAGAAATGTTTTGGGGGATAATGTTAAACAGTTTAAAGACGAAGATTTTCCTCTCAAGCCAAAAATGGGGTTCCTACGAAGAATCTTTGAAGTGACGTTATTCGATAAAGTGTGTAGCTCAAAGATCATAGAATTAATCCAGATAGATTCGCTACTTCTCCGAATTTAAAGATCACAGCTCCAATACAATGGCCATGTGGATACAAGAAGACTTTTGTGTGCCAAGCTAATTGGATAATGTGTAAAGAGTGTCTCGAGTAAATTTATTTTAGTGTTCCTGTCCTGAACTTATTTGTGCCCTTCATTATTATTTCTGTTGATTGTAATTTATTAATCAACCTTTTTTAATTGTTATCGTAGATTTCACCATTTCACGTGAGCTGAATCCCTGCTGATACTGATTAAAGATAAAAACTGCACCCACTTTGATACTAGTCGAATGGCAGAAATGATAGAGCGGTCGATAAAATGCCATTGCGTTATTCATTTCGTTCTGGTTCTGTATGTAATGAGTTTAGATCATGTGAAGCTAAACTATGTTTTTCAGCCTTCCGTCTTCGATACAACACAGCACCAGTCACGTACATAGGGTGAGTTGATCAGGTTTGCCTCAGTTGCAGATTTGCTGCCCGTGTGTTTCAATTAGAAACATCCAATTTGTGTTTTTATGCAATTTGTTTAATTGATTTTAATGTTATCCTGCTGATTTGTTTGTTTGTTGTCTATTATATACGGTGGGTGAATTATTGGTGGTGACACTGTAGTCTATGCTGAGTGAGTTATCAGAAGGCAGGTGTCGATTATATGGAATGTGTCTACTGAGGGTTGTGTTTTAATGTTATCGTTTAACTCACATAAGCTCTGCTCAAGGAAGCCGATAGTAATTGTTCATATTTTAGGCACAAGTCCAGCAAATGTCGTGGCACGTTACACAGGTATTACTTTATTACATGACTTACCTTTCCCTCCGAGCATTTTCAGCCATATTCCGATAATTTATTCTGCTGGCTGATTAAATATAACGACTGAATGCGACAGTTGTTGGCGATTGATAGTTTAATTGATAAATTGTCAATTATTGCATAGGGTACAAATCAGAACAAAGGAAGAACATATTGTGTGATCGAAACTAAATTGTAGTTGAGCACTCACCCTGGCCACTTCTGCAATGGTAAAGGTGAATGTTATGGAATACCAACTCCATCAGTTTCTCAAAAAAGCTCAAACTCTACAAGTCCTTGGTGACTTTGATCCTTTTGTATGGGCGTGAGAGACCGACTCTCACAGCTGACATGGAACGACGATTCCAGTCATTTGAGCACAAGTGGCTCAGAAGGTTACTAAACCTGCCATATATGGAGCATATAAAACAGCTTTGTCAGGCAGCAAGTTAACAAATATGCTAGCAGACAGGAACCATCCCTTGCAATATTGAAAAAACGGAACCTTGAAATAGCATGTTTATATATCCTGCCACAACAACTTGTCCAAAGCTTCCTTCAGGGCACAGTCGAGGTAGAGAGAAAAAGAGGTGGACAAAGAAATTGCTGGTCCGATACCATCAACGACTGCATTGGTCACAACATCGAATCCCTTCTACACATGACGGAGATAGAGGCCGATGGCGACAACTGACTAGAAAAGCGTCTAGAGTAGCACTCCAACAACAGACTGCATCGGTTGTGGGAACATGATGATGACAGGACGTTTCTGCAAGACTGTATATCACTGAAAGTCTTTAAGCTTGGGTAGCCTTGCATGATTTGCTATAAGAATCTACTTGGGTTAAGTATAGATCGATCACCTAACAAGTATAGATTGAACAATTTAAATATTTTTATCTGGAATCCTGAATTTGTTGAAGCTATTTCTAAGAAATTGAATTAGAATTTGAATAAAAATTTCTGAGTGTTTTATAATATGAATAAACATTAGGATCTGTTAGAGTGAAAAATATGTACATGAAACACCCAGAGGGACACCATTAAATATTGCTTAATCAGACACTGATACTTGATAAAATATCCTGCAAACTTATACTTATATATAAAATTTGTCGAGTAGCAATATATATTCGTGTTTGAGTGGATCTGTTGTTGTAACTATGAAAGTATGTGTGTTTATGCATCTACGCACATATGTATGCATGTAAGCATGTATGCATCCAAGCATTCATGCATATATCCATGTATATATGTATATATGTATGTATGCATGTATATATATATATATATATGTGTATGTATGTAATATATTTATGGGTGTGTGTACATTTATTTACATATGCATAAATACATATACGCATACATGTATATATGTATGTATACATGTATATATGTATATATATATGTATGTATATATGTATGTATATATGTATGTATGTATGTACGTATGCAGGTATATAATGTGTGTATGTATGTACGTATGCAGCTATATATGTATGTATGTATTTATGGGTGTGTGTGTGTATACATATGCATGAATATATATATATGTGTATATATGCATGTACGTATGCAGGTACGTATATATATATGTATGCATATAGTGCATATGTTAGTGCATTTCATACGCCGATTGTTTAATTGAGAGTTTCGTTATAAGAATTTGAAATTACGTTTTTCTTGCGTCTAGAGCTGTCCTATTGTTTTCGCATGTACTGTTCTACATATCTATTCAGTCTGATGGTAAATATAAACACTCTTACTTGCTTATGGCAACAGGACTGCACACGATTCATTGAATCTTTCAAAAGTGCTTGATTTTCTGAGAGGAGAAGAGCGCATCAGTTGTTATTCTAATTGTCATGGAGAAAAACTACTTCAACATACTCCAGGAAATGATAGCATTGTTTTGAAGTGGACATCAGCATTATCTCTGGTAAAAGCATACAAGTCACGTACCAAATAATAACATTATATAATATTTCATTGCTAAGAATGTTTCTCTTCATTTTCTTCCTACTATGATGTTACTCTATCTATATATACTCGTTTTGAAATCTATTCCCTTCTTCATTTCCTCCTACATTAAATTCTCCCCTTTAATTTGCTTCGCTTACACACACATCACGCATACTCACACATTACGCATCATACAAACACACACAATCAAACCATAACACAGCTGTTTGCACGTATTTGCGTGTGTGTAGTTGAAGTATGTGTGCCTGTACGTATGAGTGTTTTGTGCATATATATGTATCAATATATTACATATACAAAAACGCACAATACATAATACTAATTTATTCATATATATATATATATATATATATATATATATATATATATATATGCATATGAATATATATATATATATATATATATATATATATATATATATATATATATATATATATATATATATATATATATATATATATATATATATATATATATATATATTTGTTAAAATAACAAATTAAAGTTTAAGCAAAGAATCGTTGCTTTCACCCTTCAAATTTATTATTATTACTATATATATATATATATATAAAGAAAAAGGGATGAAATCGAAAATGCAACTGAAGTCTTATTTTTAAAAAAAATATATATATTTATTTGGTTCCTTTACCGGTTTCGCAGTTCTTCTGCTTTTCAAAAGGTGAGTTGAGATGGAGGGTCTGTGGTTTTTCTCAATCAGATGTGAGAAAAACCACAGACCCTCCATCTCAACTCACCTTTTGAAAAGCAGAAGAACTGCGAAACCGGTAAAGGAACCAAATAAATATATATATTTAAAAAAAAAAAAGACTTCAGTTGCATTTTCGATTTCATCCCTTTTTCTTTATACTTCCACTCGTGTAGGACACCTCGGTTATTTTTCATTTTGTAAAAAAAACCTCACTTTCTAATATATATATATTTATATTCATATGCATACATGTATATATATATATATACACACACTTGAATGCATATCATAATATCCTCATACTTATAAAAGTTGGCTTCATAATTATATCGTATCTTATCTCAAAGAGAATATGCTGAAACCAATCTGCATCTCCTTGTATACGAATATCATTAATCGGTGAATAATTCTTGTTTGTGATAATTCTTAACAAAGAGAGCTTAAAAATATGAACAAATTTAATCAGCAGTGCTTGACAAGAAATTCCTGGATATTCTGAAATACTTAGCGCTAACAGGATGTACGCGTATAGAATTTAAATATAGCGAGCCGTATTCTCTGTTGAAATTTTATCCAGCATACCTTATGCTTACACGTTTTAAAAGTGTCTGTCTATGAATGGAAATCTAGTATATGATAATATATTTATTATATATAAGTATATATATATGTATATATATATATAAATTATTAAAAACAATGTTTAAAAACAAAGAAACAGTTCCTTATATTAAAAAATTCATCATTTTACGATCGTTTCTAGGATATATATATGTGTGTTGGTATGTATATCATATAGATCTATGTAAACATTTTACAAATTATCAGAGGGAATATACATACCTACACATATATATGCTGTCTTCAGAAATAATGAAGATAGCATATATATGTGTAGGTATGTATATTCCCCCTGATAGTTTGTAACATTTTTCCATAGATCTATATGATATATATACGAACACACACATATATATCCTAGAAACGATCGTAAAATGATGAATTTTTTAATATAAGGAACTGTTTCTTTGTTTTTATTCCTTGTTTTTATTAATTTATCTTGACTCTGTTTTCCTGTGATTTTCATCGAAAAAAGTTTTGAATACATCTTTTCTTTTCATGATATTTGGATTACATTGAGTTCTTCATACGGATTGGACACTACCGTATATTTTGGTAGATTTATCTACGTACTCTATATATATATATATATTTCGTTTCTGAATTTGTTTAGCAAGATTCTTTATCTGAAATCGTGTGTTGAAACGAAAGGACTATGACTATATATAAACAACTATCTGGTTGTGGAACCAACCAACCAACCAGAAATTTATAAGTTTGTAGATTTGTAAATTTATAAATATATAATACATTGAAGTGAAAGCAACTGGTGCGTGTGTTTCTTATTGGCAACATGACCCTCCCAAAGTATAACAATATATATATATATATATATATATATATATATATATATATATATATATATATATATATATATATATATATATATATATTTAAATTATTATCATTATATATATATCAGATGATATAATAATATGTTTACTGGATTTACTGGGCGTAAATGAATATGATTACAGCTAGACAGGGTTACAATGTCAGTATTCCTACGCAGGTAATTATAATCTGTTTCATCATAGCAGTCTATGTACTATATGGTTGAAGTTACTGAAAACGATTCCTTTTCCCACGGATTGATACTGACTCCTCTTAGGAAAATAGAAATCTTTCCATTCTTAAGGATGTAATATCTATGAAGGCGCTCAACCTTCAAGAAATATCAATCAAATCTTCCTCCAATCACTCCCTGACGTCTTAAAACGGGACCAAGACATTGGTCTCATATTCTAAAACTCATGTGATATTTGAGAGAATGTTAGGGCTCTCACGGCTGAGACGCCCTTGATAAAAACCATGCTGGCTTTAGTTTTCGTTAGTACTAAAAGGAGCGAAAACAAAATACAGCACACAAAGCATTAATTGAAAACTCAGCTACATCAATATAACAGTACATTCTGCTACTGACACCTAAGTAACACCTAAGACAGACCTTTTAAAATATATTTTGATGTCTAAAGATAAAAGCGTCTGACAGTATTACATGGGGTATACTAGAAAAGAAATTCATCGCAAGTTTAGGTTAACTTACTACATCCCCTACCTTTCAGAAATAAATAAACAAAACCCCAAAAACATATCATTCCTAATGACACTCGAGTCAACTTTTCTATCTCATTGTGAATGACTATTGTTGTCAGAGACAGCATGACTAGCTATAGGAATGGATAGGGCCAAGTTCAAGTATTCATCCATTATCAGCTATTTTTATTCAACGAGGATAACCGACCAAAGTAATTCTGGTAACTTTAGGTCCGGTTCATAATCACATTGTGCTTACATGGAACAAAAACACGAAAGTTTCCCACTCTGCCGCTGCTGATGCTCCCTTGTAAGTGTCCCAGGGCTGCTGTCACATCGTCGTCGGACGCGGACAAGGCAGGCACACTGTCAAGGATCTGGAAGTCCTTGATCTCGGCTGGGCGGTTCTGATGCTACGGGTGGAGAGTTGCCAAAACCTCCGGAGTGAGCCACAGTACTGTGTAATTAAAAGCCAGCACACGCAATGCAGCTGAAGCATTAGTTTTCGTTTGACTCGGCCATACACGATTATTGGTCAAAGATAGTTTCTTATTCTGAGCAATTATTGCATTTGTTCTGCCGTTTAACCCACTTATTTTTCAAATTCCAATGAACACTAAGAAGGTTCAAACTAATAAACAATTATTTGCAAATCTCATATACTGTTAAATATAAGGTGTTTTTATGTTTTACATCGAAAGTTTTACTTCCTTAAATTACCTTTTTTATAAGTATTTATTGTTATCCTTATTGAAATTTCTGATATGATTGCAATATTCTCGTATATTCTTTTTCTCATTATGAATTTAAAAAATAGTATCTGGCCGTTTTTCACAATTGTTTACAGTAAGCAAACTGTATTTACATAAATGTCTTTAATATATTTATTAATTTTTAGTGTAAATAAAAGGAGAATTAAATTACAACTACATAAATCTATAAAAACGAGTAATACAAATAATTATAGTAAAATATAAGAACTTTTATTCGTTCCATCATTTTGTTTATTTTTAATACAATTCAATGTTATGGTGAAAGGTTGCTCCACCCACTCTCTCCCTACGTATCAGTTTTTCACCCGGTTTTTCTCTAATAATAATGAAATGCACGCTTTTCTTCACTGTTCTACTATTTTGTTATCTGTCTATTGCTATTTACACATAAAAGTACACACACACACAATCACAGCCCATCTCATACTCATATGCTTTAATCATAATGCATTGTTAAAATATTTTTATTCTATATTGCTATCATCCGTAACGTTAATATGTTTTACAAGAGTGGTACTTGAAACAAGTGTGTATATTATTGTTACTGCTAGAATTACAGTCGGTAAAAGTAGTTCATATTTTCATCGCTAGCTGCTATATATTTGTTAGAGACACTGCTGTTATGAGATTTGGAACGAATGTTAATGTTTAAAACATGTATTACCTACAACAGACGATGCTTTCTCTGTGTGCTGATTATGTTGATGTCTGTTTACATCATTAGGGTTCTTTATCAGTTCCCATTACGAAAAGTAGGCTGTTTCCATAGTTTCGGTTTTTAGGAGACAAAAAAGCAAGATCATTAAAAATTTAATTAACTATAAGCCAAATGTTATTAATTCGGTAAACATGCTTATAGCATATATACCTAACTGCATTTCATATAATAAGTAGTAATTATAATATAAAAAAAAAAACTAATACTAAAATGTAAACGAAACTACTTTTCTTTATACAGTTCTGAGATAAATAAGCTATTTTCAGAATAGACTGATTAGGTTTATAAATGAAAGTCTTTAACAAACGGTTTCAAGTGTCTGCTTGTCAGATTTTCGCTGTATACATTTTCCAGGTTAGTATATACGTGGTTGTGTATAGTCTTGTTTAATGCATACACACACGCAAACAGGCACCTTCCTGTTTGTCTGTCTATATGCATGTATGTACATACATATATACATATATATATATATATATATATTTATATATATATATATTTATTTATTAAAATAACAGATTAAAGTTTAAGCAAAGAATCGCCGATTTCACCCTTAACGGGATCTTCTGGTACCGTTCTTATATATTTGATATATATTTATCCTTATCGAACCCTCTTTGGATTTTAGTCTTCAAATTTATTATTATTACTATATATATATATATATATATATATATATATATATATATATATATATATATATATATATACTTACATTCCAACATACATGCAGACCTCTGTGGGTAATTTAGTAACTATAAACTCAGGTAGACCAATACACTATAAATGGAATTTTGTAGTCTAAAGCTGCTGAAGGATGTCTTATATATGCTGGCCATCGTGTAAATAAACCAGTTAGAGTGTAATGCACTCACCACCTGCCACTATTGTTCCTTCTTCTCCAGGAACGTGGATGACATCCTGATGCTGATTTCATCACGTGATGAAGCCGTCAAAATTTACGAATGTTCGAATCGCTGACTCACACATAAACATTCAGGGTTAGCACCCAGACATCAATGGATCACTGTCTTGACTTTAGACTAAGAGTCCGAGAGGCATCCATATACACCAACTTCTAATAAAAGGATGCCTGTAAAGACATATTTGTCTATAAAGATTCTGTCCTTCCATACAGAAACAAAATAGCCTTTTTATGGAATGAGAACTCCCGGATGCGTAACAGATGCAGCGACAAACATACCAACACAGTGACATTCCAGAGAGTTCTAACCGAGAACCCTCACGTAACGCCAAAATGATATGGCAGCATCACGTAAAAGAACAAGGAGGTCATGCGCTGCAAGTGATAGCATATGCTATCTATCTAAATTTACCGCATTTCAAAATGAAAACTACTGCTGCTATCCGACAATCCATCTGCAGGGAGGGCCTGAACATGCAGCTAGTACACTCGGGATCTTCATTGAGGAGACAGACAACTTTACACACATCGACACATCGATATGGATACAACTTTTAACTTCCCATCAACAATATTTATGTTCTACGTTCAAATCACACCGAAGTTAACTCCGCCTTTCATCCTTCAGGTGTCGATAACATTATGTAGCTAAGTCACAATAAATATGATTTAATCAACATTGCGCTCCCTCCGAATTTGCTGGCCTATTACGTATATCAGAAATCAATATATTCGTTGATATAAACGTCTGTAATCGAAACGTTTTGTGAAACACTCATATATTAGTTTCAAGGTAATGTTTCTAGACAGCTTTAAATAAATGCTATTCAAATATAACTTCCAAACATGTTTACTTGCTAAACTCTCAGAAAGAAACAAATATACATATTGAGCTTGTTTATGTGAATTAGAATTCATAAATACGCTTAATAAACACAGAGTAATAACCAATGCTTTTGATGTCGATTTAATTGAATCATTTGTTAAATTAGTATCACTCTCTCACTCTTTCATTCTCTCTCATACACCTGTTCTCTCTCTTACATAAACTATTTGTTTTTTCTGAATATCTCTTTTCAATCTCTCTTGTTTTTAGCTTTCATCTTCTGCTAGCCCAAACATTTCTATCGTCATCATATTTTAGCATTTTATGAATAGAACTAAAATAACATATTATAGAAATAACGGGATTAAACATGCAGTTAAATATACGCATGAGACTACGCAAAAAGTATAAATAATTGTAGTGCCACTTACAGAAAAATTCACGGAAGTATTTTACTATGCTACGATGTATTGCTAATGGAATTTATATAGTCTTTGTAATGTTGTCAGTTCCGTAAATAGAAAGTCTTCTAGAAATAAGGGGAGTCTTTTAAATTTGCAATAAATGTATTAGTCGCTAGAAAATGGAAAATTTTCTAGTTAAAACCTTTTAATATTGTCTGACATTGATAAAGCAAGTAGGTGTCAACATTTTATCATATTCCATACATTTAGACCACGGGGATTATCAGACATTCTGAATAGCATATCATTTCTTTCACTTCTCTTTCGGTCTTTGTCTCTCACCCCCCCCCCCCTCTCTCTCTCTCACTCTTCTTTTTTCTCCATCTCTATCTTCTACCTTCATATTATCTCAACCATAAATATACACGTTCTGAAAAATAATCTGCTGACATGCCAGAACCAATCTCAACTTTCTACAGTGTTCGGTGTAGCTGTAATGAATAGTAATATTAGACAAATATTATTGCTCTATAGGAAGGAGCCTGTCCAATAAAAGGAGTTTCGTAAAAATAAAATACTAATGTGAACATTATTGTATAATTGTATATATCTAAATGATTCAAGAATAACATTCTTTATGTTGCTTTCTGTTAGATTTCATAAAAGACATCACCATGTAATTTAGGCTCGTATTTCATATATTTATGCTCTCTCTCTCTCTCTCTCTCTCTCTCTCTCTCTATCTCTCTCTCTCTATCTCTCTCTCTCTCTCTCTCTCTCTCTCTCTCTCTCTCACTCTCCATATATATATCCCGTTAAGGATGAAAACAGCGATTCTTTGCTTAAACTTTAATCTGTTATTTTAATATATATGTATATATATATAAATCATAAGAGTAGAAGAGAAAGAAATACGATATAATATATTAGATGCCAATAGCCGAAGCTAAGTGTGTTCAATGCTTAGAGATACATTGTTAAATATTATAGTAAGGTTAATATTTACTGAGAATTTAAGCGCAGATGGTAAACAGAGCAGGCATAAGGAAAAATAAATGGAGAAGTCAATACATTTAAAAACAAAATTTACTCCTTACACAGTGTTTCATCTAAGGCATAATATCAATATAACAGGTCTATATATATGTGCGTATGCATACATATTATTATAAAGAATATGTTCTTGGAATCTTTAGAGGAGAAAGTTTATTGTCTTTAATGATGTTGCCGGAGGGCAGTCCATTATATATATATAACAGCAAACAAAATTTACCATTGCTGGAATAATTATTCCTTCAGAGGAATACTCAGAAGCAAGTATTCGTCGGAGTTCATATCTTAATCCGAATAATTTTAAATCAGGACTAACTTATAAATCTAAAATGGCGGTTCCAAAGGAGTGTAATTATCTAAGGGAAGTAACTATGTTGTATTTAAAAACAAATAATTATAACTAACCAAAGTTAAGTGACATTGATAGAGTAGATGTTAGGTGGTGTGTTGTGGGCCAAGGTGTACAGTCTTAATTTAAGTAACCAATTATAAGTAGGAGTTATTTAACTATTCAGGCTAATATATAGGAAACAGTTAATAAAGGGTCTATTTTCGGGTGGAAGGTCAAGAAATTAAGATTCAACATTTAAGAATATGGGATCGTAAACTCTGTTAGTGAAAGAGTAGGGAAGTCCATGTGGGCAATGCATTACTGTTTCAGTTCTATTGTTAATAAGTGTAGATGGGGAGCATATAATATAATTGTTTCTACTTTTCGCACAAGGCCAGCAATTATCCCAGTGCATTACTGGTACTTTATTTTATCGACCCTGTAAGGATGAAAGGCAAAGTTAACCTCGGTGGGATTTGAACTCAGATCTTAAAGGGACGTAACTTTATGCTGGAAAGCATGGCGTCCGACCCTCTACTGATACTGCCAATCCACCTCATCAGACAGAAATGACATTTCTGCTTAAAGTTATAAGAGGTTGCTCTGTCTATTATACTCCATTGGGTTGTGTAACTAGTGTTGGATTCTATTAATTGACTAATATAGTTT
This sequence comes from Eledone cirrhosa, assembly GCA_964016885.1. Lineage (NCBI taxonomy): Eukaryota > Metazoa > Mollusca > Cephalopoda > Octopoda > Eledonidae > Eledone > Eledone cirrhosa. The sequence continues at coordinate 194,876,835 of OZ024743.1, forward strand.
GCGAGGGAATCTGAAATCTTGAGTGTTCTATTTTTAAAAGATTGGAGATAGGATCTAAATCCAGTTTTGAATTCATTAGAGGTAACCCCTGTGTAAGATTTAGTACTATAATCTGTAATGACTGTGCACTTACAGATCACAGTACTAACTAGTCAAGTATCCTGAAGTGGATAGGTGCTATGTGTCTTACAATTACAGTTCCTGTTGTTACTATTCACTATTACGTTTAGGTGATCATGTAAGCTATGGTTATTCGCATCTAAACATGTGCTTGTAAATATGTTATGCATGTTAGCGTTACAATCATTGCCAAAATGGCCACCAACATATCCTTCGCTAACAGCACAGGAATCAATATTATTATTATTATTACTATTATTATTATTGTTCTTTGAGTTTCAGTCATTGATGTTATTTAACTGGAAAGTTTGTTGAAATGAATATCAAGCCGCTACCTCAGATATTCAGGACGTATCTTGCTGTTACCCTCAAGCATGCTTTTGAAGTGTTCCAAGAAGCGGGGCTGGACTAATCTTCTTTAACCATCCTTGGAAACTCTTTGAGATCGTACCTAGTGCGCCTATGACAGTCCTTTATTTCATGGCAGTTCCAAATCCTTTTTAACTCCCAATTTAAGTCCTGGTATCGGTTAATTTTCTCCCTCTCCTTTTCTTGCACTCTCGTGTCAAATGGGCAGGCTACATCTACAATCAAGCACGATCATTTTTTCTTGTCCAAAACCACCAGGTCAGGTCTATTGTGTTCCAGTTTCTTGTCCGTCTGATTCCTAAAATCCCATAGCACCTTCACCTGATCGTTTTCTATCACCGACTCTGGCTTATGCTCATACCATTTCTCAGAATGTGTTAAATTGTTTACTTATCATTTCTCCAACCTTTATAGTGAGTCTGGGTTAGGTGTTTACACTCGGATACAATGTGAGTCACAGTCTCCTCTCTCTCTCTCTCTCTCTCCACATATCCTACACAGTGAGCTAGCATCCTCCTTGTCAATATGGTGTTTCACCCACATCGTTCTGAGGGCTTGCTCTTGCGCAGCCATTAGAATTCCTTCTGAAGCATTTTTAATGTCTCCTCTTTTTAAACCAGTTCCATGTCTGTGGATCTCTCAAATCAGTTTTCTTAAAGAAGGTACTATGAAGGTTGCTCTTCCTCCTTGTTGTTATTTCTTCCTTGGACATCCCCTGGTCTATTGTCTTCTCCTTCTGTACAATTTTGAGCAGTATATATATATATATATATATATATATTGGCAGTATATATATAATATATATATATATGTCTCCTTCTGACGTCACCAGCCCTCTCTCTACATGTGCGTTTTTCTTCATAATTACGCATGATGTTGAACTAGCCTGCTTTTAAATTCCCCTTTTGGCATATTATGAACCATGGAACTTTGGTTATCGTGTCTTTGAGCTCTGCTGATGATCGATCCCAACCGTGACCATCCCCACTCAAAGTTTCGTGAAATAGTCTTTAAGACTATACAGGACATTGTAGTTTTTTCAAATTGAAGGATGAGTATTTAAAACTTTATTTTATTCTGAGATAAGGCTCTATTGATTTTTCCCTGGATTTCACCAAATTCTGTGGATGAATCTATATCCGGATTCTTTTTGAATTGAGTTTGAATTATTTTCCCACATCTTACGTTAACTATTTTTCCATTTTGACGCTATAGTCACTTATATATTATAGAATACTCTTGGCTTCTTGCTACAATAATTTCTATACTTTTCATTTATATATATATTATATATATATATATATATATATATATATAGAAAGATTTGAATGGATACAGTTTAGTTGAAAGGAATTTATTGACGCGTGTTTCTATAACAGTACATAACCTGAAAACAGCTGCTATCTACAAATTATTAGTTATGCAGACAATCAATATTTCAATGTTATTATTTACTGTCATTTCATCAGAATAATATTACTGAGGACCTGTTTGGTTTTTATAGAGAATATTAGGCGAGAGGGGTGAAGTTGTTAGAAGATAAGTTGAGGGAGTGGTTTTTTGATAGCAGTGAGAATTTTTGGTGGCAGTGAGTAATTAGATTCCCATCTGTTGTTTTGACATTTTTATAGAATATATTATTGGTTATTTTTCTAAATCTATAGAGGGATTAGAGATAGTAAAGATATGCGTGGTTGGTTTTGTGTTTGCACTTAATTAACATTCAGACTTAATTTTTTTCTTTCCAGTGTACGTATTCTTTCACCCACGCATTCTCACACAAACATATTTGCACCCCTCTACAAAATAC
>OZ024743.1:194884133-194944133 GCA_964016885.1 Eledone cirrhosa
CATGTTCAGGAAAAGGTGTGTGTGGGGTGGGGTGTAGGTCGGTGTGTGTGTGTGGATGGGGAGGGGTCAGAGGGGTGGGGGAGGATTCCTGAGGCAGAGTGTGTAAATATACGGTGGTACGCACGTGTGTGTGGTGTTTATACGTATTGTGGATGTAGGTGGCGTGTGGGAAAAAAATATTTGTGAGTGTATGTCCGTGGGTAAGTTCCTAAGGTAGTTCCGTAGAAGATGTGGTGGTATGCCGGATATTTTCCTTGTGATGGAGTTCATTCGTGGGAACGATGTCCAATGTGTGTAATCCGTGGTTGGGTTGGTCGGAAGATGTGAGATGCGGGGTGCGCGCACAACAGGAAGTGGTCAGAGGGTCAAGGCAGGGTTGTGTGTCTGTGCGTGCGGAGAGGTGGTCAGACGGTCAGGGCATAGCAGCAGTAGAGGAGAAAGGCAGGTGGAGAAAGTCGGTGTGTCAGTGTGTGCGGAGGTGCGATGGACAGGGGAGAGGATGGGTAGGTGTGAAAGGTGGAGTGGGGGTGTATTAGTGGGATATGTGTGTGTGGGGGGGGGTGGAGCGGGGAGAGGGAGAGGGAGAGATAGGTGTGGGGGCCGGTTGAGGGAGTGTAGTGTACCGTAGTGTGTGTGCGTGTTTGGATGAATGTGTGTGTGGTGAAGGGGGTGTTAGTGGGTGTTAGTATACTGGTGGTGGGGAAAGGGTTGAATGTGGGTGTGTTAGTGGGGGTCAGTGGTGTAAGTGGGTGTGGGTGGGTATTTGTGTTCGTGAGCGTGGGTCGGGGGGGTATTGGTATTAGTTGTGGGGTGGTGGGAGTGGATGTGTGTGTGAGGGTTAGTGGTGGTAGTAGGGTGTGTGGTTAGTGTGAGTGCGTGCATATATGTACCGGTGGGTGTGTGCGTGATAGGGGGAGGGGGGAGAAAGGATGTTAGTATTGTTAGTTGGGGAAGGGTGGTCGGTGGTTGGGTTGTTAGTATTGTTAGTTGTGGGGTGGTCGGTGAAAAGGAGGAGTGTGTTAGTGGTGTTAGTGGGGTATATGTGTGTGTGGGGGGGAGGAACAGGGCGGTCGAAGGCTAAAGGAATAAGGGTGGGGAGTTCAGGCTGGAGGGAGTGTGGGTCTGTAGGGTGAAGATGGTGCGTTGTTCGACTCTGAGGAGCGTGGCGGGTGTACCATGGCATTGGAGTAGGCCACAGACTGTGAGGTGGTGCGCGGAATGTCCAGGGGAGCCAAAGTGGCGGGCGATGGGGGAACTACCGCCGAGACGAATATCCCGGAGGTGTTCGGTAAGACGGTCCGCCAGGCGAAGTCCAGTCTGTCCGACGTATATATATATATATATATATATATATATATATATATGGGCTGGATATATATATGCATGTAAACATGTATGTATGTGTATAATCCATAATCTGTCTTCCATTAGACTGTCTTATAGAATATGATAACCTGGTATACAGACATATATCTGGGTTAGTGTTGCTTGCTAAACGTAATAAACGCACATCTCTTGTTTTATACATTAGCGTGTTAGTTTGGGAGAATCATTAGAGCGTCGCACAAATTATTTTGCCGCTTTCTTTCAGCGTTTCAGCGTTCTGAGTTCGAATCTCATTTAGGTCAAATTTGATTATCATCCTTCCGTAGGCTATAAAAACAAAGTACAATTTGAATACTTAGGTTTATTTCCTCGATTCACCACAGCTACAAAAGAAGATTCTGTCGTTGTGCTTCCATTAGAACAATTACTCAGCAAACTTGAAATAAAGAAAATTGTTTTTGTGTACACCGCTTAGAATTTTCCTAGCACTAAATGTCCTTAATTATTAATGGTAGAAGAAGAACCCAAAACTTATATATTCTCTGCAATGATAACAATTTGAACGACATCATCAGATATTGTTCAGCAGATGAAATTTATCGCACAGAAATAGCAAGAAAAAAAAAACCCGCTGGTTTATTTTCCCCAACTGTATTACTATTAAATTCAGCTATACAAATATAATGTTATAGTTATTGTATTGATATATATCAGAAGTAGGCTATAACCCCCGATGAGGAAACAAAAGCTATATGTAAAGCAATGCCGATAAACATAAACCAGGGCGGTAAGTTTTTTTATATTTTTTGTCACATAAAGTGTTACGTATAGAGAAATTACAATTCTGTGACTTATATGCATATCCCATATCTCTTGTGGTGTACATGAAACAAAATCTTTAAATTCATCTACATCCCGGCGAACGGAGTACATTACGGTGTTCTGTGCAATCAATATATGTATTGATTTTTTTCTTCGTTACAAGCGCAATAAATTTGTACAGTTGATTAAATCAACCAAGTACTTGACTGGTATTTAATTTATTGACCGTGGATTGTTGAATGGCATATATCAATTTCTGCTCTACTACTATTTACAATTACTGTTAAATAATATATGAAGTGAATGAATACGATTACAATAGCAATCAGTTCTACCTTTTCAACACAAGGGAAGACAATATAACAACTCTCTTCATGAACTTCATTGGTAAACAGAAACCTAGCATAGAAAATAATATTACTTTCAACAAAAACTTATTAACATACTACATCACTGCAAAGTGATATTGTTTAAATAGGATCATTTTGTCCGCTCTGTGCCAAAGGATGAATCTTACAATCAAACGTTCCCACAGACAGATAAAATGTAACACCAAAGGAGATTTATTTAATGAGACATTCTCTGCTCAACGTTAATGTAATTAAATGGGAGTAAACAGCTAAAGTAACATCTGCTCAGGGTAAAAGGCAGCTTCAAACGTTGCCTAGCACGGCCGTACAGAGCTAGACCTTTGAATGTATAGGTATCCAGCATTGTTTCAATACCTTGGCTAAACCCTACTATTCTTATCTCGAGTTTAAAACAGTTTAACTACAGTTTCAACCCCTAAACTTGTGATTTGATGTTACTCCTTACTTCTGGCATTACAAAGATGTTTCTATTGGTTGAAACTTATTTTTCTATATAGATAACAGCACGTTGTTTACGGTAGATAGAATACAAATACAAACACTGTTATGCATAAAATATGGAACTCTGAAGAGTACACAGGGTAACGTAGAGGTTCGAAAGGAATATTATAAAGGTAATAGATTAACATTGGAACTATATAAGAATAAATGAACAAAAGAGTCATAAAAGGAGGTAATAAGAATTAACACACCAAATAAAAAGTACTTGAAGGGCCCTCTCGTAGGAACTTTCTTTACTGTGTTTCGACACATTTCAACGTCACATGGGAGATCATTCTGCGTCATATAATCTTTCAATGACATTTACCAGAAAAATCTGGGCTGTCGTGGATTGATTACCAAAATTAATTTTATAGAACCCGAGACGCGTCCTCGCAAGGAATCCTGTGCAGTCACGCTACATATAAATGGAGATCCATTGAAGCGTGTAGAACTTCAAGTATCACGGGGTCATGTACACAAGTGATGGAAGGCACGAGGCTGAATTAAGTGCAAGAAGTTCAAAAGCTGGTGCAGTAATGCGACAGATTCTGCATTCAGTAATCAGAAGGGAGGTAGTTGCAAAAGCCAAACTCGCTATCTCCAATTCGGTTTTCGCGCCAACCCTTACCTATGGTCATGAATCTTGGGTAATAACCGAAATCATACGATCGCGAATACAAGCAGCCGAAAGGGCAATCCTCCAAAGGGTATTTGGAGTAACGATACTCGATAAAGTGTGGATCTCGGAGATCAGCGGGTCACTCCAGGTAGAGCTGCCACTTATCCCAATTGAATCATTACAGCTCCGATACTATGGGCATGGGGTTCGAATCTCTGGTAACGCTTGGGCATCCAGCCGTATCAGTTGCAGACGGTTACTTCTGACAGAACCTGCTGAAAGGAGTGTTTGAAGACTCTTCCCCCACGATCTTCTCAGGAATAAGAGGACGAAGAAGAAGAGACCCAGATTGTACGATATTGGTGGCACTCAACAAACATTTTGTAGCCGAACAGTAACATAATAACGCAACCATTCCATGTCAATATGAAAACAATATCATTACTGCACAAAAATAATATTATTCAAAACAACATGCTCATGAAAATAGGAATCTTCCAGGAAGACATTTTGTTTACTCTGTGGCTTAGCTTTGAATGAATTAACGAATCTATTGAATAGAACTGTCAATGTCTGTAATTCCTATGGACGAGACATAAATGATATCCTTTATATGCATTGTGTACAGATATGTACAGGGTATAATACCTAGATGGAAAACCTATTACACATGTAGATAAATGCAGGGAAAACATAAAAATGTGCATAGGATTAGATAAATCGCCTACGAACAGAGAAGTTAACTAAAGCTCAGAACATTAAACGAGATAGAGACACCGAAATCAGAATTAAATCAGAATGCCATACAAATACTTAAGTGTGCACCAAACTGAGAAAGTACAACACACTGAAATGGAGGAGAAATTTAGAATAGTGCACTACAAAAGAAATAAATGCTAGAAATAAAATAACAGGTGTAAATAAACTAAAATTCGAGTTATAAAGAACGGCGTCAACAAAAACGTAAGCGCAGTGAATCGAAGAGCTAAGAGCTAGACCGAAAAATAAGAAACATTTAACAATCTGAAAGTTGATACCTCTAAAATATACCTAGCCGGCAACATAATAATAACCGGGTCTGATTCAAATGAAAACTACTACAAAATAATGGTTTCTAATATAGGTACAAGGCTAGTAATTTGAAGGGACGGGGGGGGGGGGTCGATTAAATCGATCTCAGTGTGTTAACACACTTTATTTTATCAACCTCGTAACGATGAAAGGCAAAGTAATCTCGGCGTGATTTGAACTCGGACAGTAAAGCGCCGTATCTCTAGGCTACAAAGCATGGTGTCCGACGCTCTACCGATCCTGCCAATCCGCCGCCCTAAACTACAACAACATAATAACAGTAAGGTTCGAACATTGCTGCGAAGACAGCAAAGGGAAACTACCTTGTATGATAAGGACACGAAGAAAACAAAACCTGTCTCTATCAAGAAACTATACAGATTAAACAGAAAAATAAATATCAGTCGGATGGAAAGCAATAATGACTCAAATGTGATGGGCTAAAAAGAAAATTAGGTTTCATTTTAGGTTCACAATTAACAATTTCATGACTGCATTTCTAATGAAATACACTATCTTGATTAATTAATAAAGAATTTTGAAGTATTTACTAAAATTATAAATTATTTCATTACTAAGACAATATCTGAATGTAAGGTTCTTATATAACATTATGTTGGAAGATTTTAATTAAAATTGGAAACCTTTAAAATGGGTGGTTTTATTTCATAGAACCAAAGCCGGTTTTGGTCCTGTTGATAACTCAATGGTTAAAACGCCTAGCCATTATGATGGTGAACAACAAATAGTAGTTTAAAGTGAAAACCATTTAACTATTAGAGTATGCCATTTGATCGCATCATCTTTAGTTGCCCAGGTATTATATATTTTAATATATCCACTGAGAGGCTGAGAAGGCAGCTACATCTACTTGGGATTATCCCGACACTTTGACATGGGGACAAATGATTAGAAATTGTATAGAATTTTCTAAACATAGTACATAAGAACAACCTGGTCACACCTATCTAAAACCTACAGGTCCAGACCTAATGGGTGATCAATATACACACACCCAAAATAATTATGAAAGAGTGGAATGAAATCATACCTTCTCTGATATACATCTGTTTACCTTCTGATGAAATCTTTGTCCGAAACAAGGTGGGTAATTATTAAAATGCAAGGATCAACTATCTTGTATGCGAAATAAACTGAGTGTGATGTAAGAACTGTATCAATAATACGTTCTACTTAACTTCAAGTCCCCACCTAACTGGCAATACTCCTTGAAATGCACTGGCTAAGTATTGTGGCATGAGCTTATGAATGGACATATGGAGCACTATTTCTGATTATCGCATCAATTCCTTTTACCCCTGCAACACCAAACAGCTATTTTAGCATAATTTTGCTGCTCAATAGACATCACTTCTGAGTACACACGAACTTGATACTCATGTTGCGTTTTTAAGGATACATTACATGACCCTTGCTCCTCCTAATTTTGCATGGCATGATTATGTTACTTAACGTCTCGTTTGTACTCGACCTTTTCGTGCCCAAATAAAACAGAAAAATACAAAAACCAACTTAAGCCACCTCCTTTGTAGTAGCTCAGCCACACGACAAAGAATCAAGAATTCATTTTTTTTTTTTTAAGAGCAACAATATATAATTCAATACAGAAGAATATACGTCGTGCAAACGAGAAAGCAATAATAACAATATTGATATGGGTGATGAGGATGATGGTGATGACGATGATGATGATGAAAGAAATTTTGAAAGCTGTGAGGTAACCATCACTATCGGAAGTTCACCAACAAGGAGGAGTAGTTCTGAGAGAAAAGGAAACACCTATAAATTGACCATATTCTTACAAAATCTATTATCCACAGATTACGAAAAGAAATCTTATAACCACAAATAAAAGAGAAGTAATTATATAATTCTCCCTTCAGACAGGATAAAAGATGGACGTTATAGATTTCCCGATATAACCAAAGTTACACAAAATAAGTGAACCGGAACCGATATACTAAAGCTAGACAGAAAAAAAAAATGTTTAGAATCTTTTCTGTGATATCAAATATATAATATATTAGATTTACTCTTATACATATCTAACAGTTCTTCGTCTTTCAGATTTTGAAATTGTGTAAAATATTCTTGTCTTATTTGTTGATATATATTCATATAATGCTTTCCTAGCTTCACGTTCTTCTTAAAATGTGTGTCATCAAATCTCTAACACTTAACGAAATAATTAATAGTATCACATTCCGCACAGTTGGCGACTTGTCAGCTTCGTGAAAACATCGGACCAAATAATTTGTAGGTATTAGTCCCGACGCTCTTTGTTCAATACCTAACCTGGTCAACTGCATGTCATTCTTACTACCTCTTTTTCTCGAAAAAAATCCGCTGAATGGGCTATGGGCTCCACCAGCTTTACAAAATGCGCTAGACAAGCTATATGTAACGACTGCGCAACTTCGACTACATCTGGAGTTACGGATTTTTTACATATACTTCCCACCACTTCTCTGAATGTAACACGATTATTCTCCGCTTCCATCTCTTTCTTCTCATATATGTATATGGATGATTACATATTTATATGTGATATCAACACACATTTCGGAAATATACATATTTGCAAAACGTTATTTGTGTGAGCGCACTTGCATGCATAAACACACGTACTTTCAAACACGTATCCACACGTACCAATATATATATATATATATATTTTATATGTATGTATAAAATGTATATATATATATATATAAAGAAAAAAAGATGAAATCGAAAATGCAACTGGAGTCTTATTTAAAAAAATATATATATATTTATTTGGTTCCTTTACCGGTTTCGCAGTTCTTCTGCTTTTCAAAAATAGAGTTGAGATGGAGGGTCTGTGATTTTTCTCACATCTGGTTGGTCTCTGAATGTTACTTGTTTTATATGGAAAAAGTGGCTCGAAATGCCAGGTTTTTCGAGAAGTAATTTGATTGGTTGGTCAATAATTATAAAAAATTTCGCGCCAGTTCGCGTTACAAGGGGGGGGGGGGGTGTCACGGGATGTTTTTTTCATATATGACTGTTTGAATTTCTTTTTACTTCAACAAAGGGGCTCACGAAGGCTTTTTTTTTAATAGCGTAATTTGATTGGTTATAAATGAAATTATGGCTGTCACGTGAACAAGTTTTCATTAACATTACTCACCAATGCCAAATTACCTACCACAAACGCACAACCAAGTGTCAAAAAATGTGGTCGCTCTAATTGTGGTACCTGCACTCACCTCATTGAAGGCAACACGTATACATTTAAATCAGGACAAAATTTTACTGTAAAAAATCACTTCACTTGCTATTCAAAAAATCTACTTTATGCCTTTAAATGTAAAGGATGCAATGAAGATTATATAGGACAAACTAAACCCACACTCAGAAACAGAATGACAGTTCATCGCCAACAATTACGAGATCCAACCACGAGACAGATACCACTAAGCGCACATCTAGACATTTGAGCAAGTAATAAGACACGCAAATTCCAAGTCTTCCCATTGTACCTTTGCGCTAACAATACAACAGAACAAATACGAATAAATAAGGAAAATATGTTTATTCAAAAATATAGACCAGCATTAAATATGGTTTAATATACTTTATGTCAACACCATAACATGCTAACCATCCAAACAGACACATACACACACACATAACACCTTCTACTTTAGAAAATAAAAATCCGAACTAAATAAACCTTAACATACGTTTGCACTGACAATACAACAGAACAAATACGAATAAGTAAGGAAAATATGTTCATTCAAAAATATTCCTACTAACGGAACCATTTTCCTACACACACACACACACACAATATATATATATATATATTCTCTTAATCTTAACATGCTAACTATACTCCCACACACATAACACCCATACACACACATAACAACCCCCACACCCACATACACAACTCCCTCCCCCATTTCTACTAATAGAATCACTTTCCTACATGCATATATACACACACACAAAATATATATTCTCTCCATCTTAACATACTCGCACACACACACACATAACACACATATACACACACAACTCCCTCCCCCATTTCTACTAATAGAATCATCTTCCAATGCACACACACACACAAGTACACAAATAAACATACATATCCTTACTTTCTTTATTCAATAGAAAATCTGAAATCTGACACCCCAGCGAACTAACCATATTCACTGAACCAGAACAATTCTCCCATCCCATTTCTCTTGACCATTCTCTTTTGCTTGTCATAAAATTCTCTAAAAAAGCTACAGAATAGATTTCCAAATAAGGGCGCGAAAATTTAATGAAAATTTGTTCACGTGACAGACATAATTTCATTTATAACCAATCAAATTACGTTTATTAAAAAAAAGCCTTCGTGAGCCCACTTTTTTTTTAAGTAAAAAGAAATTCAAACACACACACACACACACACACACGCACACACACACACACACAAGCACACAAATAAACATACATATCTTTACTTTCTTTAGTCAATAGAAAATCTGAATTCTGACATCCCAGCGAACTAACCATATTCACTGAACCAGAACAATTCTCCTATCCCATTTCTCTTAACCATTATCTTTTAATTATCATACAATTCTCTAAAAAGGCTACAGAATGGATTTCCAAATAAGGGCGCGAAAATTTAATGAAAACTTGTTCACGTGACAGCCATAATTTCATTTATAACCAATCAAATTACGTTTATTAAAAAAAAAGCCTTCGTGAGCCCCTTTTTTCAAGTAAAATGAAATTCAAACACTCATATATGAAAAAACAACCTGTGACACCCCCCTCTTGTTTGAAGAACTTTGTAACGCGAAGTGGCGCGAAATTTTTCATACTTATTGACCAACCTATCAAATTACTTCTCGAAAAACCTGGCATTTAGAGCCACTTTTTCCATATAAAACAAGTAACATTCAGAGACAAACCAGATGTGAGAAAAACCACAGACCCTCCATCTCAACTCTACTTTTGAAAAGCAGAAGAACTGCGAAACCGGTAAAGGAACTAAATAAATATATATATTTTAAAAAAAAATAAGACTCCAGTTGCATTTTAGATTTCATCTTTTTTTCTTTATACTTTCACTCGTGTAGGACACCTCGATTATTTTTCATTTTGTAAAAAAAAACTCACTTTCTAATATATATATATATATATATATATATATATATATGTGTGTGTGTGTGTGTGTGTGTGTGTGTGTGTGTGTGTGTGTAGGTATGTGAGTGTGAAAGTTTGTTAGTATATGCTGTACTTTCAATAGTGTTATATTATATAAAATTTAAGGAATATTTTGAAATTAAAAATGAAACTTAAATGCATTAGCCTGCGTTAATTCTAGAGACATTTAGATGAAGTTGGCATTCTAATATATATAAAATTAGTCACATCACCTGAATCATTTTAAAGTGCTTAAATATACTTAAAGTAGAGGTGTTGATGGAAATCAAATAGACGCATTGAAATGATTAAAGTCGACGAAGTTTATTGTAAGTAAAGACACTACAGTAATTTGTCTTCAAATCGAGTTAGAGCTAAAGAAAGTATCATATTCTTTGATTTGCTGTAACTTCATCGTCGCCATGTTGACCTACAGTCATTCTATTTATCATAGTATTTCTATTTTGAGATATCTACATGGTTCTTTCTATTTTCAATAATTTCCTCTGCAACAGTACATCTCATATTTCTAAAAATTTATTGGACTCTCTTACAAGGAAACATTTGTCAGTATTGCTATTTTGGTTGTGCTTCCAAGTTTACTTTTCCATTTACCAAATATTTCAAACAGCAGTAGAGAAATACATTGGTTTAATGGACAGCAGTAAGAACATCGATTTATATTATTAGCTATTAGGTCTCTACTAATATAAGCTCCGAATCCGACTTTCACAAAGTATAGCATTCCATATGTTTATGATTCTCTTGAAGTTTGACTGCTTATGTGGAACAAACAACAGCATGACTGGTAACTTTAATCTGTAATCAGGTTTACCAACTTCCCCTGCTTTTGGGGAGACTTCAGATAAGTTCAAAATGCTGCATGCATTCGGACCTGGTCCCCGGTTCAATGATAACTTCCTTTTTTCCCCATCAGTCTCTTCCTTGTAGGCAGTGGTGTGTTATTTGAGGCAAATTTGGCAGTGGTTTCTAGTAAGTCGAGCGTAAAAGAACCTTCGAAGGCCCTTTGCTAACGCTAACTTGTGACTTGCAATCAATAAAGGTAAAGCTACAAATATGAAGTATTTATGTAACTGTATAATCGCGGATTGTGGACGCGGTGTGGGTGAGTGGTTGAGAAGTCCACTTCACAATCGTTAAGTCCCGGGTCCGATTCCACTGCTTAGTAACTTTGGGAACTATTATTTATCATGAACTCGGTTGGATTCATGACTTGTAAATGAAATTTGGTATACCTAAACTGTTTTGAATCCCGACGGATGGACTGTACCGATAATTAAAGGGCTAGCATTGTCACACACTGTCTTACACGGAATCGCTCTCAGAATGACATTAAGGTTTGGAATGCTAAGACACCCGCTAACCCTTTTACCAAGCTTTACCATTGACTGAACAACTGGATAATCCATTGTAAAAAATAACGGAGGTTTTTTCCATTCTATAAACTTGAGGTAAAGGTTATAACCTCCCAAACTGGTTATCGCTAAGATCTAGCTCTAGTGTCGACCTTAGCTGCGTCATCATTGACACAGCTAAGGTCAACACTAAGATAGAAAGAAAACTACAGACAAAAATGTGAACTTTTCTCTTTATGTATGTAAAATCATTTTTTCCCATATTCTTATTGTTCTTATTAATATGACATTTAATTGCATTATACACTTCCATCTTTCGAAGAAGCCTACAAGCTGAAATCGGTACAAATAATTGTTTCTACTTTTGACATTACCAGTGCATTACTGGTACTTTATTTTATCAATCCCGTAAGGATGAAAGGCAAATTTAACCTCGGCGGGATTTGAACTCAAATGGCAAAGGCCGTAACTCTATGCGTCAAAGCATGGCGTCCAACCCTCTACCGATACTGCCAATCCACCGCCAAAATCGGTACAAATAATGCGGAGATTCCTATTTTGTAAATAAATGTTTTGATGTTATTCTGAGAGAAAATCCCTTTAGCATTTTCTACTGTTTTCTTTTCTTTTTTACTATTATATATATATATATATATATATATATATATATATATATATATATATAAGTAAGGATGGTTAGACCATTACTCAACAGAGTACTCGATACTTGGGGTAGTAGAGGGTGGTTAAATTATAAAGAGTCGGATTGGCCGGGTGACCACTTGCTCTTTCAACAGTTAATTCCACCCTACCAATATCCCACTTTCCTTACAAAGCATTTGTTAATCAAGGACTATAGAAAGAGAGACTTGTTTAAGTTGTAGAGCAGTAGGATCAAACGTCGGACAACACGGCTGTAAACCGAATGTTCAGCAACATGACTATAACTAAGTTAACAAAGAAAATGTATTCATTTTCGCAATGTGCGATCCACCTTCATTTCATATCGATGCAATTTCACTCCCATTCAACTAAAGAAAACTCAGACAAGCTAGTGTATGAACAATTTGAAATAACATTATAAAATAAGGATTTTCCATACAACGACAATGTTTCAGATAGCTCTACTCAGATTACGACACATACGGCTTATTTGTATTGGATTCATATCATAGCATTAGTATGTTCACACTAGATAGATATAGTGTATAATTATACAAGCTTTAGTTGTCGTGGCTTCACTATCTAATTGTAATCTGTTTACACAAGACAGATGGAAACTAATTACAGGTGATTTATATCATAATTTGATAATCAAACATATTAAAGCTAGCTTTCTTCTCAAAGATATATTACGTTAAAGTTATATCGTGTCTACATATAATCACTCTATACAATTAGGTTACCTTACCAAAGTTTCGTTACGTCTTTCAGTGACAAGAAATAAAGCGTGTTGAAAGTTTCAAGATACATCGGATAGATCTAATTCACAAACTAGTGGGAATGTTGTTTAATCCCCAATCCTTTAGAAACTAGCATACACAAACAAGTATAATGGATAAATCGCGTATGGTTTTATCCAGACATCAAAACCATAGAATAAGGAACCAATAAATAAAAAGAAAAACAGTCAGAAATAAGAGACATGTCCTCTCAATTGCGCATGGCAAGGGAATTCCGGTATGGTCACTGCCTCCGCCTCTCTCGCTCTCCAAATCTCTCTCTATTTAAATCAAAATGGGTCCACGCGCTGGCCTCCCCACGACCTAGGCAGACAGAATAGATGTGTTCCCTCGCAGTATGGTGAGGGAGACGAGTTGGAAGAGCCATCACAACTAGCGAGGCTCAATCCTGCGGGTATCCAACTCCGCCACGATGGTAGTGAATATGAAGGTTGTCCTAGGGCCAAGGACACCAGAAATCCCCACTGCAACGAACTGACCGAGAGGAACCGATATCTCGAGTAAAATGAATTGATTCAGCATTACATCTAATATCCCCATAATAACAGCGCAAAGCCTTAACTGAGGGTAGGGGTTCATTTACATTCTAACTGTCCTTCTCGCAGTAAATAATGTAAAACCAAGAGCCAACATCATTCTCTTTCAAAATCTATTGTTTAAACTGTGATTTGAGTAAACAATATAAATAACCAACAAATTATACTGATTTCAGACATTCTCTAATTTCAGTGCTTCTGAACCTAAAATTTTGAAACTATAAGAAAGCTAGCGAATCTACCTTGAGAAAGTAGCTGACGATATCCATCTGTGTCGAACGTGACATAGGTGAACAAATAATCTGACTATGTTCTTGATTCAAGCAAAATACTTCAAATATACTTATTATATGCTAAAGAAAGGCACAATGATTAACCCACATCACCATCTTTCTATATAAATTATTTTGATTACTTTTCTCATATCAATTTGTGGTTAATATTCCGATGAAATTTGTGGTTATGTACCTAAGTCAGAAATGAGTATTATATATATATATATATATATATATATATACACTTCAATCTTTTTTTGTTATTTAGTTGAATCGGGTTTCTAGATTTATCAATATATTTATTTGCAAAAACAGAAAAAAAGAACATTAACATATAGAAACTAAAATACAACTATTTAGAATACAAAAATGTCTTATATAAAAAAATGAAAGTGCTTTAGTTTTACCATCTAAAGCAGACGAGATATATAAATAATAGAGTAAAATGTAATCACTGAATACGTAGACAAGCATATAGGTGAATGAAAAGGTTGATTTATTGAAGTACATTCATACTTTAATATACAAATCAATACGTAATTAGAATTTTTCTGTTTTATATCGTTAGAAAAATAAAAAATGAAACAGAATATAATTCAGAAAAACATCCACATTTTCATTAAAAAAGAAATTGAAAATCTCTCAATTACAAAAAAGGGAAAGTAAAATTAAATACTTGTAACAACTAAACATATACTACCAGTTTACATCACTGATTTGTGTTAGAAAAGTCGATTTGAGCTCAATTTGATTATCTTTTTAATGTACAGCGTAAATATGTGAGTAAAAATTTTGAATCTTTTTTTCTTCAAGTCTACTCAACTTTCTCATAAGTTTTCAGATCATTGAGATTGAAAGTTGTATTTGCAATTGACAGTAAACTAAATCTCCATAGACCTAAGTCGGTGAGATTTTTGCATAGCGTGACTCCTATGTATGACAGTGAGCCTGGTTGGTAGACATATCCGTCAGCCGATTTAACACAACCACTGGACAACTTTAGTTTAGCAAACAGTCAGGCCCAGTTTCTAATATAAGAATCCCTTTTACTCAGTTCTTTCCTCGAGTCTACTCAGCTTTCTCATAACTTTTCAGATCACGGAAATTGAAAGTTGTATTTGTAATTAACAGTAAACTAAATCTCCAAAAACCAAACTCGGCGAGACTACGCTATAGCGTGACTTTAACCTGGTTGAGAGGCATATCCGTCATCCGATTAAACACAACCACTAGGCCTTGGGCAACTAGAGTTAAGCAAGTAGCAGCACCCAGTTTCTAATTTAAGAATCACTTCCTCTCACCAGTCTGCCTTTCATCATTTGACTAAAATATTTAATACGTTATTATAAAATTGAAAAATTTAATAAGCAAGACCTTATATGGATGCAAACAAAGCTATATGTAATATTTTGATGTACATGCGTATATCAAAATAAAATTTTGCGTATATCAAAATAGAATTTTGCGTATATCAAAATAGAATGCGTATACAAATTAGAATCAATCGCATCTGCAAATGTTTCCGTAGTTTGTTAAATCCTTTCGTATTATCTAAGACTTAACCCTAGTGTAAACCTACACTATATTAAGTTGATTTCTTATTTGGATGCATTGCGCATTTGCCTAATTTCTAGCCTACACACATTCCTTAGAATTTGTTGGTAAGTGTAGAACCATAATGGCAGTGACAGCACACTGCTTTCGATAATATATTTTGTAGTGGCCTTTGATTTTCATCAAAACATTAGACTATGAAGTAATTCCTATTTATAATAACACTAACACAAATAAACAGAATTGTGGCCAAAAGTTTCGTTTCATTAAATAAATATAGAAAGCGATAATTTGATAGTAAATGGATAAAATATATTGTGATATTAACATTGCCATGGTAATGAAATAATTTCGCATTTATTAATTCTCACTTCACAACCAAGGTAGTGTAGTCAAGCTACAACAAATATTCTGTTAGAATAATATACCTGGTTCAATTAAAGCTAATTTACTTCCAGCTTTAATATGAAAAAAAGACCATAATATTCATTAATATATATTAACTCAGCAACGTATAAACATCACAAAAACATAGACGCCATGTTTTCTCTTCTCTGTGTTATACTTATATTTCCAGGAATTTTGCACCTCCAAACAATTAAATTAACAAATAATTTGGTTGGTACAAGTAGTGGGTGTTAATACTTGTTCGAAGAATAATAGGTTTTGGTAAGTAATAATTTATGGTGATCAACAAGGGATTGATTTGATTAATTCATGATAATATCTCAATTATAATATATATAAGGTTTGTCCCAAAATTATGGGCACTGAATTTACTATGGTCGACATGGTAAAGCAGCACCTCGTTGATGCACGTATATACGTGTTTCAACATGATCGATTGAGACAGACGTGTGCTATTACTGTTAATGTAAATACGTGTTTATAAAGTCTCTAAAGTTTGCGATGCAGGAAAATATCAAACAAAGATACACGATGAAATTTTGTGTGAAACTCAATAAATTTGCCAAGAAACCATTCAATTCTTTAATACATTATTTAAAAAATGGAGATACCACTCTATTAAGGAGTAAGGATTCTAAGTAGCACAAATCTTTCAAATGGGGTCGAGAAAAGGCTGAAGACGAATCTTGTTCTGGAAAAGAATCTCGATAACAAATGGACAAAATGTGGAATTGGGGCGAATGATGAAAATGAAGGATCGCCGATTGCGTGATATGATGATAATAAAAGAAACGAGCTTGGATACAAATGCAGTTCACGGAATTTTAACTGACCATTTACACATGATAAAGACTTGTACAACACTAGTGCCCAACCGAGGGTCTGTGGCACAAAAAGTGAACCGGGTGCAAATTTGTCAGGACTTGCTGGAAATACTCGAAATTGAGTCAAATTGCTTGGATACAGTTATATCAGAAGAATCATAGGTGTTATAGTACAATTCCGCAGGAAAACGCCAGCGTGAGGAGTGACACACGAAATAGTTTCCTCGTCCGAAGAAAGGGCAGATTAGGAGACCCAGGGTGAAAATGATGATTATCATTTTTTTTTCGACAGCCTGGTACTGTGTACACATAATTACCCCCCCAGGACAGAAGTTAATAGAACCTTCTATACAAATTTCTTGGGACGACTTCGAAAACAGGTCCAGCGAGTCCGAAAGGAGATTGGAGGAGATTAGGTACTGCACAACGATAATGCGTATGCACAAACAACACTTTCAATTAGACCTTTTCTTGCGAAGAAAGACATTCCTTCTTTTCCACATCACCTTACATTCCTGATCTAATACGTCTTCCCTAAGTTGAAATCGCAGTGGAAGGGTCGTCAATTTGGGACTGTGAAAAGCACAAATTGTAACAGACGAATAAGGACACTTACAGAAAAGACTTACAGTGGTGCTACGAGCAATGGCAAAATGCTGAAATCACTGTGTGAGTTACCAAGGGTCGTATGTTGACGGAGATAACTTGCAATTCCATGCACGTCTAATATACATTTAAATAAAACATCAGTACTCTTAACAGCCATGCTCTAAGTTAAATTATAATTCTGTTCTATTATATTATAAGTTAAGCCAACTTATGCAGATGAGATTAAGCACCTCATTTACACAGACGAGAAAACCATGCATTTTCGCCTGTTTTCAAGTCCAGTAGTTGCAAGAGTGGGAGCGATCAGCCTGTTCAGTTCAAAATGCATCGACGATTTCGCCCTTGCTTCCGTTGGACATCGCCAAATGACAATAACCACCGGGTTTCTAAATATTTATAAACATATCGTATTTCTTTCCAAATACGAAACTCCAATACATATCTGTATACAGCTATGCTCGACGCTATATACTAATTTCATTATATATATATATATATATATATATATATATATACAATAAGTCCTTCATCCGCGATCTTCCAACCTTCATTGGTATTTCATCGCTTTAAAAATCATATACCTCTGGTTGGTGCGAGCAATAACTAAATAAAGTTATCGGGGCAAGTACAATAGGGTGAAGCAAGCGAGACATGTAAACAAACAAAGATGGTATTGCAACGGAAAGATAGGAAGAGACAAGTACATGATATCTATAAGCTTAAGCTTAGTGAAATCATGGACGAAAGATACAGACCATCCGACATGGGTGAGATTAGAGCGAGAAAAGGATTTCACACAGGTCAAACGGGAGGAAGTGAGAGAGGGGGAGAAGCAGAGAGTGAGTGAGTGGAAGTGTGAGGAAGAGGCCAGCTGAGAGAGAGTGTGACTGGCAGAGGGGGTAAAAAGAAGGTGAGAGATACAGAGAGAGGGAAGCAGTAAGAAAGAAACAGACAATCGCAGCTATATATATATACACACACACGCACACACACACACACACACACACATATATATATATATATATATATAATTGTTTCTACATTTGGCACAAGGCCAGCAAATTACCCAGTGCATTACTGGTACTTTATTTTATCGACCCCGTAAGGATGAAAGGCAAAGTCAACCTCGGCGGGATTTGAACTCAGATCGTAAAGGGACGTAACTCTGCTGGAAAGCATGGCGTCCGACCCTCTACCGATACTGCCAATCCACCACCGCAATGCAACGCGCTAATAACCTGTTGGATATCTGAGGTAAATATCCATCTATATTATGTTAGCAGTTAGTCTTTTGTTTGCGTATTACATCCGTATTTGACACATCTACAATAATTCAAATAGGTGTACATAAATCTAGCACTTAGGAATTTAAATTTAAGACAATCTCTATCTGGAAATCATACAATATATTGAAAATGCATTTCTCTGGGTAGGCTAATCTGAATAATGAATGAATTAAATCAGACATGTCAGTTCAAGAAATGTCTTCAAAAATATGTGGCTCTGTTGTACAATGTAATGAAAAACTTACTGGTGAAATATATCTAAAAAATATTTTCCATTAAATGAATGCATTATGAATACTACTATCGGAAATGATAATGAGTAGAATGTTGATAATAGTGATAAAGATGAAGCCATGATCATATTCAAAACTTCTGCGTAAGCTATGATAAAAAAAATCTGTGGTACAAGTAAAATATAATTTTATAATTTTATTCGTCATATTATTTTTGCGCTACCTAGTGCTGTCTTTTATCTAGTAGTATTGTTGTTTTTTGTTTGTTTTTGTCATTCGTGTTTCTATGGTTCGAATCCAGTTACAGTTTAGGAAATGGAATTGTGTTTATAAAACTAAATTCATTTTTTTCTCTCACCGTTTCACCCATCAGATTGCGCTCATGCTACGGTATCACCGACGAGGATTTAATCAATGGTATCGACACCAGTCCTTGTGTGGTTTAAGTTTAATATATCATTTTATCGATCTATGTTTATCGAAGCGCTAGTTAATAGAATATAAAAAAACTTTAAACATAAATAAATACATACACACGCACGTGCGTACAGATTCAAGCACAAACAATCACACACACTCGTGCATACACACATACACGTATGTGAGCGAGTGTGTGGATACAATGAGCTTAGCTAAATTTCTGTCTACTAAATTTCACTTACAAGGCACTGGGTAACTCGAGATACCTGCAAATTGCGACCTGCAGGGAGACTGCACCAGATTCTTCAAAGTTACATTCTTATCCACAGAGAGGAGAATGGGCCTATTTATTTTATTTGTTAATGAATTATCTGTGTTAATAATCACTGTAGACTATATAATAAACATTTCTTTGCTCTTTCTTAACTTAGATATATTTTTACTATTGGTTGAAGAAGAAACGTAGCTGAGTGATAGATGAACTCTATTCAGATAAGTACTAAACTAGTATTTCATTTTTCATCGATCTCGATTGAATGGAACACCAAGTTGACCTCTGTGGGATTTGAACTCTGAGAGTAGAGAGCCGAAACAAATAACGCAAAGCATTCTATCCGACGTTGTAACAATGCAACGTCACTGCCTTAAAATTGAGTGGCAGTAATATTTAATACCAAATTCCTACAGTCAATGCTCAGATTATCTTTCCTAGAGTCACATTGTAGTGAAGTGATCTGCACAAAAAATACTTGCGTTTTTAAATTTCCTGTGACTACTTTCAAAATTATTAAACATCAGTAATATATATGCGTCAATTCTATAAGTATTATCGACATCAGCTACGCACCCTGAACGTAATGAAACGCTATCTATATTAATAATGCACTGAAAAATGTTCCAGTTCGATCAATAAATCTACATTTATTGTGAAGTATGTTATAGAATTTATTTCTATGATATACTTAAATTTGTGAATGGCCAAGAGTTTCTGCCATGTGGTATATATTATTGGAATTTTGCTTAACTTATAATACATTGGTCGCAACAGAAGGTAGCCATCTTAGATACTCTATCTAGGTTGGTGTCGCATTATACGTTTTCCATACGATTCTTGCTTGGCATTCTAGTACTGTAGAATCGATAAATTAGAATAATAGTAATATGGTAATTTACATGAGACTATTTTCCCAACTATATACAAATAGCTTTCCATTTTGTGAAACTTTTTCATGTACAGTTAGGTGTATTGTAATGCTGGTATAATGCTTAACCTCTTTTATTGTTTGAGACGGTTCTCGTCTCATACCTGGTTAATGTACTTAAAACAAAATTGTATGTTTAGAATGCGTACAAAAAGAGATTATAAGCCTTTAACCTAAAAAATTAAAACAATGATTATACGCCAATTCATACTTGAATAAAGCGGTAGGTTTCGCAGTTTTGTTAGAGCTTTGGATATTTGATTCGCTCCTCTGCGTTCTGAGTTTCAAATTCCACTGAGATCATCTTGGTCTTTCATCCATTCGGAGTCTATAAAGAAATTAACATACCAGTGCTGGTGCATCTCTCTATCCTTTAAGTTATCACATCCTGATGTTCTGCTGAACCTGATGTTCTGCTGAATTAAACGAAGAAGGGTCGAGAGAGTTTTTGTGAATGCTTGCGTCTGTGTTGGCAATTAAGCCATTAGAGAAACCATGGTACATACTACCAAATTATACGTAACTTGTAGTTATGACTGTAATAAGGTATACTTGAATAACACGGAGATTTGAAATACAACGTTGATTGGTAACACTTAATAATACTGAACGCAGTACGTGATTCACTAACTCACCTAATTTATCTATTTATTTATTAATTAAATTATTTATTTATGTATCTAAATTTATTATATTGGTTCATTCCAGGTATTTCTCTTAGCTAATTGCATTTTTAAATTTTGAACAAGCAATTGTGGCTAAATGCAAAAAGTTTAATTTATTATGAACATAATTAGTTAGTTTCCACGAGAAAAAATTATAGAAATTAAAATGTTTATGTTTAACAAAATAGTTTCATAATATTTCTGCACATATTACCAGCCAATTTCATTTAAAATATATATTCTATGAATTAAGGGTGCGGGGTTGCTAGAATTGGGAGAGCGTCGGGTAAAATGCCATTGCTCTATTTGTTTTTGCTCTTCATATTCAAATGTCATCGAAGAAAACTTTTCTTTCATCTATGCGGGATTGATAAAATAAGTACCTGTCATATACTGTCAGATTGGCAGTATCGGTAGGGCATGGGACAAAATATTTTAAGGTATTCATTTACTTTATACGTTCTGAGTTCAAATCCTGCTGATGTCAACTTGTCTTTTTTCTCTCCGGAGTCGATAAAATAAAGTACTGGGTTCGATATAATTCGCTGTCCTCTTTCCCTAACTTTGCCTTTCATCCTTACGGGGTCGATAAAATAAAGTACCAGTAATGCACTGGGATAATTGCTGGCCTTGTGCCAAAAGTAGAAACAAATATTTATTCACTCATTCTAATATATCTTTCCCAAGACTCAAAAGTTTGCAAGATTTTAACTTTGTTGTTTATGATTATAAGCATTATTCAATTAATAAGAACATTATCATTTTGATAGCTCTATGACAGATCTGTATGCAGAACGTCATCTCGTTGGCCCATTTTCAACACGGTTATTTAAGAAATTTCCAGTATCACACTATTGGTAGATTTACTTCTACCGATTCATAATATTCTTAATAATTTATTTATTTTTATGGGTTCCCTTTAATTATCTCGCATTTTATAGCCTCTTTATACTTTAAGTACTGTTTTCCATCAAATAACTCCCTTTGCATCAGTAATCAGGCAATAAATTTTCCTCTTCCTTTCTATTTTGTTCTATTTTGACTTTTCTTTTCTCAGGATTTCTCTCACATTTCATCAATTTTAATAAATAATTACTATGCAACTAACATAAATAATGACTATGCTAGGAATTCTAATTTAATCTCAGTTGAATAAAATATAGCAACCTCTATATTTGCCATTATGTCGTCTCTCCAGTAGTGTCAACCTAAAATTGCAGGTTTTTCTTCTTTTGAAGAGATATAACGACAGAATAAGATATTTATTTGAATATTAACAACATATTGTAAAACGAATTGTTCAGAATGAGAAAGGAATATTCTAGATGCAATTATTATTTAATTCAATAATTACTGTATACGAAAGAATGGTTTACCCACAGGGTATATTTTGTAATCTCTAAAATAATTTAGCCGAAATTTTATCCAGTATAGAAATGAACATTTATAAAGAAATGAAAGAAATACAACTGAACTAGACTTTACAATATGTGTCCACACTAGTACGTGGCTTAAATTAAAGACACGATCATAAATAAATTCTTATTGCATATGCATTGAAAACGGGAAACTGAATGTTTATCTCTTGGCTTCTACAAGAAATTTCATTTGAAATATAACTAGGAAATAATAGCCATAAAATAGAATTAATATGAAAAAAATTATGTACGGAATGTGATCTGATTTTATTAGTGTTAGATATGAAATTTGTTTTCAGTATATATTAGAATATATTTGTGATGAATATGTATTGAACTATAAGTGTATATCTTCATTCATACTTTCGCTATGAAGCATATTGGAATTTCAATGTGGTTTATTTTCCTTATTGAGTTTGAGAAGCTGCCAGATTCCGAAATATCGGACATATTCCCCATTTATTTGAGTTATCTCATTGTAATTATGCGAAATGGAGAGAGAATATCTAGGAATATACAGTAAAGATATTTTATGATATTTATCGATGGCTTGAAACGCCAGCTTACGAAACTGAAAGTGAGCAAAGGAAATCATAATACATCGATGCTACCATAGCGCTCATCAATATCTATGCTTATACATATATATATATATATATATATATGTATGTATATATATATATTTCTCTGCGTTTGTGTGTATGAGTGCGTATGTATGTGCGCATGTACGTGTGTCTTAGAATAATGATAGTTCGTTGTATTATGAATCCAATATTTATCTTTTGAAATTGCGAAGAAATTTTCCTTGCACTATTACTACGTTAATGACGTGTGCAAAGTTTACTTCCTAAAGACACCCATAAATATATTAATACTCATTATGTGTCTCTTACTTATTCTTCGCCCACTTATTCCTGGGAGGGTCATGAGAGGTGGACTGTGGCCTCCAGCATGCCTTCCAGCTAGTTCTTTCAGAAGCAACCGTCTCCTGTTGATCAGGCTGGATCCCCAAGATAGATTAGTCGAGTTCATGGATTTTATCCAACTATCTTGCTTGGGGTCTACCTTGAGCCTCCTACTCGTTGATGTAAACTGTAAGATCTGTCAAGTTGTTCTTTCCAGAAACATTCTAACCACTCGTCCGTAATATTGGCGCTGTGAACTCTCAATTCGGAGAAATAGTGGCTTTACCTGGAAGCAACACTCTAATCTCTGAGCTACGCTCTCTATCGTGTAGCGTTACTCCAAAGTCCCTTCAGAAAACCCATTTCGGCCGCTTGTATTCGCGGTCGTATTCTTTTAGTTATTACCCAAGATTTATACCCATAGGTTACGGTTGGCACAACTACCGAATTGAGGATAGAGAGTTTGGCTTTTACAGTAGCTACTGGAATTTTTGCACTTAATTTAGGCTCTTGCCTTGCACCACACGCGTTCACCTCTAGCTACTTGAACTTCTCCACCTGCACGCATATGAAAAGTGGACTATACTTGCTTCCTCGAGAGGACGAGCGTCTCAGTCTTTGTAGCTCTGATTTTCATTCATGCTGTGAAACGACTATATTTTACGGTAAACGTATTTCATTGGTTTGTAGTTGATGTTCAGCGTCAAGTCGGTAATGATATAGCAGATCTATGACCAAAGGCTTTCTGTTAAAATGTTTTCTCTCTCTGATCTAACATATTATTAGCAATTGTGTATATATGATTGCATTATTCAACGTATGTCTCAATTGTTTAAGACGTTAAGGTGTGACAAAGTAGAATTGTATTGTACATTTATCAGATTACGACTAGAAGCCTCTTCATTGAGTTTAAGAAAGAAGATAATATAATGCAAATTTCTCTTCAAACGAAGGCAGATGAACTTTGCTTTTCGATTATATGTATTTCATTTTATTTCTTTATATGCATTTTAAGGGCGCTAATTCGTTAGTGCATCGGATAAAATCCATTACAGAATTTCGTTACGATTCTCTACGTTCTGGTTTTAAATCTCTTCAGAGTCAACATTGCTTTTTATCTTTCCGGGATCGTTACAATAAAGTACCAGGTAAGTACTGCGGTTGACATATTACTCCTCTTCACTTGCACTTATGCTAGAAACTAGAAACAATTATTGTAACTATGCAATTATTATCAGGTACTCGATATACTGGTCTCCAAAATCTCTTCTGAGAGATATTCCTGTTTTCTTTGCTTAAAATGGGAAGCCTGTCATCATATCTGAATTCTTTCATTATGTATGTTTAAGTTTTGCCAAAATTTCCCTTAATGTATCGAAGTGTTCAAAGATATGTTTACATACAATGGAAAATTAAAATAAAATGCTAGATATTTTTCGCAGGAGAACTACAATATTTCTTAACGTTGCATTTATCATATGCTCTAACCTCTCTGCTCTAAAATGACGAAAGATATCAGTTCCAACCATAATTGTTTTCATTAATATATTGGCGTCTGTATTTCTCCCTTAAAATAATTAATGTTTGGTGATCAATTCGTTCTAATTTGTCTCTTGAAATACGATGATTATCAAATTCTGATCACATACAAAATAATGATAACGTAATCATGATTAAATCTAAAATGAAATAGTGTCTGATTGAAATAAAACCAAATAAACGAATATCGAAACAAAAATAATCATAAAGGCATATGTTTACTTAGATGTCATCCAAAGCGGTTATAAAGGTCTAATGTAGAACTTCATGAAATTAATGGGCTTTTTAAAAGCTCTCTATATTTATTTGTGGTATGAAATTGTTTTAAATTCCATGTTAAATTTATTAAAATGATTTTATTAAATTTTATAGAAATATAACTCTGCTATGTATACGTCCTTAAATTCGTATTAGTTCTATGAAATTCATCACAGCATATTATTAACAAATAATCCAGTTTGATTTGCGTATTATAACTCATTCGTTTCACACAAGTTGAATCCAACCACCCAAACCCCACACTAATCGATACGCCCAGACTTTCGTGCACAGAACGCCGGTTCACTAGAATTCCTTACCTGCATATGTATTTCCCAAATTAGCTGGATTACAACAGTTTAAGTGTAACACTGGGTGTTTCAAACTCTCAGGTTACAACAACGTTTCAGAGATAAAGAACAACAAAAATACATTATATTTCATTCAATTCAATCTATGATCGTTCTCAATCAGGATGTGGATTTTATATTTTTAATTTATTTTTTCACAGAAGATTTAGTAGTTCTTATTTGATAAATATACATTTTACTATTTATCTGGTGTGGTAAATAAATATATACATATAATACACCAAGTCCGAACACAATGTAATAAAACTCCCACTGTCACTACCTCAGTCTCTCCCGCTCTCCCCATCTCTTACTATTAAAAGCAAATGGGGGCCCACTAGCTGGCCGCCCCGCGGCCTCAGCTGACAGAATAGAGAAGGTGTTTCCAGAATAGAAAATACTTGTTGTATATCGTATTTCTGTATATTTAGATTGTACTGGATTGGATTAGACCAAGTAATCTTTATTTCTAAAATACATATAGTAGTGTCTTTATCGGTGACATACACTGACGCATGTAATATGTATTATTAACATACGTAGGAATAAGGCACCGGATGACGACTGGTAATAAAGCTTCTTTAAATGGAGTAGAGATATACATATATTAAAAATAATCCTTTTTTAAGATAATTCTAATCTTAAGTCAAATTATAAAAGAAGTGACACTAACTTATATGTTTTCAACAAAACAATTTCATTGTTATTAAAGAAATATCTGACAATGTTTTCTGTGAATGTTATCTTTATATAATTTCCTGGATCTTTTTCTACGAACCTACTAAACATTTGTCAATTGAACCACATTCCACACTTGTATTTCGGTAATTTTTGCTTCTAGACGGTTATAGAGGATATTACTCTTAAAATGAACTATTATCTCATGAGGGCGGTGGATTTGGCAGTATCGGTAGAGGGTCGGACGCCATTCTTTCCAGCATAGTTACGTCCCTTTACGATCTGAGTTCAAATCCCACCGAGGTTGACTTTGCCTTTTATCCTTACGGGGTCGATAAAATAAAGTACCAGTAATGCACTGGGTAATTGCTGGCCTTGTGCCTAAAGTTGAAACAATTATCTCATGAGATCAAAGAATGCATACATTCTAAATGTATTTCACTTTCCTTTTAACTAAAATGTCCCCGTTGCTACCATTATACTGTATTGGAAAAATATAATTGTAATCGTGACTTTACAGTCCTTTAAGTATAGAAACTTAAAACAGTGATTCTTCAATATATAAGGATATACATGTTAGTGAGGTTGTATCGAAACGGAAGAGAGGTGACCTCTTTTATCGTCGATGTGAAGCTCTATTAAAATATGTAATTTCTGATTCCTTGTTCTGTTCAAAGAAAATTGAGTTATCTATGTATGTGTGTTTAAAGGATAGATCAAGTGATGCTAACTTTTATGTCGAACGGAAAGGAACCAATCACATTGAAACATTGAATAGAAAATCATTGGGCTAGGCAAGCAAGATGTATTGAAGCAGCTATATAAATGTGATATATCTTCGCTTAAATTTTCAAAGGTAGTATATGACAATGTGTAAATAATATTTCGAGTCAACATTAAAATTCGATATTTGTGTTGTTTCCCTGTTATATTTCGTCAGAGCGATTTGATCACCGTCAATGGAAACGTATATCACGAAGCATTCTTTTAGATTTGGCGTTCTAACGACTGCCGATTCGCCACTTCACAAAACATATCACTGAATAATAAATATGTAATTATACAAATTGTGATATAAATATTTGTATTAGTGTATTTAAGTTTCAACACATCTTACTAAAACTGGAAATGTTTCTAGCAAATTATCACAGCTATATAGATTTTTCAGAAATAAAATCTGTTGTGTTTGCCAAAATTAGCCTAAAGGTAAGATTACAACATAAAAACATAAAATATGTGCTAACCAATCACGAATGCGAAAATTATTTCTTGCAATGCCAAGAAACAGCATTGCTTGATATGCACAGCATACAAAAATAGATAATCTAATAATGAAATTAAAATAATATAATTGGATCCTGATCATCTACTTCGTCAATAATATTACCTCACCCTTCCCTTCTTTATTATTCTTTATTCTCGAGATAACCACTACCATCGACTACGACAAATGTATACACCTGCATGTGTACAATAGATTCATCTACATTTTAATTCCATTTCCCATTCTTCTGTGCATTATAGTAATTGTCACTATGTTTGTGTGTCTTATGTTGTTCTTGTTTCCACTGAAGCTGCTGCTGTATTTTAGATTTAATATTATGGTTGTATAATGGTAAAGACTAAATTTATATTTAACCACACAAGCACATGGACATGAGAGCGCGTAGTTTCTTGCATAAACAAATTTACAATGGGAAATTCCCTGAGCATCCAATATTAGTTAGACATATATATTCATTTTAAAGACTGCACGATAGGTATGTATGAGTATATTACCACAACGTGATAGAGTTGAATTCTTTCCAATTCTAATTTGTTTGTTATTTCTTCTGTTTGCAAATGTGTTATCGCGGAATGTATGTGGTCAATTGTGTGACGAACCTGCTTTCTATACTATTTGCGATTTCAGTATAACTCATTTCATGTTTTGTACCTCAGATCTGGCTATATGGGAAAGTAGAGAAACGAATATGAAAGTCGTAAATGAGATAAACAGTAGGGGAAAAACAAGGACTCTTGAGTCCCTGAAGAAAAGGAGGGGCGGGGTGAACTCTAGGACTAGGTGCAGCTGGGTTGGAGCTGCACCCCGCGGACAATAGTGCAGAAGCATTTCCATGGACAATGGCCTGCCACTCCCGTTGCAACAGCCACCCCACTACATGGAGCTTCCTCAGACACGCTGCTGACGTCCAATCTTTCGGAGGAGTTGGACAGTTCGAGGAACCGAGAACGCCTAACGTCTCGACGGCGACCGCTGCAAATAGAAAGCGACCAGACAAACCCCGCTATTTTATTCTAGCCTAAACTCTTCCTGGGTTAAAATGCATGAGTTGTTGACTGAATCGTGATAACCACCAAACGATACTCAAAGAAATCATTATTGTACTCCTCCCTTATAGAAAAATTCTAAGCATCTAGAATCATATTTAGGTCACTACAAATGTTTGGCCTTACCATCAGACATGATAACTTCTACAAAATCTATATCCTCAACGTAGCAAATTTGTGTCAAAAAGACTAGCTTCCTTTTTGTGAGCTAATGAATAATTCTGCTCTTAACAACAAACAACTAAGCCTTATAAAGTTCGACTCAGGTCCACAAAATAATCCTGCTCATACATCTGGAAGTGTGTCACTGATACACTCAGAGATAACCTAGGATTCATTCAAAGCAAATTTATTCGACTAAATTTCGTCACTACAGTCGCCAAAACGCTTTAAATTCTAATCCACATGTTTCATCTCCTTGCACTTATTGTCTTTATGTATCTCTTCTTTCGTTCTTGCTGAATCCTTCAGCTTTTTCTACTATGATTGGTTTGCAATTAGATAATCCCTACTCACTTGTTTCAATTCTTTTCGTCATAAACATTTTGTCAACCTCAATCATCACACTAATCACTCGGTAGAGGGTCGGACGCCATGCTTTGACGCATAGAGTTACGGCCCTTGCCATTCTGAGTTCAAATCCCGCCGAGGTTAACTTTGACTTTCATCCTTACAGGGTCGATAAAATAAAGTACCAGTAATGCACTGAGTAATTGCTGGCCTTGTGCCAAAAGTAGAAACAATTATTTCACAGAACATCGGCCGTTCGATGAGTCTTGAATGGCATACAAATTGGTTACAGTTTTATCATTCTAACACTATAAAGGAAACATATACATCAACACGTGTGTATATAACTTCTATGTACATTATTTATGGTCTGAGTTCAAATCCCGCCGAGGTTAACTTTGCCTTTCATCCTTACGGGGTCGATAAAATAAAGTACCAGTAATGTATTGGGTAATTGCTGGCCTTGTGCCAAAAGTAGAAACAATTATTTATATTGTCTAGATTTCCGGTGTTTCTTGCCAGTAAATCTAAGCTCATTGTCTTTGGCTTTACTCACAGAATGAACTAAATCTAGAAATAGTAGATTTTATTGGGCAACCACCAATGGTGAAATATATTAAGTTTCGACTGTATTGATCAGAAATATAACACGATTCTTCTCATAAAGTTCCCTTGATAATCCAGCAATTCTAGGGAAAAAATTACTCCTTACAGTATATAATATAATTTGTTGATTAGGCATCTGTTACCGCCTAGTGTGCCACGTATGTGCCGTAGGTATGTTTTCCCTATCAATGCTTTTACCTGATTATATATGAGCGTTGGTATGTACGCTAATATATTCTTTGTATAATGAATTTTCTTCGATAATTAGTATTGAAATTAATAATGTGATACTTGAAATGTGTGTCAGTTGAGTGAGCTTAGAATATTAATATAAATGCTGTGAAATGTCAAACAGAAAGCCTGAAAGGAAAGGAACAATATTAAAATCCAATTTTTCAAATTATCGCAAAACAAGTCGTAAAACAAAAACAATTAAAAGCTGGAAAGGGGCCCTAATTCGTTCTATACGCTAAAGTAACGGTTACAAACAATAAATGAAATGTGAAGCAAGATAATTTAATATGAATTATCCTTAGTGATGCTCTCCGTCCAGTGGAAATGAATCCGGGATGTATCGAAATGAATGCTCATAAATCAAACATTGCCCACGCGAGTTACATTTAAAAATGGTTATTTCCAAGAAGATGCGAAGTAAACAAATTGGAATACCTGTATTTAAAACCTCCAAGTACATAAATAAAGGAATCGTATCTTATACATCGAAAATAAGATTAATGAGGTAGACGTTGAAATGTTTCTATTACAATTGATTTTAGTTTCGTATAAATAAAGACAACTATCTTCTGCGGGTAATTCCACTGGTTATTTCTAACACATTTCCAATAGGAAGATATATTTAAGCATTAACAACCAATAAGCATATTTGCTTATCTCTGCGTATTTTTTAAATATATGCTTTCTCAACCATTATATTTCCTATTTCCCTGTCGTCTTTCAATATAATACGTTTCTTCCTATATTTTCTCTTTCTTTTCAGTTATCGATTTCTTTTCTCATCAAAGGAACAAAGTATGGATTGACTCAGTTAATATAACTTACCGAACGAAAGTTATTTCTGGTCTTGTTATCTTTATGAATAATTTGTACCTCATCTATAATCTCGAACTAATCTGTAGTCAATATTCTTTGAGATTTTCACTTAGTGTCCAGATATTGCTTCTGTGATGTCCACATAAAAACGTTTTACATATAGTTAACAGTGTGTACCATGGCTGAGAAAAAGGAAGAGAAAGTTAAGCGGAACGCCCTTTCTGCAGCTATTTATTGGAAGACAGTGATATATCCCTGTAATCTTAGTGAATATTTCTCCATTCAGATTAGCAAATGTACTGTTGATTTGTGACAGTACATTTACCTACTGAATTTGATGACAGAGAGAAGGAAGATAATTAGAAATGTATATTATAGATATGCAATTTTATACACATTTACGAACAGGAAAATACAAACATGTGCATATAAATGTGATATAAGAAATCACACTGACATACCTGATTATTTATTGCTATATATATATATATATATATATATATATATATATATATATATACACACGCACACACACATACACACACACTTATCTCTATCTTTCCCGATATAAATATCTTCATACACACAAATTCATATATATATTTATAGCATTTTTTATTTACTAAACGAGAGAAAGAGAATTTAATATATGTATTTCAAATATCTATTTGTGACAAAAGGATGATTCACTCCGTCTCTTCACCGACTTATCCGACACATGCAGCCTTTCAACTTGATGTTGCCAGAAAGATCCCACTTGGTAGGAAATTCTCTATCGTGATTGGAGGTGTGAGGTGAATAATCAGGGACATAATAAGAAAGAAATGCAAATGTGTAAACACAGACCAAGTTACAATCGAACATATACATATATTTCTTTTTAACAGATGATGTTTTATTCGCCTGATGAGCCCCTGACCTAAGAAGTGGTACCCATTCTTTATATAATAATATGTACTATGTAAGTAAGATTGGTTGTGAGCCTGTCCACTGCGGTGAATAAAACTATTTCTTTGTATCAGAGCACATTTTCTGATATCTGAAACCAAATAACCCTTATTTATCATTACAATGAGATTGTTATACATAAAGACATTCTTCTGATATAAGGATGTATTTTTACTGATACCGAATATTTAGTTTTATTTTATTAATTCTCTGATAACATAACTTTGGCTGTGATTAAAGTTTACTTTCAAATTACTCGAGTTAATGATCAGATTATAATATATAGTCACATCTATTCATTAATAATGGAGCTTGAGCGAGGTTTTTTACCGTTATATTTCTCCTGTGTAATTTTCAAACACTTTCTTGAGATAGTAGAATAAAATACTTCAAAGTTTTCATATTGGATTCTCATCCAGTATACAGACACAGACAGACGCGCGCGCGCAAACACACACACACACACACACACACACACACATACACACACACACACACACACACACACACACACACACACACACACACACACACACACAATATATATATATATATATATATATATATATATATGAAAATATTCAGGACACCGAAACGGCTAGAGCTCAGCCGTCGTGGTCCTGAATCTGTTTATATTACCCACTATACTACCCCACATATGGAGTACTCTAGTGCGTTTTTGTCCACCTCATATCTTACCACACCTTCTCTGTTATATATGGATGTGGTGTCACTGTACCCATCCATTAACATTGATTTTGCTGTGAAAAGATGTGTGGAGATGATCATTGAGTGTGAGGTGGAGTTCTGCGACGTCGACACAGACGAACTGGGCCTCCTACTTAGACTTACCTACGACACTGACCACCTAGACAGCCATGACCTTAGATGTTTCTTCCCTAGTAGACCTATAAGAGGTAGACCCCCCACCATAACCTCTATGGCAAAAAGACTCCCATGGGAAGGTGGATTGGGTGGACCAAAGCTATACGGACCCCCCAAAACAATGATCAGGTAAGAAAAATGGTCGCACATGCAATAGGGGCTAGTATCAAAACTACCCTAAAGGGCCACATATTTAAGTTCAACGAGAAGATCTACACCCAAAATGAGGGAGCAGCCATCGGCGTCAGCATAGCTGGTGATGTTGCCAACCTTTTCATGGTATGGTGGGAAAGGAGACTTAAAGATCTCCTTAATGAGAGCTCCATAGACCTCATCATGTACTCTCGTTATGTAGACGATATCAATATAGTTATAAGAACATCCCCACTAGAGAGCACGAACAAGTTTGATTTAGAACGTAGCACGATGGAAAGCATCCAGCAGATAACTAATTCCATACACCAGAGTATAACTGTAACTATCAACTTCCCTTCCAAACACCCTAACAATAGACTACCTGTATTAGACACAGAACTCTGGATTAACACTATAGACGAGAGAGCCCAAATTCTCAACTCACACTATGCTAAACCCATGGCCTCCAAATATCTGATACTCAAAAACTCAGCAATTTCCAGTAGTGCTAAGTTTAATATTCTGATCGCAGATTTGGTACGAGTGATGAAGAATGTGTCCCGCATATGCGACCCAACAGAAATGGAAAGACACATCCAACACTTCATCAACCGCATGCAGTTCTCTGGCTACAACCAAAGAGACAGAGTCAGAGTATACGAAGGAGCCATGGAGAAGTATAAGACCCTCATAGAACTTGACATGAAAGGAATTTGCCCATTATACAGGAGCAAACCATGGAATAGCTTTGATAGGGCTAGACATAAGATAGGGAAAGCCACCTCATCGTACGACAACCAGAGATACCAGAGTGTCATGTTTGTGGACGCTACCCCTGGAGGGAAATTAGCTAACCAGTGTAGAAAGGCCCTGAGAAAGACTCACTTAAAAATAAAGGTGTTAGAAAAGCCAGGAACCACCATAAAATCCCTGATCAGCAAAACCTACCCTTTTAAGAAAACCCACTGTAACAATAGGAAATGTATCATATGTAAGGTGAACCCCCGGATAAACTGTAAAACTAGAAACGTAGTCTATAGCATAAGGTGTACAGAGGGTACTTGCAGAAACATGACAACAACATACATAGGTGAGACAGCTCGTAGCATAGGTGAAAGGATAGACCAAGACTGGGGGGAACTAAAAGGACGAAAAAACGGGTCAGTACTATACGAACATGCTAGACAACAACATGACGGTAACATAGACAACATAGAAATTAGAATAATATCTAAACATAGAAATGACCCAGCAGATAGGCAAATCAGAGAGGCCAGTGAAATAGAAATTAGAAGACCAAGGCTAAACAGAAAGAATGAATGGAATAACAACAACACCCAAACAAACAACACTGACCTAAGAGAAGTATAATTAAGTAAATAAAATAAAATAAATAAATAAATAAATAAATACATACACAAGCACAATAACAAGCACATAAACACACACTAGTCACCCATCACACAGCAAACAAAACACTATACATACATGCAAACGCATGCGCAAAGAAGACAAAATAAAATAAACAAACAAGCAAATAAATAAATATATATATAGACAGACTGAATAAAAATGGCGTAGACATACAATACAAAAAGAGGAAAATATAACACCACTGACGATGTTGCAGATGTGCAACGAAAGATTTATGATAAACTATATATATGTGTTTGTGTCTATATTGTATCTGTATTATTTTTGACCGTCGGTCAGTCAATGGTAACATTGAGGACCGAGTATAATAGATTACCGATATAAAAGACACAGAAGCGAGAAGCGAAAACCAACCAAACAGTGAGTGTGTTCTGTTATTAATTCTGGCAATATTACACAAATATGACCCTCCCCAAGTATAACAATATTTGTTTCAACACACCATTTCATATAAAAAAACCTCGCAAAACTATATACATACATTCATCGCCGCTATATACATATATATATATATATATATATATATATATATATATATATACATATATTGGAGATGCAGGATATGGCAGCGATAATGAGGGACAGAGACCGCTGGAGAGAACTCGTCCATGGATCTCGGGAATTTTACCCGCCTTAGATATATAGATATATATATATATATATATATATATATATATATATATATATATATATATATATATATATATATATATATAAACGTCTGGAGTTGGAAGGCCAAAACAATGCAGGTATAGATATAGAATATAAATACAAATGCAAAAGATATTGCTGACAATTAGTCTGTTACCTTAAATTTATATGAATATCCTTAATTTTCGAGATATCTATTCTTCGGAGGGAAGTAAAGTGGTTAATTAAGTGTTTTAATTAACTTGCCAAGTCATGCTGACAGGAAATGGTATAGAAATTCCATTATATTTTTAATGTCAAAGAATGAAGGTTAGGTGTATAAAGAGTTGTCTCCCTTTAAAAAGGGGTTTTGACTTGTATGTTTAAGTGTGTGTGGGAGAATACGTGAAGGTGTAAGCATGCGTGTGTGTATGTGTGGGTGAGTGTGAGAGGATATGTTTATATGTAAATGTGGGTGCTAGCTGCTCTATCATGTTAAAATTGGTCTTTGTGTGTGTATGTGTGTGTGTGTGAGAGAGGGAATAAGTAGAGGTGTAAGCGTGTGTGTGTGTGCGTGTGCGCGTGTGTGTGTGAGAGAGGGTACGTGAAGGTGTAAGTGTGGGGCTAGGTGCTGTCTCATGTTAAAAATTGGGTGTTGAGTTCTAGTCTGGTATTGATGGTGTTTGCGTTTTGTCTATAATCAGTGCTTCTTTAATTCTAAGATTGCCGAGGTTTCTTTCCTTAGATTCTATCCTAACTATTATGTTTTTGTCGGTGTTTTTGCATTTCACTAGGTGTTTCTTAAGTGAGGAAGCGTTAGTACTGAGGTGTTCCTTTATTCTTAGGGGAATTGGTCTGGTGGTCAACCTATGTAGAAATTGCTGCATTTGTCGCACTTTAATCTGTATACGACGTCAGCTCGGTGGCATAGATCTGTGTCGTTGATGGGGCAGTTGGCTAGCCTGCAGCGGCTGTCATGTCTGGTGGAGTGTCTTTTGGTTTTCTGTCCGCGTAGAAAAGGTCCTGAGTGGGCTAGGTGGATATCTAGTCCCACTCCTCTGATAGCTCTGCGGATGATTGCTGTTGTTTCGTCACTGAAGTGTGGGAGCTTCTGAAAGCAGGTGTTCGTGCCTCGGGTGTGGTATCCTCTGTTGTTTCTGGCACGGTTCCCGGTGGACGTCGGCTATCCGTTCAGCTTAAGTACTTCTGGGGAATTTGTGGTGTGTGTATCTTGGTCTGTTGCGTCGGAACATTTGTTCCGGATACGTGTATGTTCGTTCCTTATGTATCCGTACTTAGCGCTGGCTGGGAGGGTCGATCTGAAATGTACGAACAGGTACCTGCTGGCGGCTTTTTTATAGAAGCAGGTGTGGATGTCGCCTTTCTCTGTTACCCTGAGTTGGAAGCCCAATAGGGATAGGAATCCGCGGTCATCGGGGTGTTCCATACTGAACTTTATACTGGCATCCATGCTGGATAATGTCGTGTATATTTTATCCGCGTCTTCACGGGATGATGTAAGGATGAGTATGTCAACTACATATCTGGCGAAGAAGGCATAGGAATGGCAGGTGTTGAGGGCTCGGCATTCTAGCTGGTTCATATAAGTGATGGCCAGCAGGCCCGATAGGTTGGATCCCAAGGGTAATCTTGTCTGTCTGTATGTGTGGTGGTGGAAGGTGAAGTACGTGTTGTCCACCGTGAAGGATAAAAGCAGTTTTAACATTATAGAGCATCTAAACCCCACATTTACATATAAACATATCCTCTCACACTCTCTCTCTCACACACACACACACACTAACTCCAAACGTTTATACCTCATTACGCAATGCTTCAAGTAAACTACAATTTCCTCCAAACACATATATATATATACATATATATATATACATATATATATATATATATATATATATATATATATATATATATATATATATATATATATATATATATATATATATATATATATATATACATATATATATATATATGATGGCTGCTCCTCGTTATCGAGTATGGCCATTGCACGATATACCATAATTAATAATTATCAATTAATTCTAACGTGCAGTGCCTTTGCGTGAAACTATCTTTTTTTTAAAGTGAGGAAAGACTGTGCACTGAGCCAATCCCACCCACTCTCTGAGCGACAGTAGATATAACCCGAAAAGAGGAAAATATCAACATCATCGGTACCTACTGAGCCGCAGGTTTTATATTGGAGTTATATGTATATATATATATATATATATATATATATATATATATATATATATGTATATATATATATATGTATATATATAATAATTGGTTTCGCTTCTAACTCACTTTTGTATGACTGACGCTTAAACAATTACATGTGTGTATTTATATGCATACTAGTACTTCCGTATACATATGTAGATGTACACTTTAACTTAATTGTTTAAGCGTCAGTCATACAAAAGTGAGTTAGAAGCGAAACGAAATTTAATTTCGTTTCGTTATTTGTTTTTATCGTTTCCGCTGAACCGGCGCGTACAATGATTCACGTTCTATGCAAATTAGTCTGCCCACTACTGATTTTCATAGAAAAAGCATATAACGATATGTGCTTTTACAATTCTCCAGAGAAGCCGGAAGATAGGTATATATTGCTGATGAGATGTAATAACATCGAAACTAGTCCAATATTCCTGTCTGGCTCTCTGGAGAATAGAGGAAGTGTGTTTCCTTGAAAACTCGTATGATTTTAAAACCCGGTTCGTCTGTTTGTTTACATACAGACTAGCTGGACACTCACTGTAAAGTGTCTAGTGAAAAACTCGGTACATGTACATATGTATACATGTGTGTATTTATATGCATACTAGTACTTCCGTATACATATGTAGATGTACACATTAACTTAATTGTTTAAGCGTCAGTCATACAAAATTGAGTTAGAAGCGAAACGAAATTTAATTTCGTTTCGTTATTTGTTTTTTTATATATATATATATATTTAAAAGTTAAACAAGGCTCAATGAATAAGTCAAAGAATAAAGTTTTACAATGATTTCATGTCTCAATCCTAAGGTATATCAATATTGAGTTTTGTCATATCTTATTAACTGCCATGACTGAATTTTAACCATCTACTTAGTTTAGGGTATGACATGCATCATCTTATTTTATTTGATGAGGACGTACTGTTGAAGATAGATCAGTACCTCTGAAATATGTATAATAAAATATACTTGATCACACGAATGTCTATTCTTGTTAATATTTTGAATTAATATATATATATATATATATATATATATATATATATATATATATATATATATATATATATATATATATATATATATATATATATATATACATGTATATATATATATATATATATATATATATATATATATATATATATATATATATATATATGTATATATATAATATATATACATGTATATATGTGAGCGTATATATATATACATATATATATAATAGTAAAAAATAAATGAAGCAGTAAAAAATGCTAAATGGAATTTCTCATAGAATAACAGCAATATCGTTATTTATAAAGAAAAATGTTATCGTACCGGTTTCAGCCACGTGGGCTTCTTCATACTACGTAAGTGTATAATAAGAATTCTAATGTATTTAAGTTGTATATTAATAAGAATATGGTATAAAATAACACAGTTTACATACATATATATAGAAGGATTC
The DNA here is from genome assembly GCA_964016885.1 of Eledone cirrhosa. Classification (NCBI taxonomy): domain Eukaryota; kingdom Metazoa; phylum Mollusca; class Cephalopoda; order Octopoda; family Eledonidae; genus Eledone; species Eledone cirrhosa. Next base: position 194,922,255 of record OZ024743.1, read on the forward strand.
ACATGTTTGTTTATTGTTTTCTTTCATTGGTGGTGTTGACTATAATTGCAGCATATATATATATAGCGAGAGAGCGAGAGAGACTGCGAGAGAGAGAGAGAGAGAGAGAGAGAGAGAGAGAGAGAGAGAGAGATGTGGGGATATAGATACGTATATACATAATACAGCAAGATAAAATGAAACATGTATAGAGTCCAAGGAATACACACATATAGAAATAAAATTAAAGCGATACAAGTATATAAAGGACCAGGGATATATATACACAATCACTTAAAGATTTAAGGAAGCATAAGAAGAAACATGATGAGAGTAGGTATCCAATTGTCAACAATATTTAGTGAAAGATATAAATAAGAAATACGACGAATTATACCTATTTAGGTGTAAGGTATTATGTGATAGCAGAGAATGAAAAGTGTACTGTAATGTATATAATGTATATTATACGGCAATGGAGGAACAAAATATATAGAACGCAGTTTGAAGGTAACATCTAATGTAAAGCTAAGTGTAATAAAGAAAGGAATTTCCAAGGCTAACATAAAAATTGAATTCTTTGAAAAGAAATCTATATGCTGGTGTTTGTGTGGTTGTCTTTGAAAAAGCATGTAGAGACAAGAAGTGAAGAATAGTAGACCAATAAAGATGGAAAGATACGGAATAAGTGGGATTTTCTAATATGTGTATGTATGAGTGCAATAACGGATAAAAGAAGTATTATAGAAAAATTATTCAGGCGGTCAGATCTTGAAAAGCTATACAATTTGATAAAGTAAAAGCCTGTATGAAGGATGAAAAGAAAAATAATATTATAAAAGTTAGAAATGAGTGGTGAGAATACATAAAGTGTTTCAGTATATTCATTTGTAGGATGAGTAATTTGCCTAGGGAGGTAAGATATAAGGAATAAGAAAAGAGTAGAAAAAACGAGGATAGAATTAACTGTAGTTTTACATTTCTCAGGCATAAAAACGGAAGTAAATTTACTGAGGGATATGACACGGTCGAGTATATGATAGATGTATGTTAAGAAATGCGGCAAGGGAGAAACTACAAGCATGTATTAATAAAGAAAGCAAAATATGAAGGAGAAATTCAATGAGCAATGAAAAAATGTTATAATAAAGTAGAAGTTTAAAGAAGAAATAAAAAGAAAACAATTAAACCGAAGCGGCTGGAATTGAATTTCAAGGAAATATGACATTTTTATTGAGCATATGTAAGAAAAATGTATCTTATTAAAAAGATACGTATGACTATATTATCCAGTAACGGGATGGCAGAGAACTAAAGGAAAATATACGAAGAAGGGAACGGTGGAGAAGGAGAATAGAAAAGAGGTGACTAAGGCAATATCAATATCTGAGTAATAGCAACGAACTTATAAATAAAGACAGCTGTATCTACATAAAGCGAGTGGTTTAGTGGTTAGGATATTCGGGCTATGATCGTGATGTCTTGAGTTCGAATCCCGGTGGAGCATTGTGCCATTGAGCAAGACACTTTATTTCACGTTGCTCCTGTCTACTGAGCTGTCAAAACATGTGTTGTACCTGTAATTCGAAGGGCCAGAATTGCCACATTCTGTTTCACGCTGAATTCCCCTGAGAATTACGTTAAGGGTACGCGTTTCCTTGGGATGCTCAGTCACTTGCAGGTCTGGGACCAAACGGATGACCAGGATGTAGAAAGGAGTTGAGCCATCTCACCCCTACTAAATGCCCCATATATATAACATCTCCTAAAGCCTTTCCTTATCAAATTCGTGCTACTTGGATTCCCACACCGGCTCCTGTTGAAAACAGATGGCAGAGTTGTGAAGGTTGAGTTTCTGGAGCCTCAAAACCAGACAGCTCCGGGCAGATAGGGTTGGTCAGCCGTGGGAGGCAATCTACTAAAGAGATGGAGTCTTCTGCTTCCAAACGTAACCAGCTTCAAAGGAGATATACTTCTTAGCCTTGGTTGGCAACTGAACAGGAAAAGAAAAATCCAAAGTAATTCCTATATAGGAACATAGGAAAAAATAATTGAAAATGCAATTGGAGACTTTAAGAGGGTTTATTCATAATACTTTATTACTCTAGCGCTTTCACAAGTTTCATGGTTTTTAAAGGTTAAGAAAGATACAGAGATGTGAGGCAATCTAATGTCAATGCAAAATATTGGTTAACTCGAAATTATATTAGAAACCACGCTGTATTACCAAACCAAGAACTAAGTGGCTTCAAAATGAAGTTCTTAATCACGCAGACAGGTTTTAATCTAAGTATGTCGTTAGGTGTAGTTTATGAGGCAGAAACGTATTCTATTACATATTTCATATGTCGGATTGTTTACAATCTTTTTTCCTTTAGGAGAATCAAATAATAGGACCACCAAATATTTATTTCTAATTTAGATACGAGACCAGCAGATATGTCGTAGTTGGCCTGATGTGATTAAAATCAACTTCGTTACTTTACTGGGACTTTGTTTTATCGACTCACGAAGGAACTGAAGGAGGAAATGCAAAGTTGCATACGGCAGGGTTGAAGGCAAAGTTGCATTCGCCAGGGTTTGAATATAGAATATAATGAACAAGAAGAAACAGTGCAATGACATTTTATGCTAAGCTCTACCATCTCTTCCAATCCATCACTCTGAGAACACAAAATATAAAAGTACTTAAAATGTTTTCTTTGAATCCAATTGCGAATTACAGACGATTAAGCTGGATTGAGATATAGTTTGCTGAGTTTATATTTGTTTTATTATCCATAAATAAATTCTCCATAGTATATTTGGAGTTGTTATCAATAGCAGATAAGCATAACGTATCCTTTTTAGATAAAATAAAATAATTCGCTTTATTTCGCTTCATCGTTTCGATTTCATACAGTGTGTGACCAGAGACACTTAGTCGACTATGTTGATGAGACAGACTTTTGTTACAGTGGATCATGGGGCAGTACACACATATTAGATGTAATAAGTGATGTTGGCTTAATATAAATTGTGTTAATTCTTAACCAATCAACTAAAATTTGTTTCCTTCGTACAACGATGGATCTTAACTCCAGTTGATGATATACAAGGTCTAAAACAAACGTAACAGGATAAAAACGCAATAACAATACTGGATCGATTGGGTGTTCTTGTGGGCATTCCTGTGCATATGACTTGACAGCCGAAGTGTGTATGTTAGAGAAGCACTTAAAGAAGTTCCTCTATTCATAAGTTTATCATCTGAAAATTGCAGCTGTTGTGAAACTCTGTGCAGCGATTTTTCCGTATGATGCAAAGAGCTTTTTTCCGTATGATTCTAATCTTTTTAGTTCCTGTAACACAATTACTGCGAAAAGTCCACACGATATAGTCGTCTCTAAATATATGGAAACTAACATGAAACCGTGCGGCAATAAATAAAGGCTCTATACACGTGTGTACGTGCACTGATAGCTAGAACGATAGAACATAATTTAAACATGACTATTCAGAGTCATTTTAGTAAAACTACTAGCGTACATAACAATTGAATCGTCGTTTGTAAGGACTAAACAATAAAATAAATTATATGTTCCTCTAGTATGTATTGAGTACACATTTGAAATAAGATTCTCTTACGCTAGCAATTAGACACACACACACACACATATATATATATATATATATATATATATATATATATATATATATATACACATATTAAGACAGAAGTTAATCGTTTCTAAAACTTCAACGTCTCAATGAATGGATAGTCAGAGAAGTAATATTACAAATTAAACATGTGTCAAAATGTCAATCTAGTGGAGTATAAGACAGACAGACTAAAATAAGTTAGTCTAACTACCATGTTTCACGAACAGGAGAAACAATACCAGCCATTTCAAATCATTGGCTTAACCAATATTGAAAAATCTATCGCCAGGCGAGAATTCTTTGGAACAAGATGAGAAATTGATCATGAAGTCCACATACCATTTCTTTGTCAAATCCGTATGGTGTTCAACACATCGCGTTGTTCAACTACTAAATGAACAAATCTCTCTATATATATTACGAAAATACGACAGGGTTATAATGACACTAGAAATAGCAGCAAAAATAAACATGAATAAATCAAATCTACAATGATGGAGTTATTTGTTATGGAAAATATTATAAGAGTTGGCATAACCTATTTTAGTCGGTCTGGCTTATATTCCCCTGAATTCAAATTTGGGCATAAGTTATATATATATATATACAATGTTTTATATAGACACTCTTTACTATGTTTCTCAACACCCTATGCATCTTATTCTACATTTCCTCTTACATATCTCTCATTACAACCTGATTCTGTTACCCGGAGATTTAGCCATTTGCATTGTTGAGGCTTCCAAAATGACCAATTATATATATATATATATATATATATATATATATATATGTATATATATATATTAGAGTAAACATTTCTAAGAATAAATATTATTGAAATAGACGCATAGATGTTTCCTATTTTCCTAGGAATTGAACTAGGAACAAGAGAGATATGCTTAATTCCGATTGCTACTTTCTTTTTGTTTGTAATAAAAACAAATATGTATCAGCAGATAAGTTTCTAAAAACAATGATGGTACAAAACCAATCAATGATTCGACTTATTTTTATTTGCTTGAACTATTTCAGATATCTACTACTAAAACTTCCTTTCTATGGATAGTCAAATGAGTTTATACTTATTGTTTTGTTTGTTTTTATCGGCAGAGCGTCGGAGAAAAATGCTATATGCCATAGGTTTAAGCCCCTTTACGTTCTCAGTTCAAATACTGCCAAGTTTAACCTTGCTTTTCATCCTTACGGGGTCGATACAATAAAGTACCAGTAATGCTCTGGGATCGATTGCTGACCTTGTGCCTACATCGGAAACCATTATTTTGTTAGTTTCTGGGATGGTGGTTAGGCACATGTGTTAGTGCTTCGTACGAAACACCACGTAGTATTAAGCTACAGCTCAAATTATATCGTACTTACCATGTATTGGGGCCGATATAATCAACTCTCATATCCTCCAAAGTTGGCCTTCTGCCTAAAGTAGAAATCCTTATTTCGTTTGTATATAGGGTGTCGGATTCGCTGAATCGGTAGAGCTTTGGACAACATGCTTAACGGCATAGGATCACGGCCCTTTACATTCTGAGTTCAAATCCTGCCGAGGTTAGCTGTGACTTTCATCCTTACCAGGTCGTAAATTAAAGTGCCAGTCATGCATTGGGGTCGATTTAATCGAATTTCCCATCCCCACAAAATTGTTGTCCTTGCGCCTAAATCAGAAACCATCATTTCGTTTGTGTATAATAATATCGTGAAATTAAAAAGTATAAAATAAAAATAACCGCAATATTTAATTCTTCTTGGTTTTGGGGGTTCCAAAATATTACATTGTTCCGGGCATAACGCGATAAACGATTCTGAAAATTATTATCATTGCCACAATTAATACTATTTATGAAGTGTATAATCAATAACTTAACAGACACTTAACAGAAAATAGAGATAAGATGCAGTACGTACTGTCATACGATTAGTATTGAATAAATATAAAAATTATCTATCTAAAGTGATGAATTCCTTTCTTGGTTATATTTCTACTAAGAGGAAGACCATATTTTCATTTTGTTTTCTTTGACTGTTATTTTATTTCTGATGAGATACTGAAAGTACTTGTAACTCCAGACATTTATTTAGACAGTATTTTATTGATTATTTTCTAAAGGAATAATTGTTATTTTTCACACCAATGATATTTTTTCACTTGTCAGTTGTAGAATATGCCTGAAAAATAAATACAAAATACATATATTCGGTACGAATGTAACGTCTCCAGCGACCCCTATATATGTACACACACACGCATCTATATATACACATACGAATACATATATATGATTATATATCTATATATATAACAAAGGAATTGTGGTAAGGAAACAGATGGACCATAACGCACCAGAGTACTCAATATTTAGGGTAGTAGAGTGGGAAAGAGGAAAAAGTATGCCCCCGACGGCAGAGCTAAAGCCGTTTCGACGGCTATTTCTGGACTCAGTCCAGCTCGTATATATACTCATACGCTATATATCTATATATGTAGATATATATATTTATATATATATATATATATATATATATATATATATATATATATATATATATATATATATATATATATATATATATATGTATACATACATATATACACACAAACACACACACACACACACACACACACATATATATTTATATATATATATATGCATATATATGGGATTGCGTAAAATTGCCTCCTGTGTTTTGTTTGTTTATATATGTAAGTAAGCATGTACGTGCGTATATATATACATATATATTCTCACATAAGAAATATATACGTGTTATCACACATATGCCAACACATATGTTCGGGTGTAGATATTAGCACTACAGACTGGGTTATCAACACTTCGATAGCTCTCGAGTAAAATATTTTAGGCTTTTTCTTAAAAATATTTTTTTTCTGTATTGTAAAATCAATACATTGGAAATCGAGTGGAGTTTCAGATCTATAAACTATTTGGTTTGGAACATTGTTGGTGTCATATTTTCATTACGAAAGAATAATTAGAAATATTTTCCCAAAAGCACAAATCTTGAGATTTTCCATTTTCTATTTCACAATGTTCACAATAGATTAAAGCCAAGAACAACATCAACAGAAACTAAAGTATTCAAAATATATGTTCTAAAACTGCATGACTTTTCTCATAACCTGCTGTTATTGATGTAAATAATTAGATAGTTATGTATTTTTTGTTCCAGACAATAAGGTTCGATTTTTCAGTGGGATCTTTAAAGCAGAAAATTTGATTTAGCCTTATGGCCGCATTCATTATACGCTTTTGCTCGTAATTCAATAACAAATTCTTACTTTCTAACAATATCGAACATTTTCACATAGATTAGAACTACATTCTAATTGAAATATCAGAAGATATAAAGAATATTATCGAAGGAAGGTTTCGAATATTAAATCATCGATGATTTAACAATTTACAATGTATTTTTATTCTCTTTTAATCGTACAAAGCTCAGACATCTAAAGCTCAACAAAGGAGATTACAATTTACAATTGAAAACTCGTTATTAATCCAACCCATAACAGCAAAAGGAGAAAAGAAGAATATTTTCTATCAAAAGAAGGAAAGATGTAGGGGAAACATAGCAAAGAAAAATATCTGTCGGATAGCAAAGAAAAATATCTGTCGGAAATAAAAAAAAAACCGGAAAAGAGAGAATCTAAAACATAAATGTCTCAATAGCTTGACATGCAACATCAAGACAACAAGTCTGCCCAGAAGCATAATTGTATTCTTGCAAGTACTAACCGCATTTGAATGTTATTTTTTGCATTGATAATGTCTAGATATGTATCGATATTCCTGTGAAACAAACAGCTGATTGCTTGATATTTTAAATAATATAACAATATAATAGAGAGGCTAACGCATAAAAACACAAGCACATTCATGTGTGCACAAACACGCACAAAAAGTATTTTGTATGTATAGACACTTACTTTCCGAGGCAGTCGTATGGGTAATAGAGTGACGTAAGGCATGTGTTGAGTATTTGAAACCAGGCGTAGCACATCTCTCTCCTGATTTTGACACAGTTGATTTCTTCCCGAGAAAGGAACTGAGAAATCCATATAGAGAAAGAACTAGATTGGTAATCTATATATCGACACCGAAAGATACAAAGGCAAAGTTCACCCAGATTTGATTCTGTTAATTTTTTTACGTATCTAGATATATCTTGCGCGATTATCTCAACTATTTGTTATTGCCATCATTCATTAACATTATGGCCATATGCATTGAATGGAGACATCCCAACATACAAATGGGAGTATATATATATATATATATATATATATATATATATATATATATATATATATATATATATATAGTAAAAATAAGAAGTGCCGAAGAGGGCTCGATAAGGATATATATAATATATATAATAACCTGTAGAGCAAATATTTATTCCAAGAAAGTTCTAAAGTTTAAGCAGAGGGTGAAAGGAGCGGTTATTTGCTTAAACTTTAAAATCTGATCTTACAATATATATATAGGAAAGTGTATGACCCCGACGGCAGAGCTCAAGCTGTTTCGACGGCTATTTCTGGATTCATACACTTTCCTATTACCCACTCTACTACCTTAATTATTGAGTACTCTGGTGCGTTATGGTCCATCTGGTTCCTTACCACAACTCCTTCGTTATATATATATATATTATAAACTGCATGGCTTTTCTCATAACCTGCTGTTATTGATGTAAATAATTAGATAGTTATGTATTTTTTGTTCCAGACAATAAGGTTCTATTTTTCAGTGGGATCTTTAAAGCAGAACATTTGATTTAGCCTTATGGTCGCATTCATTATATGCCTTTGCTCGTAATTCAATAACACATTCTTACTTTCTATATATATATCTAGTTCGCTACACAATAAAAATCTAAGTACATGGAAACGAAAACATATACACTTTGCCTGTGCATAGTGCTTGTTTTAGTACCACCACCAGTAATTCACTGAATCACCTACACTATATATATATATGTGTGTGTGTGTGTGTGTACGTACGTATTTGGTGCGTGCATTTGTGTGTGTGAGTGTACGTACGTATTTGTGTGCGTGCATTTGTGTGTGTGAGTGTGAGTGTCCGGGCTTGTATTATAAATCTAAGCAACAACATATAAAGGAAGTACCTAATGTCTTTGAGTGCTACACTATTATGATAAACATGATCTTTATAAATAGTGTTGTTCTTTAAAATAAGAACATGAGCTTCGTGATGAAAATACTGTTTGGACTGAAAGAGCATTGAACAAAATATTGTCAATAGGATATTTCTAAATGTCGAGTATAATACATATTTTGGGATTTACAATAAGAAAGCAACATTAAATCGACATAAAATGATATTTTCAGAGGAATATCATAAATAATTAAGGTGATACGTAATAAATACTGAGGAAAGCTCCTTAAGTAGCAGTGTTTCGATCTTACTGAGTTTTTTTTTTTTACGAAATTCATTCTTGACGCATAATATGTGACACCGCATTGGATATAACTACGTGTACGAGTAATAATCAAAAACATTACTTCAATGTATTATAAACCTATCGAAATTAAAATTGTGCCTAACATACTCAAAATAGATCGATGAAAACTACGTAAATAATGGCAAAATGTTTAGCAGTAAAATAAGATTCTTAGACTATTGATTGGGAAGAGATTGTAATGAAGAAGGAATAACGTGGGTGTTACAATATATTGTATTTTAATCTGGAGTCAATAACAAATGTCCTGAGTATCACGCTATGGCAAACGAGGTAACATTTCAGATACATTAGAGCATAAACATAATATAATGTAGCTTGGAAAATAGGATGGTACCCAAGTTAGTTTTGCAAACACGAATTTCCTGAATTAATAACATAATACCATAATATATATATATATATATATATATATATATATATATATATAGAGAGAGAGAGAGAGAGAGAGATTTTGAGTATATGTTGGTTGTATTCCAACACCTCAGTATGCAGACTGGAGCACTCGACGAAATGCGCAGGTTGGTTTGGTTACTCCGGAGTAATGTAAAATAAAGTTAAATAAAAAGTCAAATGTTTAAAATTTAGCTGTGACCTCTTCAGGCAGTCCGAATTAGTGTGGTATAGACAAGTACATATGTTGTTGAGGTGTATAATTTTGTCAATACTCTGATATGCCCAGTTCCTGGTTGGGTTGTTATTTCACTGAGGAACTGGAATCATATATATATATATATATATATATATATATATATATATATATATATATATATATATATATATATGTAGATAAATCTACCAAGAGTTTACGGTAGTGTCCAATCCGTATGAAGAACTCAATGTAATCCGGATATCATGGAAAGAAGAGATGCAATGAAAAATCACTTTCGGTGAAAGATAAACGGAATACAGAGTCAAGATAAAATATTAAAAAAATAATGAATAAAACAATGAAACAGTTCCTTATATTAAACAAAAAAAGTTCATTATTTAACGATCGTTTCTAGGATATATATGTGTTAGAATTGGCATGCATATTCAACAGATCTATGTACAAAATTATAGAAAATTATACAAACTATCAAAATTAAATATACATACCAACACATATATATGCCGTCTTCAGAAATAATATTATTTCTGAAGACGGCATATATATGTGTTGGTATGTATATTTAATTTTGATAGTTTGTATAATTTTCTATAATTTTGTACATAGATCTGTTGAATATGCATGCCAATTCTAACACATATATATCCTAGAAACGATCGTTAAATAATGAACTTTTTTTGTTTAATATAAGGAACTGTTTCATTGTTTTATTCATTATTTTTTTAATATTTTATATATATATATATATATAGGAACGAGTAGGACCCCGACGGCTCGTTCCTATTACCTTCTCTACTACCCTAAGTATTGAGTACTTTAGTGCGTTATGGTCCATCTGGTTCCTTACCACATTTCCTTCGTTATATATATATATATATATATATATATATATATATATATATATATATATATATATATATATATATATATATATATATATATATGTTATATGTATATATATATGTCACGCCGACAGCCATTGCTGACACCCCAAATGTCACACCAGTGCTGCTGTTGAATGTCAGAGGTCTGGTGAAACTCACTAACATGAGTAAAATTTCGTACCTGGGACACTTAGCCATAAGCAATCAAGCATTATGCATGGCACTAACCGAAACGAACCTGACAAGCAGTATAGCAGATGCGGAAATACATATACCAAAATATACTGGAATTTGTGCGTACAGGAAGGAGAGAACTCGTGGTGGGGTTGCTCTGTATATCCGTGAAGATGTCACACCAATTGTACTGTTTACACATTCAAACTCAGTCTGTAACACACTGATAGTACATATGAACCAACTAAAGACGGTAATATGTGTCACATATCGGCCACCCGATGCACCAGACATGAGACTAAATTTGAAGATAGCCTCAGTAGGATAGACGAGGTCCTGGACAAACTGGACCAGTCATGTCGCGGTTATGCTGGTTTCGTCTGTAGAGGCTGTTGCCAGCACTACTGGATGCTGCCAGGGAGTCGTTAAGGCTGATATAGTTATTGTCAGGTGTAGGTGCGCCTGTGCTAATGTGCTGTATCTTGGTCATCTTACTGTGATTAGTTTTTCCTATGATGTCTGCTAGGTTAGGAGTAGTAGAGAAGGATATTTTTATATTGTTCCTATTAAGGATTTTTCTATACCTATGGTTGGGTGGGAAGTTCTTCTCTAAGGCTTCGAAGAATATCCGGGGTATGTTGGAGGCTACACTCCGGGAGTAGGGGGGATGGAACCATAGCACGTTAAGGTGGCGATTGCGTATCCTTGTACGTTTGCTACGGGTAGTGCCATCAGGGTGACCGTTCTTATGCATGTTAATGCGCTGTAGCCCGTTACGTGCCCCTTTCACTTTATGCTCGGGTGAACTCTTCTTCCTTCTGCTATGTTTATGTAGAGGAAGTTGTTGGTTGGAAGGCGTTGCAACCAACATCTTCCTCTACATAAACATAGCAGAATGAAGAAGAGTGCACCCGAGCATAAATTGAAAGGGGCACGTAACGGGCTACAGCGCATTAACATGCATAAGAACGGTCACCCTGATGGCACTACCCGTAGCAAACGTACAAGGACACGTAATCGCCACCGTAACGTCCTATGGTTCCATCCCGACTACTCCCGGAGTGTGGCCTCCAACATACCCGGATATTCTTCGAAGCCTTAGAGAAGGACTTCCCACCCAACCATAGGTATAGAAAAATCCTTAATAGGAACAATATAAACATATCCTTATCTACTACTCCTAACCTAGCAGACATCATAAGAAAAACTAATCACAGTAAGATGACCAATACACAGCACATTAGCACAGACGCACCTACACCTACCAATAACTATATCAGCCTTAACGACTCCCTAGCAGCATCCAATAGTGCTGGCAACAGCCTCTACAGACGCAACCAGCATAACGGCGACATGACTGGGGAATATGCAGGACATGACGTGCGGAATAATAATGGTACCACCCCGCGCACAGTGGGTTATAATGGTGCTAATGACAGGTGTGGAAGCGTAGGTAACAACGAAGACAGCAATAATGATAGCCTTACCGTGGGAATTAGAAGGGACCGCGACCGAAATTGCAACTGCCGCGAAAGGGGACGCTGCCCCCTTAGAGGATACTGCTTGACTGATATAGGTGCACTGTAACTAGCCACAATAGCGTTAACCATTATATAGGGGCTACCTCTGGCCCGTTCAAAATTAGATTTCGAACACATCTCCACTCTTTGACAAATAAGAAATTAAGACACTCCACTTCGCTCGCGGATTACATCACATCATTAACAGACTCAACCATCAGCTTCTCCACGCACAGGGAAATTGTCGGCAGGGCTGCACCGTACAACATCAAGAGGAAGTGCGATCTTTGCCAGATGGAGCTCTACCACATCATAACAGCACCCCACGAGCTCATCAACAGCAGAGCTGAAACGACGATAAGCTGTATACATCGCTTAAAAAATATCCTTCTTCATATGGGATAAGGACCAGGAGCGAAACCGTATGCCGGGTCTCCCTGCGACAAGCTTTAACACCCCGGCGAGCAAGCGCTGCAAAAAACATCCGGAAACTAACCATGCATCCCAGACCCGGCTTCAAATGACCCAGGCGGATAGGTGCAGAAAAACAAATGTCTCAAAACAAACGTTGCATACCTGACACTGAGCGTATCGACAATGGTAAGGTTGTAACCACATCTTGTAAGGATAAAAAATGTGTCCAGGAAAGACTGCCCTAACACAGGCCAGAGTTACCTCCCTTAACCTACTGCAAAATCAAAACACGCTTTTTTTGCGAAGAATGAATTTGATGACGTGAAGTTATCTCCAAAAACACTTTCCGGGCCATATAAGGAACACTATTCAGTTATTTATGACCTTGAGAAGCCCATCTGGGCGAAACGTACGTAGGTGCTGTTTTAAATAAACATGTTGTAACGGTCTGTTCTCATATTTCTTATTTTTCCACGTATATATATATATATATATATATATATATATATATATATATATATATATATACTATATTTGGCAATATACTGTATGTTTACTTAAAAACATTTTGAAGACCAATCGCTATGAGTTTTAAAGTAGTGACTATGTCACTTATTTTCGGCAAAACCCAAGTGAGAGTGATTGACAGTCTGTCTCCCGCTTGTTAGCGTTTATCAAGACCGTACACACCCCTACCTTTGCCGAAAATCATAGAAGCTAGAGTCTTATAGAATTCCAGTAATATTTAGGAGGTGATTAAACAGAGCGATTGCCGGTCCAGCAAATATTAGTTATTAGTATTGGTGCCCTTAAATAGCGATGTATACATGATTGTATGTATTGCATATTTGGCAATATACTGTATGTTTAATTAAAAGCAGGCAAGTAACAGACTGTCGATCACTCTCCTTTTGTTTTTGCCGAAAATAAGTAAGTGACATAGTCACTACTTTAAAACTCATAGCGAATGGTCTTCAAAATGTTTTTAATTAAACATACAGTATATTGCCAAATATACTATACATACATTCTCGTATACATCGCTATTTCAGAGCACAAATACTAAAACTATATATATATATATATACATATATATATATATATATATATATATATATATATATATATATATATATATATATATATATATATATATATATATATATATAGAGAGAGAGAGAGAGAGAGAGCAGGATAGAGGGATATGTGAATGTGTTGAAGTGTGCGTGCGTATGTATGCAATTGGTACAATAATTTGGTGAAGTCATACTTATATTGCGGATATTTCCATTCAATACATTTCATGTGCAGCAGTCTTACGAGTATGGAATTGAATTCTTATAATGTCAATTTGGCGCCACTTCAATTTATGTGTGATGTTTCTAATGGGAGGAAATTTTCCAATCAAACCTTCAAAATGATTGTTTTAGATTGATGAGTGTATAGATTTATTTTACAAATATTATTTTAATAATTTTACATGTTTGTTACAATATCAATAAACATCGAATATTTATTTGTTTATGTAATAGCATTAATTTTATTTAGTTTTTCGATTTAGAATCATGTAAGTTCGTTTAGCACTTAAAGAAATCATTCAGGAAGCAATTCGCTCATGCTGAAATATTCCGTTGGCATGATTAATGGTTTGGGTCTATGTTTGGGAGACGAATGATTCGTGTAATTTCATCAAAAGTGAATTAAATTTGTCTCAAAAAATGTTTTAAATTATTACATTGTGATGTATTTTGCAACATTACATCGATGACTCTAATTAATTTAAGATATTTTTCTTGTCGATTTTAATTTATTTATGCTGTTGGGGCAGTGAGCGTTTTATTTGCTAACGAATTTGTTGAAAACAAATATTTTAGTATCATTCTATGTTTATTTTGTATCGTTTTCATTTTAATGTATATATAACTCGTTACATTTTTGTATGACTGGCTCTGCTTTATATGAATGAATAGATTCATTCCGTTAATACGGAAAGGAAACCAAAGTACCGTATCTGAATAATTGTTCCCTGAATTTAAACGTGCACTAATGTATTTTCAGTTGCATGCTGTTACTTAAAATACACTGTTGTCTAATTATATACCTATCCATGTGTATCCTGATATTTTTATAATTTTGATTAACTTGTAAGTATAAATATAAATATATATGTAAATATATATATATGTGAATATATATATATACACACACAGACATTTATATATATGTGTATATATACATATATTAAGTAAGAATATTTTCGAAACAGCAAGTGGGTTTGAAATTATTAGAAATGTTAGCTATCGCCGTATTTTGACTAAAGAAATTAAAGAAATTATTTAGCCTGATAGTGGGGTTAAGAACCCTCGGAGAAATGGAAAAGATGGGTATTGACATATATATACATATATATATATATATATATATATATTTAGAAACACACAGATACATGCGGACACACACATATATACATGAATGCATCCGCACCCAACTGTGAGTTAAGGGTGCCAACTTCACCGATGTTGCTCAATGAATGACTGGGACAGACCAATTCAGTTTGAACGGCCTCGATATGAATACCCCCTCCGCCTCCGTGGTATTTTCTTCGTGGTTATAAGAGGCTTAGCTCTGTTTCTCGACCGTTATATCGCGTGACTATCTCCCCCTCCGCCTTTTGGGATTCTTTCTCACGTCGTGTAGACGCGTTCTTGAGACTAGTAAAATGAGGTATCCTCTTGATAAGTTGGCAGACCTCGCAAGGACTCTATATCTTTGATATATTGTTTTTGTTTATGCCACGAAACTACGTAGTCGAGGAATTTAGGAGCAGTTTAGGTATGATACATTTTATTACTAATTATATCTAAATGTTTCTTCTCTCTTCATAATGTATTTTTAACTCTGATACTGGTTCAGTCTGGTTCAAACTGAATTGGTCTGTCCCAGTCATTCATTGAGCAACATCGGTGAAGTTGGCACCCTTAACTCACAGTTGGGTGCGGATGCATTCATGTATATATGTGTGTGTCCGCATGTATCTGTGTGTTTCTAAATATATTAACTCCCTCTGGTCGAGCAATCTTTGAAGTGTGGGGAAAACTGGAAAGCTTCCATTACTCATACTTCTCGCCTTCTTCACTACCTCTTCTACGGCCTCGATATGAATACCCCCTCCGCCTCCGTGGTATTTTCTTCGTGGTTATAAGAGGCTTAGCTCTGTTTCTCGACCGTTATATCACGTGACTATCTCCCCCTCCGCCTTTTGGGATTCTTTCTCACGTCGTGTAGACGCGTTCTTGAGACTAGTAAAATGAGGTATCCTCTTGATAAGTTGGCAGACCTCGCAAGGACTCTATATCTTTGATATATTGTTTTTGTTTATGCCACGAAACTACGTAGTCGAGGAATTTAGGAGCAGTTTAGGTATGATACATTTTATTACTAATTATATCTAAATGTTTCTTCTCTCTTCATAATGTATATATATATATATATATATATATATATATATATACATGGAAAGTTATATTTAAATTGTTGGGTTACAACTAGTAAATATTTATAACTGATATCAAAGCACTCAACAAGTATTTGGAGTATATTTACGATATTAAATAAATGGAAACTATATTTATAAAACCATATTTATTTCATTATATATATTTCAGGGATATCATATTAACAATATGTTATGCCTTCTTCAGACAAAATACAATATAGACAGTTTTATAAATAAATAGATTTGACATACCGTTCAACATCGACTTGTATTTGAAAAGTTGATTTGGCAGTGCCAAATCAACTTTTCAAATACAAGTCGATGTTGAACGGTATGTCAAATCTATTTATTTATAAAACTGTCTATATTGTATTTTGTCTGAAGAAGGCATAACATATTGTTAATATGATATCCCTGAAATATATATAATGAAATAAATATGGTTTTATAAATATAGTTTCCATTTATTTAATATCGTATATATATATATATATATATATATTTACATATGTATATATATATATATATATTTGTGGAAAGGTTCTATTAATCCAGTATTTAGATTTAGAGTTACATCTAGAAAATTTACCTTCTTATGGTTTAGTTCGTAGGTAATACTTAGGCCTAGTTTTTTGAAGAAACTAGGCCTAAGTATTACCTACGAACTAAACCATAAGAAGGTAAATTTTCTAGATGTAACTCTAAATCTAAATACTGGATTAATAGAACCTTTCCACAAAAATAATGAAAATCTTGCCTACATTAGTTACAACTCAAATCACCCCAAATCCATAATTAAATCCATAGCACGTAGTATATCCCTCCGAATATCCCGCCTATCCTCAAACCTAGAAATCTTTAACGAGCATGCTGACTATTATAATGCAGCATTAAGTAGGGCCGGTCATAAAGATAAACTACAGTATATAGTGAATAAGAACAACATAAACAATCCTAGTAATTTCTACTCCAACCGCTCACATAATAATAGGAATAGCTTGACTAGACATAGGGTTAGACATGTAACACCTAGAGTAAACGGCCAAAACACTAATAACGTAAACCCTAGAAACAATAGAAGAAACAGACAAAGAAAATACCTATGGTTCAACCCAATATTCAACTCCTCTATAAAAACTAGACTGCCCTCTACATTCTTTAAACTAATAGATAAACACTTCCCTATCTCGCATAGATATCACAAAATACTCAATAGATCTACTATAAAACTCTCTTTCTCAACAGCAGCTAACATAGAATCACACATACGCAAGATCAACCACAGAAATATCTCAAGTAAATCAATTGCACCTATACATAAGCACAAACTCATCACAACATCACAACCACAAGCGCATTCAAACGCGCAGCCGCAAAACCCCATGGGGCATATATCACAACCCATTTATAACAGGGTACTAAATAGGAATGTAAAAGCTGCACAAAATAGCGCCTCAAACTGCAACTGTCACCTCCCAGATAGGTGCCCATTGGCGAACAGATGTCTCGATTCGAGCCTGGTGTACATGTGCACTGTCATCTCGGGTAACTCCACCTGGAATTACATAGGATCCACCGCGGGTTCTTTTAAGAAAAGATGGTATGTGCACAGGCACTCAATGAAAAATGGAGCACTTATGGGTTCCACCACCCTCGCCAGAAAAATATGGGAATTGAAGGACAGCAACGCTAGCTACACTATCAACTGGTCGAAGTTGTCGGCTGCTAAAACCTATAGTACAGGGATGTCCTATTGCGGGCTGTGTGATCTTGAGCTATTGTATATCCTTAGAAATGTTAAAAGGCTACTTAATAATAAGTTAGAAAGATCTATCTTCTGCAGACATAGAATAGCCACTAAATTCATAAGATTCAAACCTCCGTGAATCGAACCAACATAACATAGCTTTAAATTAGGATACCTACTACCCACAGAAATATATTCATTAAGTATACTATTTCCTTCACAAGTCTATACCACACAATTGTCTGTGAATACCTCATCTACCAACAATCTTACTCCTTCTCAGCTGCTGCAATAATTTGATCCTAGATCCTAGTTTTTCTCATTTCTCTACTACAATGTTACTTTACCTTCTTTTTGCCATAACTACAATTAGCACGCTTTTCTCTTTGCATGTATGTATATTTTTGTACGAGTGTATATTGATGTGTATGTATGTGTCTATGTACACATATATGTGTATATATATTTATATATATATATATGTGTGTGTGTGTGTGTGTGTGTGTGTGTGTGTGTGTGTGTGTGTGTGTGTGTGTGTGTGTGTGTGTGTGTGTGTGTGTGTGTGTGTGTGTGTGCGCGTAGATATATGCGTATATTAATTCGTTAACCTCTGTATTAACTCTACAACTATTGAGCTTTGACAGTGGTCCCACTCATGTATACTGTTGAAGATGAAGAGAAAGACTGTAAAAACTAGCTTATCTTTATAATTTAAAATTGATACACACTACGATACTTTTTGCCTTATGACAGCTGATTTTCACGCCGTAACATTAGATACATTATATACCCCCCACCTAAGTAATGTCAGGGTCTCCTTAAATAGTTTATTGATAGCATTGTTGTAATAATTGTTGTTGTTATTGTTCTAATTGAATGCCATAACTACTCCATATTTTCTTTTCTTTTCTTGCCTGTGTATTTTCTTCATTCTCGCATGCTCCGAAGATCTGACTGGTTATAATTCTGTATTGACGATCGAGTGACGCAAAATTAGGCGGATAGCGATCTCTAGACAGACCAGTTCAGTGAAACAAATGTAAGCTATGTGATTAAAAACTTTTTTGTATAGCAAACCATGTAAACCTTCTTTCCTGATATATATATATATATATATATATATATATATATAGTAATAATAATAAAATTGAAGACTAAAATCCAGAGAGGGCTCGATTAGACAATGTTACTAGAGAGGCATTTCCCGGATAGGGGACAATCAGCCCGATACCTACAATTACAGTTAGTACTAACTACAGGGTTGCACGTGTTGCTACGGCTAGGTATTTTAGCTAAATTTGAAGCTGTAATGTTATGTGCAAGGTTAGGAGTCGTTGAGTAAGAAATTTTAATAGTGTTTCTATTAAAAATTTTACTATATTTATGTGTAGGGGGAAAATGCTTCGTAATAAGGGAAAGAAAGATCTTAGCTAATGGTGTGGCCACCTCCATATTATATGGTGGGTTAAACCAACAAATGCGACGGGATCTATTTCTTCTAGGTCTATTCTCGTACTCTGTATATGCTAACTTATCGACAAATCCACTTCGAGCAAGAGCTTCATTGTAATAAGTGGAATGGTCGTTGAAAATGCGCTCGTTGGTGGAAAGACGGGAAAGCCTCAACGAAACGTTTTTTACCAGGTTCTTGGTTATGCTGGCAGGATGGTTGGAATGTTTACTTATGTAATTAAGCGTATCATTCGGCTTTCTATACGGGTAATGCAACCCATTCAATAAATTGAGGGTAACGTCGAGGTAATTAACGACCGAGAGATTGGCCTCAACCTGTATAGAGAGGTTGAAGCCTTTAAAGAAGGCTGTGAGTTCTTTTCTGAATCTGTCGCAAGCACGAGGTCCGCACTTAGTCATGGTCAAAAGGCCATCGTCACGGTACAAACCACCGCCCGCGTTGGGGAATTCGTCCTTGATAGATTAAAGAAGGAAAAGGCCAATAAGATCAGTACCTCCGCAGAGTCACTGGCGCCCATACTCACGTCGAATGGGGTACTATTGGATTTTTTAATCCAAATAGAATCGTCGAAATTAATCACCGACTTTCGGGCATTAAGGATGACATCAACTTCGAAATCCTTAACCACTGTGAGTGTTTTAGCGAAATTGATAGCTCTAAGGAGAAGTGGTAAAGTGATGGAGGAGTAGTAATTGTTGAAAAACCACGTAAATGGTATAGCAGAAGTCGTAGACTAAAATTCTAACTAGGAGACCGAATGAATCTCCGCTACAGAGTTAAGAACAAAGTAAATAAATACAATACAGCAGTAATAGGAACAAATAAATACATACACGCAAACAGATACGTACATACACAAGCATACGCAAAACCTTACCATAGGTATACAAAACCACGCACATATAATTATGTGTATGTGTGTATGCTTGTGTACAAATAAATAAATAATTATATAAACGTATATAAGTAAATAAATACGTATATAACAAGCGCACACACATCCTACAAATAAATACACGAAGGTTCGGAGACGTAAGTCAACTAAAACAAGAAGTACGCCTACACACACCCACCATACGTACGAACCTGCATACTCACGCAGACGCAAAACTCCCATATACACATAACCAAGCCCTAAATACCAGAATGTGTAAAAATTATATGCCAAAACAGTCAAATATACGTACGAGAAGGTATACATACCTTCACAAAACATACGGGTAATATATACTTACCTATGCAAAAAGTAAAGGAATAAACAAAACATATACTTAGCTCCCACATCAAGACGTAAATATCCACGTATAGATCGTGCTATCCGTTAGGGTATAACGTAGGGCCGTAATACAGGAAAGTTTTGTGCAATTTATGTTTACAAGCCGAAATTGCCTCAGATTGTAGGAATCGGGCTGATTGTCCCCTATCCGGGAAATGCCTCTCTAGTAACATTGTCTACAAATGTAAGGTTGTAACACCCACGTCCCGTAGGGCCTACATAGGGTTAACCGCCAATAGTTTCAAGCAGCGTCTTTACATGCATACCCATTCTTTTCGTTACCCTCTAAGAAGGAATATGACGTCACTTTCAGCTTACATCTGGAGTCTAAAAGACAACCACACCCAATATAAGTTACACTGGGAGATCCTAGCTAGGGCTAGATCGTATAACGGAAATAAAAGACCATGTGACCTCTGCGCCGCTGAGGCCCTGGAAATACTCTACGCCACAGACCACATCTTAAACAAAAAATCTGATGACTTATTATCTTCGTTTTTTCGTTCATTGCCAGAGAACGTCTCTATGCACCACTTAGAGAACATTAGTCTACGACCTCTTTTATACCATAAACGTGGTTCTGTCCTTGCACGTAATTGTTTTTCACCGCTCCTATTAATGACGTATTATTCGTTTTTTTCCCGTTCTTTGCCAGCGAACGTCACCATGAACCAAAGTATCGTCTTCCTGTCTTCCTCCGGTTGCAACGTTTTTTGAAATATCCAGTTCTGCGTTTACAGATTGATTTTGTTAGTTTCAGAAGATCCCGTTAAGGGTGAAAGCAGCGATTCTTTGCCTAAACTTTAATCTGTTATTTTAATAAATATATATATATATATATATATATATATATTTTAATAAATATATATATATATATATATATATATATATATATATATATATATATATATATATATAACAATGTAAGCCCAAATAATCATTATATATATATATATGTGTCTGTGCGTGTGTGTGTCTGTTTATGTGTTTGTGTCTGTATGAGTCTGTGTGTGTCTGTGAGTTGCATTTGGCACAATTATACTTTTATTTTAATCTGTGGCACATTAGATATTTATATTTTGTAGCAAGTTATTAAAAATTTCTCATGAAAAAGGATTCATCTCTGCCTGAATGGGATGTTTA
>OZ024743.1:194946633-194949133 GCA_964016885.1 Eledone cirrhosa
AGAATACACTATTAAATGTCGCTATCAAATGAATGAATCACTAAAAATGAAATGGTCCATTTCAATGAGAAAATGTATTATTGATAATGGCAGTGCAATAAGAGAAATAATTATAATAAAAATTGGGGTTACAACTCACTGATACAAATATAATATATAATAGATATCTAGAGAAACATTCAGTCTTCCATTCATAATCTCATGCCCATGATCTCTACCTCTATTAAGTCACTTAGACGGATCAGTTTTGATTACATATCATATGTACAGTTATTTATATCTACTTCCTTCCATTTCTAAGTATGCGAAATAGAAGAATCATCAGAAAATCGTATGTAATGTCTGTCGTATTTCGACCGACTCTCTGCTCTCCTACTTAAAATTTCACCGCCGAAGCTTACATTGCCTGTGTTTCGTTCCCTGTGTTTCGTTCTAAAGATGGATGGGCTTCCCGTCAAGCCGTGTGTAGTGCCAGTGTCCCTACTATACATTAAGGAGTTAAACGCTCACTGATGAATGGTTACATGCCTAATGGTTGAAGAGTTACTTCAATATAATGTCTATATAATTTTGGCAACTAAAATGTTTCTCTACTTCATATTTTCTCTTTAAAATCTTCTATCTGTTTCATAGTCTATGAACACTTTCCTTCTTCATACTCTTTATTTCAACATATTTTTTACATGCACCTTTTAATATTAAGACAAAAGTATACCGAATCTTTTCTTTGTCTGTGAAATGGTTAACTAAAGATTTACTAGTATCAATTATACTATTATTTTCGTCTCTAAAATAACAGAAAATGTCACAGAACAAACAATTGTTTCTACTTTTGGCAATTATCCCAATGTGTTGCTTTATTTTATCGACCCCGTAAGGATGAAAGGCAAAGTTAACCTCGGCGGCATTTGAACTCAGACCATAAAGGGCCGTAACTCTTTGCTGCAAAGCATGGCGTCAGACCCTCTACCGATACTGCCATTCTACAGAACAAATAATTAAAATAATTTTTTTTACGAACTACTTGATATGTTTAATATGTCTAATTTTATCAGATGTGAATCACTAAATACACTTGCGTATTGTTTTGTTTCTATTTTGATCGTCGTTGGTCTTTGCAAGGTTTTATGTTATTTAGTAATTTGGCAATTGTATGTATGATCCCATATGTATAGTCCCATGTTTGAAAGTCGCAGGGGCGCCGTATTGACATACAGCATTTCTAGGGCATTTTAATACTTCGCGGAGTCCAACCTCTCCATGTCTGAATACAGTGCATTTATTCCAGTGAAGAATAGAGAGTGTGATAGAGAATGGAAGTGACCAAGAGATTTAAAAGAAGAATTGACACAGTACAAGCCTAGAACTATTTTATCGAGCTCGAATGGATGAAACGCAAAGCTGACCTCGGGAGGATTTGAATTCATAGAATAGAGAGCCGTAAAGAATACCACAAATTGTTCAATCCGATGTTCTGCCAATTCCTAACCTTTTTAGGGATTTAATTTAATTTGTGTAAATATGGTTACTAATGTGAGTGGGAATATAGTAAGTGAATTGTTTGTGTCGCATAAAATCCGAGTATTAGGCAGCTGTATAGGAGAAGCGCGACAGTCACATTGTAATGGGAGAATATCTTGCACTCGATATTTTATTTTTCTAGTTGATTGTGTCTAAGCATTGTTCCCCTACAACTAACATTAGACATTCTCTTTCTGTGTTTAGCTCTCATTATTTAACCTTTCAAAATAGTTTCCCCTCAGTTGTAATTCGCGAGTTTTAAACCAGGTAGTGGATTTCTTAATCCTTTATGATATAATGTGGTATATTGTCTCAGACAATACTCATCACAGGTGACGTTCATTATTTATATTTAATATGTATACAGTCCTTTCAATACAACATCTTCTGCTCCATTGCAGCCATATTTGTGCATTCAAGCTAGAGTTTAAAAAAAAAAATTCATATATGTACATATATAAATATATATATATATATATATATATATATATATATATATATATATATATATATATATATACTAGCAGAAGTACCCGGCGTTGCCCAAGTGTAAGTCGACCTTTGCTCTGTTGTTAAAATGTGTGAAAGCTACATCACAGGTGCAAAAACCTTCGAACCTCAAGGAAAAAACCAGAGGTTAGTAGACGCAGGTGTGTAATTGAGCATAAATAATGGATCAATTGTAGATTTACAGTGTATCGTTGAAATTGTTCTTTGCACGACTGACGGAAGTCAAATTCAATTTCAGTTGATTTTTAAAGCAAGATGAAAAAGTCGATTTTTTCACAGTTTTTTTTTAATTACAATTTTCGCGCTCACATGTGCAGAAGAAGAAATAAACGGGACTTTATCTGAACTGCGGCATAATGGCGAGTCTTTTGCGACAGTTTTCAAGAAAGTTGGACGTTCCTGTAAAAAGTTTTACCATGTGCAACTTTGCCTTGTTTTTTGCGCAAAGTCGAATCCGCGCTTCAATTTT
>OZ024743.1:194954133-194984133 GCA_964016885.1 Eledone cirrhosa
TCATGACTGATGCGGAAAGGAAGTACGTTATCCTCGAAACTGAGGCCAGCCTGGAACACTTACCCCAAAATGGATTCACCAAAAGGTCTCGAAAGGGCAAGTGATGGGTTAAACTTCACGACAGATTAAGAAGCCAGGTTTCCAAACAGCTTCTGTCTCCCAAATTCTATTCATAGGGCTTATATCAACCAACTAGAGTTTCTCAAGATGCCGCACTGTGAGATTAAACAAGAATCCACATAATTGAGGAACAAATCAGTTTTCCATAAAACCCTGGTTGTGTCCTATCAGTTATTTACGATAATTCTTCGTTCAAAGAATTATAACACAATTATAATTGTTTAGTTTGACAATCGTTTCTTTAACGAAAAAGAAAGCAACATATCGAGGTAAAATATCAAGAAGATGTTAATGCTTCACTTCCGGACTAGAACAACAAGACTCATTTCAATTTCGTTACATCTAAGTTTAAATATCTCTGAGGATCTCTACTTGCGGCTGGGTGTACTTTTAACATATCTGGCATGGCGGTAATTCTACAAAAGAAACACCCTAGACCGCATCAATGACAAAGCCATTCGACTGATTAGTACAAAGTCCCACATCAACATACTCTAATGTCAGGTTCATATTAGGGGTATTATCTCACTTCTCCGCCTTTTCTCCTCTTACTATATTCGCCTCTTTCGTTCAGAAATGACTGATTTTTTATTTCCCCTCACTCTGGCACTCGTCTCTCCTACTCTCGTAATCAACCATATATCTAAATCACATATGCCGCCGTATGTCGTTTTCAACTTACGGTCTCTGCCCCCCACCCCCATTGCTTTAGTTTGACCTGTATCAAATGAGTTACAATTGTTCTCCTATAATATTAACCACACCAAATCTGAACGATCTCGCAGGACTGTCAAGACAATAGACACCGCTTTTCGACAAGACGAAACCAACAACGCTTGTTAGTTTAATCAATACTGGAAAACCGTGGGTCCCATACTCTTCATTAGATGTCATTTCAGTTTTCCACGGAATCAACGGTTATATGCTGTTATGGAGAATATATTGTTTGGCAATACGTAATAAATTAAATCGTATAATTTATCAAGATTTGAAAATGAGTCCCAAATTAAGAAAATAACTGTAATAACGGTCGATCATTATAGATACTAGTTGAAGGAATTGGGTAAATTAAACTTAGAAACGGAAAGGAAGTGGACAGGGTCACCTAAATGAAAGCGATCTCTGTATCTCTCGAATACCGTGCAAGTGCGTTACAATTAAGCTAAGGCGTAATACACTTTTCCCGTCTATTTTAGAATGTCATACTATACTGTTTGAATCTTAAACATAGCTGGGTCTAAATACATGTGAATTAAGGAAACGCTAATAGTGTTTGAAATTTGAGTCACAAACGCAAAAAGTAACAGTAATACAAGTCGATAATTATAAATAATAGTTGAGAAAATTAGGTAAATTACTTTTATTAATACTTTCGACATAGATTGGTAGTGCTAATAAATTGAAAGGCTTAGTGTGTCAAATATTTCTAAAGCAATATTCGTTATCTTCAAATCAGTATTCGTGCCAACCATAACATATGGTCATGAATCTTGGGTGATGACCGAAAGTATAAAATCGCGAATACAAAGAGCCGAAATGGAGTTCCTCCGAAGGGTCGTCGAAGTAACGTTACTCCATAGAGCGCGTAACTCGGAGATCAGAGTCACTCCAAGTAGAGTTGCTACTTCTCCGAATTGGGAGATCACAGTTCTGATACTCTGGGCTTGTGGTTAGAATGTAGAAGGAAAGAATCGCTGGACAGATTTTATGGGCGAAACCAACCGGCAGAAGACCCTGGGGTAGACACGGAGAAAAGTGTTTGGATAAAATCCATGTGTTTGGCGGGTTTCGCTTGGGGATCCAAGTGGAGACGACTGCTTCTGACAGGACTCGCTGGAAGGAATGTTTGAGAACTCTGCCACCACGACCCTCTCAGGAATACGTGGGCGAAGAAAAGAAGAAGAAGAATATTCACTTCTTTATTCCATAGCTCGTCTCGGGCACAATCTCGTGCATGTCTGTAACATACCGTCGTAAATATCCTCTGAATTATCATCAATGATAACCAGAGAAATATATTTCTTTGCAGAGGCAATTTTGCAATCTATAGTATCCAAGCCTTTTCTACGATGGAACTTTTATCTTTATGTTTCTATAAGGTCTGTTACTGTAATATATGGTTCCTTGTTGGGGAAATGTTTACCTCACAGGTCATGTACTATTTTTGTGATCTTTCTTATTCTGAGCACATTCTAACCTTTATAATATTGTAATCTAACCTCAAACAGTATATGCATTAAAATGTGGTCTTATATTAAAAACAAGCATGCATTTTGAATTGAATAATTTATCATGCTTCCATTTCTTCATCGTTTATTCGAGTGTTATTCGGCTCCCTTCTGTCTAGTTAACGATCTTCATTTAGCTTCGGGAAGTTATTTTCAATCATCATTTCCCTTTATAACAATTTATTTCCAAGAGATTTCTTATTCTGTAGAATATATATATATATATACATATATTTATATACATACATATATATATATATATATATATATATATATATATATATATATATATATATATATATATATATATATATATGCATTTATATATATTTATATATATATAGGAACAAGTAAGACCCCGACGGCTGAGCTCAAGCCGTTTCGACGGCTAATTCTGGACTGAGTCAAAATTTATTCTGGTATTTAAATAGTTCC
Source organism: Eledone cirrhosa (assembly GCA_964016885.1). Taxonomy (NCBI): domain Eukaryota; kingdom Metazoa; phylum Mollusca; class Cephalopoda; order Octopoda; family Eledonidae; genus Eledone; species Eledone cirrhosa. Next base: position 194,956,917 of record OZ024743.1, read on the forward strand.
TATTACCCACTCTACTACCCTAAGTATTGAGTACTTTGGTGCGTTATGGTCCACCTGGTTCCTTACCACATTTCCTTCGTTATATATATATATATATATATATATATATATATATATATATATATATATATATATTTATGTACATATATATATATATACACACATACACACACACATATATACATATATATATATATATATATATATCAAGATAAGCAGAACAAGTAAAATTCAACCCATTTTTCAAAATAAATCAAAATTAATTTACAATTAAAATTAATCAAAATTAAAAAATATAATATAAATATTTACCTATTCGAGTGGCTCTTACTGTACAGTTTCATATATATATATATATATATATATATATATATATATTTATTCAGGTTTGAGGTTCACCACTGTATAGAGCTGGTCTATTCCGTATGGTCAATCGTAATGCAATAATATAGAGAGTACTCAACGTAAAGCAGTTCAACCGTCTTTGTTTTTGTAGTTGGTGGTGCTATTACGGAGTTAAATATTATAATGAAATGACAGGAGGCTGGATTTGTGTAAATCCTTGAAAGGTTTATTATACTATGATTATTTCAATGACCGGGTTCCGTATGAATCCGGTGATATCATCAGGTATTCGAAATATAATACGTGAATGTAATAGGTAAAATCCATGGGGCTTAAAATCGAGACCCGAGGGCGACCGCTATTCTGTTCCTTCAACCTCAGCCGGTCGCCCTGGAGTGACGTGGCTAAAGTTTATAGTATGCTACTACCGGTCAGATAAACGAAAACAGAAAGGGATGGGAGCATAAGTTACCGTCGATCTCATGACACAAGGTAAAAGAAAGAAAAAAAGGAAGGAGAGAGACGGGGGAAGAAAGAAGAAGAGAAGCCAGGGTTAATGTCAGCTAAAAGAAGAAAGGCAACTACTACCGGTCAGATATAGGCAAGCAAGAGGGGGAAGGAAGATAAGTCTGCGGGGGGAAGACAGGAGGAGGGGAGAAGAGAAGGAAGGGAAGAGAGAAGTAGAAAAGTAAGGGATGATGGCTACAAGAAGGAAGATAGAAAGAAAGAGGAAGAAAGGTCGATATTAATGTCAGACCACAGCCAAGCCAGGAGTGGCGCGAGAAAATGTTCACAGGGACCCGCATCTTAGCAGAGGTGAATATATTGGGAGTCAGTGTGTTACAGTGTTTAGACTTCTAGGATGAAGTTAAAAAAATTAATAATCAATATTCAATATTAAAGAGGTTAGAAAATTTAAAGTTCAACAGTTTAACATTTAATTATATAATAGTTCCGATTTGTTCTGTAATTTAAAGGTACTATGTGGCGGTTAAATCACCGGCCGCGCCCCGGGCCCCATGGCGAATTAAGCTACGCCGAGTATTTTCATTTACTGAAAGAAGGGGAAATTTATTTTTCCAAGCACTCCAGGTGAGCCCGTTCGCCAGGGAGCTGGTCGCGCCGCCATTAAAACCCACCCAACAGTCCGACAGAAAGTTGGAACTTTAAAATTTTGTTTAGAGAAGTAAAAGAGTAATGGTTGATAGCTACAAGAAGGAAGATAGAAAGAGAGAGTGGTGTGACTTTAAAATTTTGTTTAGAGAAGTAAAAGAGTAATGGTTGATAGCTACACGAAGGAAGATAGAAAGAGAGAGTGGTGGAACTTTAAAATTTTGTTTAGAGAAGTAAAAGAGTAATGGTTGATAGCTACAAGAAGGAAGATAGAAAGAGAGAGTGGTGTGACTTTAAAATTTTGTTTAGAGAAGTAAAAGTGTAATGGTTGATAGCTACAAGAAGGAAGATAGAAAGAGAGAGTGGTGGAACTTTAAAATTTTGTTTAGAGAAGTAAAAGAGTAATGGTTGATAGCTACAAGAAGGAAGATAGAAAGAGAGAGTGGTGTGACTTTAAAATTTTGTTTAGAGAAGTAAAAGAGTAATGGTTGATAGCTACAAGAAGGAAGATAGAAAGAGAGAGTGGTGGAACTTTAAAATTTTGTTTAGAGAAGTAAAAGAGTAATGGTTGATAGCTACAAGAAGGAAGATAGAAAGAGAGAGTGGTGTGACTTTAAAAATTTGTTTAGAGAAGTAAAAGTGTAATGGTTGATAGCTACAAGAAGGAAGATAGAAAGAGAGAGTGGTGGAACTTTAAAATTTTGTTTAGAGAAGTAAAAGAGTAATGGTTGATAGCTACAAGAAGGAAGATAGAAAGAGAGAGTGGTGTGACTTTAAAATTTTGTTTAGAGAAGTAAAAGAGTAATGGTTGATAGCTACAAGAAGGAAGATAGAAAGAGAGAGTGGTGGAACTTTAAAATGTTGTTTAGAGAAGTAAAAGAGTAATGGTTGATAGCTACAAGAAGGAAGATAGAAAGAGAGAGTGGTGTGACTTTAAAATTTTGTTTAGAGAAGTAAAAGAGTAATGGTTGATAGCTACAAGAAGGAAGATAGAAAGAGAGAGTGGTGGAACTTTAAAATTTTGTTTAGAGAAGTAAAAGATTAATGGTTGATAGCTACAAGAAGGATGATAGTAAGAGAGAGTGGTGTGACATTAATATCGACCTTCCTTCCTCTCTCTTTCTATCTTCCTTTTTGTAGCTATCAACCATTACTCTTTTACTTCTCTAAACAAAATTTTAAAGTTCCAACTTTCTGTCGGACTGTTGGGTGGGTTTTAATGGCGGCGCGACCAGCTCCCTGGCGAACGAGCTCACCTGGAGTACTTGGAAAAATAAATTTCCCCTTCTTTCAGTAAATGAAAATACTCGGCGTAGCTTAATTCGCCATGGGGCCCGGGGCGCGGCCGGTTATTTAACCGCCACTTAGTACCTTTAAATTACAGAACAAATCGGAACTATTATATAATTAAATGTTAAACTGTTGAACTTTAAATTTTCTAACCTCTTTAATATTGAATATTGATTATTAATTTTTTTAACTTCATCCTAGAAGTCTAAACACTGTAACACACTGACTCCCAATATATTCACCTCTGGTAAGATGCGGGTGCCTGTGAACATTTTCTCGCGCCACTCCTGGCTTGACTGTGGTCTGACATTAATATCGACCTTTCTTCCTCTTTCTTTCTATCTTCCTTCTTGTAGCCATCAACCCTTACTTTTCTACTTCTCTCTTCCCTTCCTTCTCTTCTCCCCTCCTCCTGTCTTCCTCCCGCAGACTTATCTTCCTTCCCCCTCTTGCTTGCCTATATCTGACCGGTAGTAGTTGCCTTTCTTCTTTTAGCTGACATTAACCCTGGCTTCTCTTCTTCTTTCTTCCCCCTTCTTCTCTCTCCTTCCTTTTTTACTTTCTTTTACCTTGTGTCATGAGATCGACGTTAACTTATGCTCCCATCCCTTTCTGTTTTCGTTTATCTGACCGGTAGTAGCATACTATAAACTTTAGCCACGTCACTCCAGGGCGACCGGCTGAGGTTGAAGGAACATAATAGCGGTCGCCCTCGGGTCTCGATTTTAAGCCCCATGGATTTTACCTATTACATTCACGTATTATATTTCGAATACCTGATGATATCACCGGATTCATACGGAACCCGGTCATTGAAATGATCATAGTATAATAAACCTTTCAAGGATTTACACAAATCCATCCTCCTGTCATTTCTTTATTATATATATATATATATATATATATGTGTGTGTGTGTGTGTGTGGGTGTGTGTGCGTTTCACAAGAAAAAACTACAAAGGATTGTAGGTAGAAATATAAAATAATGTAAAATGGTATATAAATGATGAGGGGAGAGCTGAAAAAAACAAGAAAACCATACATTTCTCCCATCAGAAAAATCCTCACATTGTCAATTAACCTGATTTGATAAACAGTGGTGGAGAAGATGTAACAGCAACACCTTGACAAATATATATTCTGTCATCACCAAATGCAATATTCATTAAAATGATTATTTGGTGATTATGCTAAAGAATACTTATACCCGTAAATATCAGCTCTACATGAAATAAAATATAGGATCAACTAAAACCATTGGAAGCCTTGCTGCAGTATGTCCAGTGAGTGAAACCAGTAAAAAGAGAAGAGTAAAGTTGTATACCATGACTAGGATATATACGAAGATTAATCATATATTATTTATTTAAAAAATCCTGGAGACTCGTATAAGCGTTTATCTCGAACATTTTTCTGAGAATACACTGTCGTATAACGAGAATTTCAATATAAGATGACTGAATAGATATCTTGAGATTCTTTTTCCTAAATATTGTTTAGTATTTATAATATGCAGACATTAGCAATATAACATCACACAGTATGTCAGCTGTTAATATTTGTATCTTTGCAGTACTGATAAATAGCAATAGCTAGTGAAAAGGTGATGGTATATATGACCCCGAAATTCTTGATGGGGGCTTAGGAGTGGCGTCTTGGTAACTGGACACCTGGCAGAGCCCATCCCTTTCCAGGTCGGACCACAACCAATTGTTTCCTTGAAAACGACAGGAGAGTGACAGAGAGGAAGCGAGAAAGATGTATAGAAATATATATAGAGGTATAGCCGGTACTTTTTTATCGGCATTGAAAAAATGAAAGTCAAGGTTAACAACAGTGGGATTTGAACTCAGAGCGCAGGAAGCCTGAATGGATTTTGTCAAGCATTCTTTCTGACGGTCAAATTACTCTGCCTATTAGGAACGTAAAACTGCACAAAAGTACTAAGAAAATATACCCATCTAACCAACATCTTTATTAGCCGTTAAGAAGCGTAAGGAATTGTTAACTTTAATAATTAGCCCAACCCTTAGTCCTGATCTAGAGGATCCATAAGTAAAACTATTCCAGCTAGGATCATCCCGTCTTTTTTACACATGTGCAAGGAATCCAGTATCGCAGTGACCAATATGCCCCCTTCTCTAAGACGGTAACATGTTGTTTGAGAAAAATTTGGCTGCTAGTCCTAATAGATCGAGCAGCCACGAAGGTGATCGCTCGTTCGTTGCGGGCAGACTGATAAACAACGATAAGACATTTCCTATTCTTCTTCGTCTTCATATTATTCATATTCTTCGTTGTCTTCGTCTTCATTTTTCTTCTTCAGCAGTACTAGCAGTAGTACACTTAGTACCATTGGTAATAGTTGTGGTAGTTATAGTAGTAAGAGATTTTAACAGAAAGATACTTATTTCTAGAATAGAAAAAAAAAAGATTATTTTCTCATTTTCATTTCTTGTAAAGAAAATAAAAAGAAATTTTAAAATAATACATTTAATGTAACATTCCTCAGTTATGTTTTAAATGTAACTGTTGTTGAAAGTGATGACGTCATTATTAATAAATGTATCGTTTCTAATATTGATGACATTTCTATAAATGCTGTTGTTAGAATTGTTCTATTTTCTTGATTAGAGTATTGCGGTTTTCATTACTGTTGCATTTGTTGTTATTCATGATGATGATGATGATGATGGGGATGTTGATGATGAAAATTAAATTTATAAGTATTCCATTGCTTTATTACATACGTTTTTACTAGTCTACAGATGTTCACTCATATTTACATTAATTTTTCATAATTACCGAATAAATGGTAATCGACTCAAACCTCTCCGTCTTATGTCACGAAATTTACATGAAATTCATACAGTTTTTAAAAATAATCTATAAAAAGTGAATGTTAAACTATAATAACAATAAAAACGAAGAGACGTCATAATGTCTAGCACATGGAACACAGTTGGACAGGAAAAGCAATCAAAGATCTCGTGATTCTTGTTTAATCTTAAAAACTTAACAATTCACAAATAATATATTTATATTAATATTAAGAGAAAATCTTTCTTTACATTTTTATATTTAATATTTGAAATAGTTCAGTAACTGCTGGTCAGGTAAATTATATTATATTAACATGAGAATCGTTAATAAGTTGTATTAATATAAATTAAATATTCTTATTTTTTTGCTATTTTAATTTTATAAAATAAGATCAGTTCTCTCTTAAAAATGATAAACTTTGAAAGACCGTACCAATAATATTGGTCTGGATGCAGTGTTTGAGGACTCTATCCCCACTACCCTCTCAGGAATAAGTGGGCGAAGAAGAACAAGAACAAGAAGAAGAAGAACAACAAGACGAAGAAGCAGAAGAAGAAGAGTTATATGTATTCCCTTTTCTATGTTATGATTAAAAAATGCATGTTATTTTACTCATTGTGCCATAAAATATATCAAATGAAATTTCACATTTTGTCCACGCGATCGGAAAGCAGTCATACAGAATATATGAAGGCAGGAAGGATGGCGTTTACATATTTGAGGATAGAAACTTGAATATTATTATATTTAGGGAGGGTCATGTCCTAATATTGACCCAAAGTAATAAAACACACTCGCTGCTTTGTTCGGTTTTCGTTTCAATGAATTTATATAAATAATTTAGCTGCCACTCAATGTTTATCATTGACTGACTAACAGTTAAAAATATATAACTATAAATAAATTATGCCAAACTTAAATATCATTTTTAGAATAATGCGCTATGTCATTTGGTGATATTGGTGCGTAAGGTTAATCTTCAAACATGCGCTAACATGAGATGCAGCTAATCTGATATGACAATAAACATGTATTAGACAACATGATCAATTTTTTTAAAAATAATTAAACAAACGTATAATCATATCTTACATTAAGTTATTCAGACACTTAGTCATACGGCACTCGCATCTTGTTCAATACACTTAGTCAATGTATGACTATTGTCTGCAAGTGATTCAGAGAACCATCTTATTAGATTTTAGCCATAAAAAATGTTATTTCTGCTGTGATATCAGAAAAATCAATAACAAGATAACACAATATAAATGTATGTATGATTGATATTAAGTAAATTTTACTAACTGCTGTGATTGCAGAGAGCTATCCCACTCCAATTTATCACCGAAGGTTAAATATTTTATCATCCCAATGAATCAGGTTACTATCTGCTTAATATATTATTTATTCTTAGTTTCTTACAAACTACCATGAACAGCTAAAGTTTCATGAAAGACGAAAATCCCATTCTAAATATTCTTTTCTGAAGAAAAAGAAACAAACGACAAACAGAACAAGAAGCACCCCCGCCCCCACCACGACCCCAAAAAGAATAAAAAAAGAGAAACATAATTTTTGTCCCTTTAAGTGAATGCATGCGTATTTAATTTATCAAATTATAGTCCATGCCGCAACAGGGTATGGTTGTGGTCGGTTAGAATATTTTCTACTGTATTGGTTGATTTAATCCACTTACCCAGATGTATTAGCAAATATGATTACTTGAAATGCTAGAAATAGCAGCGAAATCTCCATAAAATTAAAACAACTTTAAAAGCAACCTACTTTGGAAAATGAATTTCCTAAACATTCTTCAAATGTTCAGAAATTAAGAGTTTTCGATCATTGGTCTACTCGATCAGGTTTGACTTACTCTAAACAACAAATGCTGAAAGTGACACAATACAGGTAAAGGGGTCAGACACATACACATACACACAAATGACGCAAAACATAATGTCCGATGCTCTAACGATACTTCCAATCCACCACTTTTACATCCTTCACTTGTAAGTAATGGTTTCTGATTTAGGCATAAGGGCAACAGTTTTATTGGGAGGGAAAGTGGATTAAATCGAGTCCAGTACGTTACTTGTACTTTATTTTATCGACTACGATTAAAGGCAAAGCTAACCTCGGCAGGATTTGAAATCAAAACGCAAAATTAAAATGCCGTGAAGCATGCTGTCCGATGCTCTACCGATACTGCCAATTCACAGCCCTTATAAATAGGGGTTTCTCAGATAGGCATAAGGCCAGGAATTTTGGGGAGGGGAAAGTAGATTAAATCGACCCCAATGCGTGACGGGTACTTTACTTCATCGACCCCGTACGGATGAAAGACAAAGTTAACCTCGGCGGGATTTGAACTCAGATCATAAAGGACCTGGTGTCCGACCCTTTACCGATAGTGCGAATGCACCACGCTACAACCTTTATAAATAATGGTTTCTCATATAGGCACAAGGCCAGTAATTTGAGGGGAAGGGAAAGTCGATTAAATCGACCCCAGGGCGTGACTGGTACTTTATTTTATCGACCCCATAAGGATGAAAGGCAAAGTTAACCTCGGCGGGATTTGAGCTCAGATCATAAAGAGCCGTAACTCTATGCTGCAAAGCATGGCGTCCGACCCTCTTCCGATACTGCCAATCCACCGCCTTACAACCTTTATAAATAATGATTTCTTATTTAGGCACATGGCGTGAAGAAAGAGGAGAAGAGCGAGAGAGAAAGAGTGAGAGTGAGAGTGAGAGAGAGAGAAAGAGAGAGAGAGAGAGAGAGAGAGAGAGAGAGAGAGAGAGAGAGAGAGAGAGAGAGAGAGAGAGAGAGTATGTTATTAACAGACACGCCGAAATAAAAAGATAAATATGTGCATCTGTAACCATATGGAAGTGAATGTATATAATGTACATAAATATGCTGATTGTGTTTCTATTTCTATTAATGTATAGAAGCGTATGTATATAATCAGCCTTTGCATGTATATTTCTGCATTTATTTAGGCATGTTCACATGGAAATGAAATCCATGTCTTTTATCACTAAATTTTCTCACAATTCTAAGTTTCCACTCTATGACATTTAAAACTTTACACCAACTTAATAACTTTTCTTGTTATCTGTGACGTTTTTTCCCCCTTTTAGTCTTGTTAGAATCGACGCTTGATATAATGAAAGGAAATTAATTCCCATGCAGCAATATTTTATTAATTCTCTGCTTTGTTCTTGTAGCTTAAACGACTCTAAAAATATAAGTGGTCCCAAACAAGTGCTTTCGTATTGGACGCATAGAATTATTTAGTGGAGCGAAAATCGCGAATAAAGAACGAGCAATCAATAGCGCATAGTCTAAAAGAGTGTGTAATTACAAATATTTGATTTAATAGTTTGATACTGTCTTGTAATTTTTAAAACACACGTATATATATATATATATATATATATATATATATTGATATGTGTGTCTGAGTAAGAAAATAAATGAATTTAGATTATATTCAAAATGAGTGATGGAGCTTTTGATATAGACTTTTTCTATATCCTTTCTTAACATACGCTTCCTTCTTCCTTCGTAATTTCCCGGGAGAATAGATTGAAACCATTCAGGCTAAATTAACGGTTGTATTACATTCTTGAAATTTATGATACTAATCGAATATTTAGCATAGTTAGAGCTGCACGATGATCGAAGCTATATCACCCCGGGAAGAAACTAGTAGAATTCTAACTACGTAGTAACTCGTTTAGTGCGGGAAAATGTTGATATGTGTAACACAGAAAACGTGCTTATATATGATCAAACTGTATTCATGAAAAATAAAGACGCATAATGTAGCTTTTCATGTTTCGCATATAATTATTTCTACTATAGGCACAAGACGAACATTTTTTTTGTGGGGGGGAGGGGAGTCGATATTATCGACCCAAGTGCTTTATTCTATTGACACCGTAAGAATGGTTGGCTAAGCTAACCTCGGCGGGATTTAAACTCAGATAGTAAGGGGACGTAACTCTATGCTGCAAAGTACGGTGTTCGACGCTTTACCGATATAGCCCATTTCCCGCCTTATATATACCGTAGATAATCTAAATCATTTCCGTCTCATATGTGTTTCCCCATACCATTAATAATTTAATTTTTTTCATATAAGGTGCGTCAAGTGAGTTTTGTAATCAAAAACTTACAGTTCCCAGTACGATTCAATTTTGTTTGGCAATAAATAAATCGCAGTGATAAACGTGATCAGTTGTGGGCATAAGGGGAGAAAATACAATGATTTTCTCATAGACAATTATATATTGGTTGTACAAGAAATGTATGCTTTCCAGTTCGTACATGTTTTGGAAAAAATAACTCTAATTTTATTTTAAGGATATTCTCTCTTTTTCTCTTTCTCAATCCCTCTCTCTCTCTCTTATATATATATATATATATATATATATATACATACATACGAGTAGTGTACTGAATATGTCTCGCTCAATCGCTGCAACAAAAGCCTGGTTGGAATTCCATATTCCTAGTTCAGTTTAGATGGCTTAGAAAACCGGAAACATTGCTACAATAATTGTATGAATCTGAGAGGGGAATATGTTGAATAAAATCATAATTAACTCATCGTCCTGGAACTTTTCAGCACTTTCACGTATATACAATATACATATATATATATATATATATATATATATGTATATATATATATGTGTAAATATATATATATGTATATATAGATGGAAAAGAGTGAAACGTAAATTGATTTCTCACTCTTAGTACGGCTGATACTTAAATGTAAGTATGACTGTATACGTACATACATATATGTATAGAGACGTACAGTAGTTAGTATATATATACGTACATGCATACAGATATATATATATATATATATATATATATATATATATATATATATATATATATATATATGTAGGTACAGGTTTACCGAACATTTATTATAATGTTCGGGTTGGTTGTAAACAAAAAAACAGCCCGAATTACGCCGTACAGTGTTCAGCCAACAATCGTCGCCTTCTAGTTCAACACTAACACAGGAACGATGTACTAGTTTCAAGCTTATTAGCTCTCGTCAGCATCGTATACCTTCCTGCCAGATGATTGAACGTCTGAAAGTATATACATTCTTTATGCATATTAACGGCTGAGCAGCCAAATTTGCATATCGAATGAGTTAGTCGGCCGGGCGCACCGGATACGATAAATGGAAAAGAATGAAACGAAATTTCATTTCTCACTCTTAGTACGTCTGACACTTAAATGTAAGTATGTATGTATACAGACGTACAGCAATATGTATATATATATATATACATACATGCACACATATATATATGTACGTATGGGTTTACTGAACATTTATTATAATGTTCGGATTGCATGTAAACAAACAAACAGCCCGAATTACACCGTACAGTGTTCAGGCAATCATCGTCGCCTTTTTGTTCAACACTAACACAGGAACGATGTACTAGTTTCAAGCTTATTAGCTATCGTCTGCATCGAATAGCTTCCTGCCAGATGATTGAACGTATGTAAGTATATACTTTCCTTATGCATATTAACGGCTGAGCAGCCTAATTTGCATATCGAGTGAGTTAGTCGGCCGAGCGCACCGAAATCAATAAATGGAAAAGAATGAAACGAAATTTCATTTCTCACTCTTAGTACGTCTGACAATTAAATGTAAGTATGCACGTATACAGACGTACAGCAATATGTATATATATACATACATGCACACACATATATATATATAGTCGTATGGGTTTACTGAACATTTATTATAATGTTCGGATTGATTGTAAACAAACAAACAGCCCGAATTACACCGTACAGTGTTCAGGCAACCATCGTCGCCTATTTGTTCAACACTAACACTGGAACTATGTACTAGTTTCAAGCTTATTAGTTATCGTCTCCATCGAATAGCTTCCTGCCAGATGATTGAACGTCTGAAAGTATATACTTTCCTTATGCATATTAATGGCTGAGCAGCCAAATTTGCATAACGAGTGAGTTAGTCGGCCGGGCGCACCGAAAACGATAGATGGAAAAGAATGAAACGAAATTTCATTTCTCACTCTTAGTTCGGCTGATACTTAAAGGTAAGTATGTATTTATATGTACATACATATATGTATACAGACGTACAGTAGTATGTATATATATACATACATGCACACACACACACATATATATATATATATATATATATATATATATATATATATATATATATATATATATATATGTATGTATGGGTTTACCGAACATTTATTATAATGTTCGGTTTGTTTGTAAACAAACAAAGAGCCCGAATTAGCCCTTACATTGTTCAAGCAACCATCTTCGCCTTTTTGTTCAACACTGACACAGGAACGATGTAATAGTTTCAAGCTAATTAGCTATCGTCAGCATCGTATACCTTCCTGCCACATGATTTAACGTCTGAAAGTATATACTTTCTTTATGCATATTAATGGCTGAGCAGCCAAATTTGCATATCTAGTGAGTTAGTCGGCCGGGCGCACCGAAAACGATAGATGGAAAAGAATGAAACGAAATTTCATCTCTCACTCTTCATACGGCAGATACTTAAATGTAAGTATGTATCTATACGTACATAGATATATGTATACAGACGTACAGTAATATGTATATATATACATACATGCACACATATATATATGTACGTATGGGTTTACCGAACATTTATTATAATGTTCGGGTTGGTTGTAAACGAACCAACAGCCCGAATTACACCGTACAGTGTTCAGGCAATCATCGTCGTCTTTTTGTTCAACACTGACACAGGAACGATGTACTAGTTTCAAGCTTATTAGCTATCGTCAGCATCGTATACCTTCCTGCTAGATGATTGAACGTCTGAAAGTATATACTTTCCTTATGCATATTAAAGGCTGAGCAGCCTAATTTGCATATCGAGTGAGTTAGTCGGCCGGGCGCAGGGAAATGATAAATGAAAAAGAATGAAACGAAATTTCTCACTCTTAGTACGTCTGACACTTAAATGTAAGTATGTATGTATACATACATACAGTAATATGTATATATATATACATACATGCACACATATATATATGTACGTATGAATTTACTGAACATTTATTATAATGTTCGTTTTGATTGTAAACAAGCAAACAGCCCGAATTACACCGTACAGTGTTCAGGCAATCATCGTCGTCTTTTTGTTCAACACTAACACTGGAACGATGTACTAGTTTCAAGCTATAGTCTGTATCGTATAGCTTCCTGCCAGATGATTGAACGTATGTATGTATATACTTTCCTTGTGTATATTAACGGCTTAGCAGCATAATTTGCATATCTAGTGGGTTAGTCGGCCGGGCGCACCGGAGACGATAAATGAAAAAGAGTGAAACGAAATTTCATTTCTCACTCTTAGTACGGCTGATACTTAAATGTAAGTATGAATGTATACGTGCATACATATATGTATACAGAGGTACAGTAGTATGTATATATATACATAGATGCATATATATATATATATATATATATATATATATATATATATGTACGTGTGGGTTTACCGAACATTTATTATAATGTTCGGTTTGTTTGTAGATAAACCAACAGCCCAAATTAGCCCTTACAGTGTTCAGGCAACCATAGTCGCCTTTTTGTTCAACACTGACAAATGAACGCTGTACTAGTTTCAAGCATATTAGCTATCGTCAGAATCGTATACCTTCCTACCAGATGATTGAACGTCTGAAAGTATATACTTTCCTTATGCATATTAACGGCTGAGCAGCCTAATTTGCATATCTAGTGAGTTAGTCGGCTGGGCGCACCGGAAACGATAAATGTAAAAGAATGAAACGAAATTTCATTTCTCACTCTTAGTACGGCTGATACTTAAAGATAAGTATGTATGTATACGTACATACATATATGTATACAGACGTACAGTAGTATGTATATATATACATACATGCACACGCACATATATACATATATGTACGTATGGATTTACCGAACATTTATTATAATGTTCGGTTTGTCTGTAAACAAACAAACAGCCCGAATTACGCCGTACAGTGTTCAGGCAACCATCGTCTCCTTTTTGTTCAACACTGACAGATGGACGATGTACTTGTTTCAAGCTTATTAGCTCTCGTCAGCATCATATACCTTCCTGCGAGATGATTTAACGTCTGAAAGTATATACTTTCCTTATCCATATTAAAGGCCGAGAAGCCTAATTTGCATATCTAGTGAGTTAGTCGGCTGGGCGCACCGAAATCGATAAATGGAAAAGAATGAAACGAAATTTCATTTCTCACTCTTAGTACGGCTGATACTTAAAGGTAAGTATGTATGTATACGTACATACATATATGTATACAGACGTACATTAGTATGTATATATATATACATACATGCACACATATATATATATGTGCGTATGGGTTTACCGAACATTTATTATAATGTTCGATTTGTTTGTAAACAAACAAACATCCCGAATTACACCGTACAATGTTCAAGCAACCATCGTCTCCTTTTTATTTATAACTGACACAGGAACGATGTACTAGTTTCAAGCTTATTAGCCCTCGTCAGCATCGTATACCTTCCTGCCAGAATATTGAACGTCTGAAAGTATACCCTTTCCTCATGCATATTAAAGGCTGAGCAGCCTAATTTGCATATCGAGTGAGTTAGTCGGCCGGGCGCACCGAAATCGATAAATGGAAAAGAATGAAACGAAATTTCATTTCTCACTCTTAGTACGGCTGATACATAAATGTAAGTATGTATGTATACATACATATATGTATACAGACGTACAGTAATATGTATATATATACATACATGCACACATATATATATATGAACGTATGGATTTACCGAACATTTATTATAATGTTCGATTTGTTTGTAAACAAACATACAGCCCGAATTACGCCGTACAGTGTTCAGGCAACCATCGTCCCCTTTTTATTCAACACTGACACAGGACCGAATACCAACGTCTCTTCCACTTTACGCGCATATTCGGAGCAACAATAAAATACCAGGAATAACAACCCCAAAACTAGAACCGGTTGAGGAAACCACCCACTATAAACGGAAAAACTGCAACTGCACAAATCCCAGCAATTGTTCGCCATCGGGTTAATGCTTGTACAAAAATATCATTTATCAATGTTACAAAATCTAAACTGGCAATATATAAATATGTGGGTTCCACTTTAAATATTTTCAAGAAAAGATAGTATGTGCATACCCACATGTTTAAAAAACCCAATTTAGCTAGATCTAGGGCCCTGGTGAACCAAATCTGGACTCTGAAACGCACTAATATTGAATACACACTACAATAGTCCGTGGTAAAATGTATCCGTTCATACCGGACTGAAAGACGACCCTGTGAACTATGTTTGGCTGAGGTAATTAAAATAGCGACCAGAAAGGATCTTCTAAATTCTCGGCATGATAGGACATTTAATTGCAAACACAAGGTTCTAAAAACCTTCGCTAAATAAAAACTGGACTAGAAAAAGCTTCGATCCCTAATACCGACATTCTATTCAGGATATTTCCTGTGGCATTAGAACTTTTCACACCTACACAAAGAATTCAATAATATTCAAAACAACCCCATTTTCTTCATTCCTTTCCTCCTTACTCACTATAGCCTACTCTTAATATCTACCTTATCTTTAGTCCTTCTCTACCACCATATATGGTAAACATCAAAACCCTAGCTAATAATAATGGTCAATGAATAATTGTTCCACATCTCAGCAGACGGATTGATAATGTGAAATTCTTTCCGGCCACTCCCTCTCCCCTTTACTGATTGTATTTCAGGCTAATTTTAATTCATTTACATTTTCTTAAACGAAAATCTCATTACTGTATTATTACTCGTAGTGAATAGTTTAATTCCACTACTATATGCTTTCTGATGAAGTGTAATAAATAATTAACTATAGCATATGATTGAACAATATATATAGTAGTCAGCATATGTAGACAATGTATAATAGAGACAGAAACATGTCAAAGCAAATGAATTCATAATCTCCTCACGCCGGAGTTTTATGTTTCCTGGTGAAATACTTGCTTATATTGATATACTCCGTGATTCTGGCCCTATTTGCCATATTCGCCTGCTTGTATATTTTGAAGTTCTTGATACTACTTATTTAGACCAATGTGTACTGCAGCGTTTAAAATAATATCCCGCACGGAAAGTCATTCGATAAATATTCCGACGGTATGATGATTTCAATAGCTGTAAATCCAATTTCTGTATCTCTATCACTTTTACAATTCAGATTTTTCAAACCACATGTTCTAATCGATTACAATGTTAACGGAGTTTGCGCAAAACACCGTTCACTTATCACTTTTCTAATGAGAGGGACAAGTCTTTTTAAAAAAGGTTTTATAATGTGTATAAAGTATATAAAGTATTACCGGTTTCGATGTAGTATTAACATTCATCTTATCAAATGTTGAGTATTGAAATAAAAATTAAAAAGAATTAATAGGAGTTAAAAACTAAAAATTAAAGATTTAAAATTAAAATCAAATGTTGGAGTAAGTTTTCTTCCATCTTTCTTGCTCAAAACGTGGCTGGAGAATGAGTTCTTGGTGGTAGTGAAGATAGCAGCTGTGTTTCTTCACAGAACAAAGATTTCTTTTTTTAAACATCCTGTAATTATGTGTTTGTATATCTGAATGTGTTAATTGGCTGGTCAAGAATTCAAAAGGGGGTGGAGAATTGTAAGCTAGAGGTAAGTTCTATGGCAGCAGCAGGAGCAACGGTATCAAATGTACATTTCATTCCATCTAGAGCATTGCATAGCCCATTGACATGTTAGAATTATTTGTAATTTTTCCATACATCAGCCAATACTTCTACAATAGCTTTAGATTCCATTGGATAACAAACAATAGATTGTTCATTATTATAACAGTTTTGATCATAGATCTTTCTAAATAGGGCCGATCTGCTGTTTAACAACAAATATTTTCCATTATATTGTACAATCAATAATATCACAATCCCTGCCCCCATCCAATTCATGTCTTAGGACAAAGTGAATTATATTTTTTTTTTTCAAATATATGGAAAATACATTGTTTTAGATTGCATTAAAGTTTAGCAAAGGTTCGATAGGACTTGAATAATTTAAATATTGGTTTGTTTTGCTAGATAAAACAAAGCATCTATTTTGGTATCAAATGAAACTTGTTTTGTTCGTGTTTTTCTCAGGGATAATAGATGAGCAAATGAAATCAATTCGCTTCCGTCAAGTTTTGAAACAGAAATTGATTGCACTATAGCACTTCAACACTTTCATGTATTAAATTATAAAGCTGGAAGTTTACTAGAAGCTTTAGTTAGCAATCAATATTTTATCTGTCCCAAACTAGCAGTTGTCGTATATTCTCCGGCAAGATTTGAACGAGAAGACATATGCTCAGTCACTCAAGCTTTGACCATTCTCCGTTTTATTGAAACGCAATGTTAATCGCGTTATTTTGTAAAGAATGTTGGATGTGATCTGTGAGAAAATTGGCTGCTATGTTTAATCTGTTAAACTACACTGTGGAGATCTTGTCATCGAGAGTTATTTTTAAAAAAATGCATTTTCTTTTGCTTATCAGTTGGTGAGATAGAGAAGAGCAATACTCGTTACCCCGTATATTCTAATGGTCGCAACCTGGAAGGGGTATATTTTCCTTATGTCTGTAAGCTCTTTTGATCTCTTGAAGTTGAGTGAATTCCGCTAAAGGCGCCCACAGATCAAATATTGGGGTTAAACCGGGTCGACTGTTAATATACAGCACCGGTGTAGATACCGCAAGGCATTTCCTCGGGCAGGATACCAATACCACCAATCGAAAACGTCTAGCTGGTATTTAATTTTCTAGCATGAAAAATGGCCCATGGTGTGGTTTTTTCTCTGGATGCAGTGAGCCGGAATGAATAAGGCAAATTATATTGTCATGCGCAATAACGTCTCTGCCAATTCATCGACTCACTTTTTATATTCTTTTATATTCTGAATAAATATTCTGCTAGAGTCAGCGATAAACTATCCGGGATATACATTCTTCGATTAAATATTTGTAAATTGAGTTCAATTAACCATACAACGACTGTAAATTATTTGTATTTTACTTCACCAAGTATATAATATGTCTACGTCACTCGAAAAATCACTTTATTATATGAATTGAAGACTGAGAAAATCATGAACATCACTACATATCGTTATAAATTTATGAAATCAATAAACACACGCTTTAACTGACGTTTAATATGAATTATTTCGTAAATGTTATTGTGTTGCATGAAGCTTCAGTTGTGTAAATAGCTAGTAACATATCTGAAATGTGAGATGAGACTGTATAGAGAAATCCTATGAATTGAAGAGTGGGCAAACATGATATTAGTTCACCAGTAGGTCTTCATTCTGCGTGTAAATATTTGTGTTTGTTCCTTATCCGTTTACTTAAAGTCGATAAGTTGATATGTGTATATACTCTTGAATATATACACATTTAGCACCTTCGGTTATATTGAGTAGGCGTGATAAATTTCTCTTTGTCGGCTTTGCCTAAGGAGGTAGGAATCATTCAAGCAAACTCTGCCTGACTTTAATCACTTGTGTACTTTACACAACACAACAAAGTGATGCTAGGAAACGTATTTGTTGAAGATATAGCCAGTAAATTCCTGACCGGACATCTGCTTGCTGAATGAACTTCAATGAATTCCTTTGCAAACAAAAACACAATAACGATTGAAATAAAAATCTTACCCGCTGTGGTTAATCTGAGAACAAACAAACCACTGGCAGTGGACTCGAGAATTGTTTCTAAATATACTTCCAGCAGTTTATGAACCCGCTTTATTTAACTGAAATATAGAATAACTATATTGGGTTGTTTACAATCTATTCCCAAAATAGATATTTTTTTATGAAGCTGTGTAAACGCAGATACTTATTAATAGAAGAAACTAGGAAATGCAAATTTCTTAACCCTCAGTTTAAACTGAAAAAACAATCCATGATATTTAACTACCTCAATTAAAATCCTTCAAGTTATATTAACAATTTCAAATAAGGAAGCAAGAGCACCCCATAAAAACATTACACAATGAAGTTGCTTTATCGAATGGTTCAGTTACACAGATGTGTCATATTCACCCAATAGAGTAGTGTTTCTAACTATTTGGACTTTCCAATATAATAATACAAATATGAGCTACATGTTACAACAGAAATATACAATATTTGATGCAGAATTGTGAGTAATTATATCAGGTATAAACCCGGCTAAAGAAATACTACGGGATATCTACTGCTATTTATCTAACCTAAAAATATTTCAATCAAGAAAAAGGTGTGGATAAACGAATTGAGTTTTCTCTTAGAAATAGATATATATATATATCAGAAAATATTAAAAAAGTAGCAATGGTTAGGATAATAGGTGTTAGAGGAAACAGAAGAAATCAGGCGAATTACCACTAAAAGAGAGCACAAAGAGAATAATAGATACATTCTAAATATAACACAATTTAAATCATTCAGCAAAACATAATTCCTCAAGGGTGGGAGGATTTGAGGAAGGACCTAGAGATAGGCTTTCCAATTTAGATCCAGGATTAATTTAGCCAGATCTGTCAATGTTTAAAACATATCGAACACTGTAAGATTTCGTTTGCTTCGAAATCTTCCTCAATCTATACGTACATTATCAATGAGGGTTCGTATAAAAGCACTTCCTCCTCCTTGTGGAGCATATCCAGAAACTTTATTGCATTATTTTTCCCAACGTAAAATCTAGCTGTCTGAGGGCGTGGAGATGTTAAAACTTTAAGGGAATAAGACGATAGGTGGTCACCTATCTACCGACCATAAAATAGGTATTCTAACACATGTCGTCTAAGAAAAGATTCAACATAAAAAATGAACTGCCCTATGACTGCCCAACCCCTCATGGGTCAATGAACTGCCCTATGACTGGCCAACCCCTCATGGGTCAAACTTTGTAATGGCGAGGGGGCTTTTGTGTCCCATAAATCCAAGAGAGCGTTACTGTTTGGAGCTCTGCTCCTGTTAGGGCCACCCCAGGGAGGCCGGTCTCCCGGACAGGCTCCAGGCCAACAGTGCCTCACGGCGTGTTGGACCGCCGCCCAGAAGAACACCAATATGTTCCGCAACCGACCTGATGAAACACGAATGTCCAACATGGGAGCAGACCCTTGGCTGACCCCACATCCACCAACGAGAGATTGATTTTTTACTCTACTCACGATGATGCTCCTTGGATCGCCGGCTGACGATGACCCCGGCCTCGTCGAGCAAGAAGAAGAAGAATGGCTGTCAATACTTTACAAAGTTTTCTTATTTTTGTCTCTTTGGCGTTTTTTCTCACTCTTCATTCACTCTCTCTATCTCCCATCGACCTTCCTCTCTATCTATCTCTTGTTATGCTTTTTTAATTATAAATGGTAGTAGATACCTTTCTTGGTCAGTCATGGTTTTTCATGGATGTTTAAATTGTTTAAATAAATAAATATATTTTTGTGGGCAGTTGATTTTTCCTGAGGCAATGCCATAAATATATTTTAGTAAATTGAAAGGCAAAATGCTGTAAAGTACTGCCACGCCCGGGAGTCAGTACACCGTCTATTTCATTCGGTCGTTCGGTAAATATTTCCCCAAGATATAGCTTACTGTTTCTTTTCCTGTCTTCTCAGAATTAAGATCTATTTTTAAGATAAATCTTTAAAGTACTTTTAGGATCAATAGTGAATAGAAAATTTCAAAATAAAAATATTTCGTGTATAAATGTACATATGATTATATTAAATATATTTGTATTGTAACAATGTCAAACTATCCACCACAGCTAAAATCATACGAGTATTGAAGTTGGTAGACATGTTTCTTAATGATAAATTGGCTTTCATTCATCAGTCAGGATCAGATCTACAATACGTATCTTCCAATACATTTTGATGAAGTGCATTAGGTACCGATAACGCTTTCTAATATAATCACAAAGTCATCAGTTTTTGAGAAGAGGTTGAAGTCGATTAAATCGATCCCAGTACTTGATCGTACGTTCCTGGCTGATAAGACCGCAAAGAAATATTGCAGAATATTTTGGCCGACGGATTACCGACTTCGCCAGTCCACAATCTTTATATTGGGTAATGATAATGAGATAATTGTCTATTCGTAGAGAAATTGTGGGTGTACAAACAATTACAATGAGAAATTGTGTTAAAAGAGTTTTAATTCTAGAGAGGAATAATATATAGTAGGGATGATAAGAACTGAAGATATAAAGGAATCGAGTTTTTATTGTGGTTGGCAGTTGACGGTATTGTTCTATTACGAGGGTGACTCAAAGTTGACATTGTTTTCCGTATTTAGTTTCTTAACACATGTCTCCGTATAAGGGAACATTTTATTCCACTGATTAATCATACATCCCAATCTCTGAAGCATGATGCATAGCGGGTAGGGTGTTGGATTCACGAGCAGAACGTGATGGGTTTAATTCTTGAACTGAGCAGCGTGTCGCAATTGTGAGTATGACCCCCAATGTTACGTTGCTTTTCACACGTGACTGGAGTTCCTATCATTAAAAACCCCGAAAACCTCCTATGAGACGCAACCTCGTAAGAGTTCAGCTAAACCATCGTAAATGTTAGTACGAAATTTCATTTAGTGTTTTCTTTCAATCTCGGAGCAGGATAACGTTCAGGCACATATTTTGTCTGTGCTTTCATCGTCTCAGCTATATTTTGCATTGTTTTCCCCCATCAGGTTCCTTTGCTTTTATTATATAAATTGGTAATGGGTCATAAATCAATTATATTTCAAACATAGGGAGAATAATTCCATATATCCGCCTTTTCTATAAATATGCAATCATGTTCCCATGAAATAAATCAATAATTTATCAATATTATAAAATAATTATCGAACCATCTATCATATCATCGCATATAATAAACCATCAGGCAATCTATGTTTATTTTCCACGTGATAGTTAGATAGACGTTATTTTGCTGGCAAATTCGGATAAAATTTGTAACCTAGTTATTTGGAGAGCATGACATTAAAATTATTCATTCAAGCTCAATAAATTCTGTATATTTTTACGTTTTTAATTTAAAATAATTTTAGTGTGATTTCATCCGTATAGTCAAATATGGATATACCTACACAAAAATGATTTTAGCAATATATTTATTTAATTTTCTGTTTAATATTTTATTGCCATATTTTTAGTGATCGTAACAAGCGAATAATGTGCGATCAATATTCAAAGCTTGTTTCCATTATGTCAGCTTACTACCTTTTGTATTAATCAATTCAGGTATGCTGGGTATCATATCCGCAAGGATAAAACTGTGAAAGAAAAACAAAAAACAAGCAAACGAACAAACAATAACATTGTAACATCTTCCGATTGCAAGTAGTTTGTTCGCGCATGGTTTAGTCTTCATTTGTCCTTGAAATAAGTTGCTTTGTGGCGAAACTAAACTCTCTTGAGTTTTTCTGTTTATAACCATCATAAAATGGATTTATACATCATTTCTATATAGCAGAAAGATGTTGTTTTTTTTATGCAAATAGTGAAGCGTTTTCCGGCTGTCGGCGCTCTGAGTTCAAATCCTCTCGAAATCGACATTTTCCTTCAATCCTTTCCAAGCAAACAAAATAAAGTACTAGTCTATAGCAGTGGATAAGGGGAATTCTTGAAACGACAGTATTTATCACTCGGTTTCAGATTCCTCACATGGCTTATTTAGCGAAGTCTGCTAGACATCCAGGTTAAGCATATTTCACCCTCTCTGAGTACTATCCACATGTACCTAACTACACTTAAAAAAAAGAAAAAAAAACGAATAGTGGGGAATCATTTTAAGACATATCTGATTTGTACTAATTTTTCTTATAATTTATATATATGCTTTAATCATTATATTTGAGAACTTTTTAAGTAATAAAATATTTCTTTGTATAGATATTCCATTTCATTCACATAATATTCCTCTACCTACATATAAATAGTAGTCGCAATTGTATATAAATCTTTAGAAATTGCATGAATATAGAGATGGGCATTCTCACAATACGTACATAAATTCTCATGTTATCTTAATGAAATTTCCACTGTTATGAATACAAAAAAAGCAAAACACACACACACACACACACACACACATATATATATATATATATATATATATATATATATATATATATATATGGGGGAGGGTGTATATCATTCTTAATTTTGAGTTTTCTCCAGAAAGACATTTCTCAATCTAATAAAAATAACTTTTTTCTATTAGAATATGCTCATATTAAAAGTAAAGTTATCTTGTGATATGTTGCACACACCCCTGTGTCTAAATAGGGAAAGAAGTCCTCGGCACCACTCTAAAGCAGTTACTTTCCACGCAGAATATATGCGAATATCCCGTCACGAGCAAAATAGGATAAACCAAATCTCCAATAATTGAAATTTCCTATATCCTTTAAATCAATTTGACTATACAATCCCACATGATATTTTACAATATCTTTTTTACTAGACTGTTCTTAAAAGAAACATATCCTGAAATTGAATATGGTGATATATGGGCAGATTTTGGTTTTGTTCGGCAACCATTGAGACACATCTATTATAATCTTCTCTGACATGTCAGTGTTATAGATGACCAACACAGGAGTTTATTCTCTCACCAAATTGTTTGTAAAGAATTCTATCTTGATAACGTTTTCTATGCTATCTAGAAATTGTTTTTATAGATATATTATTTTATATAATTGACTGCTTTCCAGTCACTCTGGTGTTAGATTACGTAACGCAATGAACTTTCACACGTCTAACCGTGTCATGCTTTTCTTAGTCTATTTTCTACCAGAAACAAATCCGTAACAGTTTTGTATATTATAGTGTATGCCACAATTCTTATGATTGTATTATACATTGTAATCCCATGTAATAATCAGTAGCAAGTAACAAGTCTTCGATTCCTTTTTAATTTATTGAGAAAAAAAATAACAGTAATACAAAGAAATTCAAACCATACCTTCTACTCTGCTAGTACATAATATCTACCCGAGTTTGATCAAAATGCTACAAATATAGAATGTTATAATGACCTTAGTGTGCCAACATAATTTTGATATTTCCATTGATATTCTACGAGCAGATTGGAACATAAAAATAGAGTGTGTAACGAACAAGATTGTTTAAAGCACAATATTGTTAATAAACGTATAATATATACTACAGGGAATGAATTGGAAGGTTTGTATGGACGATGGATGGAATGTTTTCCGGCTTTCGTTCTGTCACTCTGGACTTTGAGTTCAAATCCCGCCGAGGTCAACTTTGCCTTTCATTATTTCGAGGACAGTACAAAAAATACTAGCTCGTTAACTTCGTCTTCCATATGTCTTCCTCACTCTTCCTGTATCACTCTCTCACTCTCTCCTTCTAAGGACGAAATTGATTGTACTCAGGAATGGCTAGTGATGGGTTCTGCCTTTTTCAGAATTCCCCCTAAGCGCCGTATGTCACTAGGGTGCCCTTACATTTCTACCATGAATCACAGGTCGATATACACAATATATATAATACGGTTATAAAGGTAAAGTGAATAAACAAAATTATAGAAAAAAACATTTAGATTTAATAAAAGGAACGATCGAAATTGACTAAAAGCATATCGAAAACTATATAAGAATATTTGTTGACCCTCCCAAAGTATAACAATATATATATATATATATATATATATCTGTGTGAGTGTGTGTGTGTGTGTGTGTGTGTGTGTGTGTGTGTGTGTATGTGTGTGTGTGTCTGTGTGTGTCTGTGTGTGTGTGTGTGTGTGTGTCTGTGTGTGTGTGTGTGTGTGTGTGTGTGTGTGTGTGTGTGTGTGTGTATAGATTCTGTACGTATCTGTTTTAAAGTGTACATTACTTAGCGATATAGCTTAGCATTCGTAATTACTATTTCATTTAACTGAACAGTTCCATTTTCCTTCGAAACAAGTCCTGTTACTTAAATACATTGAGCTAATACTAATTGATGTTCCTCTTATCCCTATCTCATACTAATATAATTAGGTCCGAATTAGAAATAAATCTAGAGATAGAGCAAGAATCACATTCCCAATCTGCCTGATATAATTTGAAATCATTTCACGAAATTGTCAAGCGTATACATTGAGTGGTTTGTGGAAAATTGAATCTATACCTGCATATTTGCCAAGACTCCTTCATAACCTTGAATTAAAACGGTGACTAATATGTTGTATGAATTCAGAAACTTTGTCTACCTGCGCAACTAACTTGATAATGTAGTCCTTCAGAGTTGCACATTCTTAAAATTAAGGAGCTGCTATTTGATCCACAAATCTGGATGATACGGATTGACCTTGGGCTAAACAAAAACAACACTGATGTAAGTTATAGAATATGGAGTCAGAACATTTTTCTTTGCGTTTTTGTTTATATTTGTGATTCTTGTGATTCTTTAAATCTAAGTTAACTCTGATAGAAATTATTATGATCAAAGTTGTTCTAGTCGTGAAATTCCAATATTTTTATATCTACAGTATCTAACGCGTTCATCTGTTATAAAAACAGTAACTTTATGAGACGGCGGCGATTTGTTTGTTATGTCTAGCAAGTTAAGTTACGTTTACTCCTTTCTTAGCTTTGAAACAATAACTGAGCAATACATTTTTTATGTACGTTTTAGCAATTGCTCATTGTAAGTCCCCAAGCCTATTGTTAATATTTCTATAGGCAATATATTACTCTAATATATGTCTAAAAAAACTATAAGTGTTAGAGGGAGAAAGAAGTAGAGAAACGGGAAAATGGAGGGAGGAATAAATAGAGAGAAATAGATAATTCTAAATGCGGGTATGCATTTAATCTTCATACTATTATTTTAGCTATGTTCCGTTAAATGATGATTAGATTATCACATTTCCTTTATATGTTTCTATACTAAATCACTGGAACGTTTTGCCAAATACTAATTATGGCGATGTTGTATAACAAAGATAGAGATAGTCATGTGATTAATTAACAATGAGTTTGCATATATTTTAATTTTGTTTTGATCTTTTTAATTATTTGAATTTTTTAAACAAGCAAACCAAAACATATGTACTCACACAATATATAAACAGATACACGCACACATAAACTCATGTGTATTCTTACATACACACACCATCATACACACTAATATGTATATATATATATATATATATATATATATATATATATATATATATATATATATATATATATATATGAGTCTGTGTGTGTATGCATGTATATATATATATATGTATATGTATATATATACGCACACGCGTATATACATATACTCAAATACACGCACACAAATACACATACTCTCATGTGCGCACACATGCACGGTCACACACATGTGCATATACATAGAAATACTGTCTTGTCTATGATTAGCAAGAGTATCGATTCTGGTTCCAGATCAACTTTTCAGATATGATGTTTACAACTCTTTCTTTTATTTATGTTATAATCACATCGATTGTTCATTAGTTTTTGAATATTTGAACTACAAAAGTTGATTTTATAATAAATAATACGAACTTTGATCATATGGTCGAGTGTTTGTATTAAAAAGAAAGCTGAAACAATTTTAATAATGGCATTTACTTGCAAATATTAAACAATGAGTTACTAATTTAAAATGGCGACACTGTAATAAAACTGAGCCAAACAAATATTCTGATTCATCGACCAACACTGATATTGGGCATTCGCGTCGAGTGTAGCAGATGAATAGGAAATTAGTTTTCTAGTCTTAATTAACTTGAATTGTAATTTGGCGAATTTATCTGATACCTGATCAAAATATCTCAATCACCAGTAAAATCTATCTCTGAATATATTACCTTCTATATACATAGACACACATACCCCCCCCACATACACACACTACCCCACACACATACGCACGCACACACACACACACACACACGCCCGCACACACACACATACACACACTCACGCACGCACACACACACATATATATATACGTATATGTATATATATATATATATATATACATATATATGTTTGTATATATATATACATATAATATATATATATATATATATATATATATATATATATATATATATATATATACATATGTATGTTTGTATATATATACATATATATATATATATATATATACATATGTATGTTTGTATATATATACATATATATATATATATATATACATATATATATATATATATATATATATATATATATATATATATATATATATATATATATATATATATATATATATATATATATATATATATGTAGATAAATCTACCAAGAGTTTACGGTAGTGTCCAATCCGTATGAAGAACTCAATGTAATCCGGATATCATGGAAAGAAGAGATGCAATGAAAAATCATTTTCGGTGAAAGATAAACGGAATACAGAGTCAAGATGAAATATTAAAAAAATAATGAATAAAACAATGA
>OZ024743.1:194989133-194999133 GCA_964016885.1 Eledone cirrhosa
GTTATACTTTGGGAGGGTCATGTTGCCAATAAGAAACACACGCACCAGTTGTTTTACTCCAATTTATTATAAATTAAAAAGATTTAAAAAAAAAAAAATTATTTATAATAAATTGGAGTGAAGCATGGGTGCGTGTGTTTCTTATTGGCAACATGACCCTCCCAAAGTATAACAATATCGGTTTCAACACACGTTTTCAGATAAAGAATCTTGCTAAACAAATTCAGAAACGATATATATATATATATATATATATGTATATCTATCTATCTATATATATATATATATATATATATATATATATATATATATATATATATATATATATATATATATATATATATATATATATATATATATATATATATATATATATTTATATATATATATATTTACATGTATATATATAATATGGTGGCTGCCAACTCGTTTTGGAGTATGGCCACTACTTTATATCCATGTAGGAGAACCCCTACCGTTGCGCTGAACGAGCGTGACTTTTTAGTCCAGCCAGCGACTTGAAAACTCTGGTAGAAGAACAAGTCAACATCATTGGATGCCATCAGGGTTGCAGGTGTTATATCAGAGTTTTCATTTTCCTAGAATTCTGCCTTGACAAAGGCTAAGGGGTCATCTCACCCGGTGATTTTGGATAGCCATTGACTCTCAAGAGTTGTCTTTTAAATATGTTAATTATTTTCAACTGAACCAGATCAATTATGATATATAGTCATCTGATCCAGAAATATTATATGAAGTAGCGAAACAATTGTAAACGGACATGTAGCTGGATTGGCAGTATCGGTAGAGAGTCGGACGCCATGCTTTCCAGCATAGTTACGTCCCTTTACGATCTGAGTTCAAATCCCGCCGAGGTTGACTTTGCCTTTCATCCTTACGGAGTCGATAAAATTAAGTACCAGTAATGCATTGGGTAATTGCTGGCCTTGTGCCTAAAGTAGAAACAATTATTATTAATATTATTATTATTATTATTCTCTACATTCCTTACATCAAACCAAATTATATTGACAATCTTTAAATAATGTCTTCCTTGTGAAATTTGTGGTCTTGTTTTGCTTAACTAATGAATATTTCCAGCTCTGCGCACCTAACTTCTTTCTATTGCACATTGAGCACATGCCTTTACGCGTTGTCTTCTAACTAATTCACCAATCTCTCCTCTTATATCTCCTCTCCTATCTCCATCTCTCTCTTTAAGATTGGTTACTCTTGAACTGTGTATATATATATATATATATATATATATATATATATATATGTGTGTGTGTGTGTGTGTGTGTGTCTGTGTGTGTGTGTGTGTGTGTGTGTGTAAATACATGAGGATATGGTCTAATACTTCACTATTTTCATTGGTAAGATGACATAAGTTTGATGCAATTTACTATCCTCTGTTCTTCAGTAATGAGAGGAAAGTGGATTCATTAATTACGTCTTGTTAAACTCAACAATCTAAAATAATTTTCTGACACATTTGTTTGACTGTTTTAGAACTATGATGGATCCTCCATCTGATTGATCCTCCGTCTGTTGCCGTGATGATCATCCTGATCATTTAATTGTCATGTACATGTAGATTTAGCAGAATTCACATTATGAAGCAGCAGAATACAATGTAACAAAGCTGAACATTTGCTAATACAATTTATCCGGTCGGCTTCTACAGAGTTTCCGTCAGCCCAGTTAAACTCACAAGATTTGGTCACCTGAGTCTCCGGTAAATGACAATCGCCTAATATGCCACTTTGATGGATCAGATCCTGTCCCCCATAATATCTTAATAATTTATCCATAGCGTGTTTCTGTATGTGAGAGTATGTTTGTATGTGTGTATTTATGTATGTATGTATGTATGTATAAATGTATGAAACTGGGATAACTCCAACATATACCCTGCCGCTCAGTAGTTGACGATGATGTTGATCTTTTCTTCTTTTCCGGTTATAGCTACTGTCTCTCAGAGAGTAGGATTGGCTCAGTGCACAGTCTTTCCTCCCCTTAAAAAAATGCTTTACTCACAGGCAATGCACAATAGCATTAAGTGATAATTACTAATAATGTTATATCGTGCAATGTCCATACTCGTTAAGGAGAGGGCAGCCATCATCATGTATGTATGTTTGAATGTATGTGGTAATGTGTGAATGTATTATGCACTTGCAACTACTTGGGTAGACATAAGGCCGTTGTAGTAACCTACAATATTTACACTTGACAGGGTCAAGGTCTGAACACAAACAATTTCTTCCAAAGGAAATAGAAAACATGTGAGATCTAGAGATAGAATGGGGCCCAGTGCTGGACTGGTACCTTTTGATATAACATTAGAATAATGAAAAGCAAAATAGACCCCACAGAACACATAGAACACGAGCTGATGCGCTAAAGCAGTCTATCCGACATTTGTACAAGTTTGCCACATTCCTTATGTTAATTTCACTGGAATAAGTTCATAGTTAAACATTAACCCATTGAGGTCTGTGAGAAGAACACTCATTTATCAACAGTCTAGAGTTATGTTAATTATGTTCTCTAATTTTCATAGATCCCAACACAAACCTATGCCAACATAAACTAATCAATCAATCAATTTATCTATTTATCTAAGCATCTCTTTCTCTCGGCGAAATTTAGACATTTAATTGTCTTCTAATGTAAACTCTAGTTAACCGATAAGGAGGTGTGCGGTAGTAGATGAAATCTGTGCAGAGGCCAGCTTATGTATCTATCTATCTATCTATCTATCTGAAGATTTGTCTGTCTGTCTCTATCTCTATCAATGTAGCTAGCTATATATATATATATATATATATATATATATATATATATATATATATATATATATATAATTGAATATATGAGAGGGATGAACACCGATACAAGTATGCATGTGTTCCAATTGCAAATGACTAAGTTAGCTAGGTTGAAAAAATACCAATTTAAAAAAATATGGTTTGCTTGTCTCGATTTAAAGTAATAAATCAATAAAAATAACAAACCTATATCGGACAACAGCCATAGATACCCGGACAGATCTAAATCTGTTTTACAAGAATTATTAAGTGAAAGCCACCATTCCTGTGCTCTTCTGCGTGTATCCATAAATTCGTACCTTTCACTTCAAAGGATCTAAGAAAACTGAACGATATGCTGATATAAAAGCACCTAGCGCGTCTCATACTCATGCCGGGTTTATTGAGACTAAAGTTAGCTCTACATAAGGTGCCGAGAATATCATAGATTGAGATAGAAACTCAAAATAGACTTTTACAGTTAAATACCTCAAAGAATCTTTCCGAGCCGTGTAATATAATTGAATATATGGGAAGGATGAACACCGATATAAGTATACATTTGTTCCAATTGCAAATGACCAAGTTAGCTAGGTTGAAAAACGTTATTCTGTGTGTGTGTGTGTGTGTGTGTGTGTGTGTGTGTGTGTGTGTGTGTGTGTGTGTGTTTGACTTAATGTATTGTTGTTGAGATATAATAACTATAATTAGAATATTTACTGAAACTTCCGATAGTGATCAGTAAATGAGTCATCGTCTAAGTATTGGATATGATATACATATGGATTAACTATTATTTTTATATGTTACAATTCTATTGAAAGAAACACCTAAAAATGTATGAGGATAAGTATTGAGATTAGATAGGTTTAATCCTACAACACTCTTTCATATTGCTATTACAACTTCCTTCGGCAACGTTGTGTTAGCTGCGATTAGTATGCTGTCCTCATAGTAAGTTGCATGCTGCATATCATTCTTTCTAAATTACCTATATTATTAATATAGATAAATCTGAGGTCACTGAAAAGAGATGGCCTCATTTATTGTGATAATTGAATATGCATTTATCAGTAATGTGTCCTGTCAATAAGATGCTAGTTATTGTTCTTGTCCAGACCCACGTTTATTATTAAATGTATTCATCACGTAACAATCGCATCTTTCCTTGGCAGCTTATATCTAGGATTTTATTATTCAACGTGTTAGAATCCTATAGTAAGACGGTAGGAAATGATTTGCGAGCGATTAAGATGCTACGCAGCCCAACCGACTACGTAAAGGCCTTTTCTTTGGTTAAGATAACATTTAGATGTTCCATTTGAAAGGAATATAAGAATATGCATGTTTATGCATATGACTTTTGGAATTGCAAAGTCTGTAAATGTATGAAACATAGGTTTAGATTAAACTAGAGTTACTAAAGATGTATATATATATATATATATGTCTGTATTTAATTGGAAATGTGCAGAGTAAGTAATATCATGAAAAATACGTATTCCGAAAACAAGCAGAATAAAGCTGAGGAAAATGTAATCGTCTATAATAGTAGTAAGAAAGAAATATTATAATAATAGCGGCAATGCAACTTTCTCACTGTCAAACGAATGTAAAACGTCCGAAACGTTGCTATCTTTACTATTAAAGGCAACAAAACTTATAACACTTTTTATGAACCCTTGCATATGTTTGAATATGTAATTTCGTTTGGCATTTTCATGATAACCGTTGTTAACTAGCACAATCTGCTGGTTTCCATTGAATCATAACGTTTCTATTCTCTTTTTAATCGCTCAACATTTCATAATTATATTTATTTATCATGTAACACTAAAATTACTGAGAGAAATATCCCAGAGACCTTTCTGCATACTAAATAGTAGTCGATTACATGATGTTTTTTACTTCCTAATATTGATTAGGTTCACAGAAAATCTGGTTCACAGAATGATTCACAATCCCACTCAAAAGTATTTTACCTCACTTTATCATTGCTTCTCTTGACTAATGCAAGAATTCCTTTTTACTGGGTTTTTTTGCTTAATAAATCTCAATATCTATATTATGAAAGGAAATATATTCTACTTAATATTTTTCTCCAGAACTGTTGATTGAGAAATATTTGACTATAATTACTTCCACATTAAAGTAATGTGAAAATGTAAATTGTTTTCCTAATATATATTTTAAATATGTTGTATACAATCAATAGATTTTTATTACTTAAATTCTTTACCTATTCATTGGAAGATAAATTAAGTCATATCTGATGACATTAGCGAAACTCAGAAACCATAATTTTTAATTTCCCATCCAGATGTAATTATAATTTTTCTCATTAATCTTTTCCATGAATTCAATTATTTAATACCCCATTCTTTATTTGTAAATTAGTTTCTTCCTCTCCCATCGTCGTCATATATCTCTTATAATTGCTCCACATTCATAATATCCTCCTTGTCAATCCATGACAGCTTCAATTATTGCGACTTCTACCACAATCTGAACATATGTGAAATTAATCTCATATAGAAACTTCATGCATATTCATGGAAATACCAATCTAGTTTATATCCTCACCTACATCATCTAATCTGGGTGTTCGCCAATATTACAATTTTTTCCGTGATTTATTATTAGCATGTTTTCGGCAGAGATTTATGTATTTTATAAAATATTTTCTCCTGCACCAATTTCTATTTTTTTATTTTCATCGTGAATTGCTGTAAAAAACAAAATTACATTTGCATGTTTTGATTTGAATATAGAACAACTGCTTGAGCATTCTACATTAAACGTTTAATTATCCACCATCTAGTACATAGTCTATTATATGTATGCTGATAGTGAGTGAGATCGAAAACTGTGCTCCTACATAAAAAAACATTCATAGGCAAAATCAAATAAAACTATAGAAAGATAATGTTTCATAGCATCCTTTATTCTGATTTGAAGAATCCCACTTATATATAAAATAGGCGGCGAATTAGCTGAGTCATTGGAACACCGGACGGAATATTCTGCAGTATTCATTTTCCTTTGCTTCGTTCTGATTTCAAATCCTACCAAAGTCAATTTTGATTTTTATCATTTCGAGGACGCTAAAAATGTACTAGTCCAGTCCAGTTTTTGGGGTCGATTAGTACTCTATATCTCTTTCTAGCATCCTCTCATTCTCTCTGATCCTAAGGAAGAAATTGACTATGTTCAAGCCTGGAGAGCAATGGGGTTCGGCCAAATTTGAAATGTCCAAGAAACGCAGCATGTCACCATGTCACCCCTATGATACCACTGGATCAATATATACATACTTATTAAGAACTATGCAGCAATGCATATAAATCTTATACTTTGGAATGCTGTTTACATATCTGCTGAAATAAATAATGATTAAACCCTATTTTAATGGTATTATTAGTGATGGTATTTGTGGAGAAAGCCCATTAAAAGGTAACAGTGACCCTGACCACCAAGGCAAGTGCCCTCTCCCAGTTTTCCACCTTTAATTTACAGACACATACTCAGAGTAGGCCCATTAACTCGGGCCATTCTTGCTTCTCTCACCCATCTTTCAACAAAATACTGGGAAGAGAGCACTTCCCTCTCTACTCTGATTTTCCTTTTCAAATGAAATTTGAAAAAGTCAATCAGGGCATCACCGAAGAGGTAAGTGCTCGTCTACAGCCCTTTGAAACGTGTCCACTATACTATCTCCCCCTTATTGGGGAATTTTTCATTGTTATTTTTTTTATTACATCCTCTGTTTTTTTACACGCAGAAATGTCCATTTGTACCGTCCTGTATTGTCCTGTACTGTCCTTAATGTCTACTTTATGTAAACCCTTGTGGTTAATAAAGAAAGCATTATTAGTGATGATATTGGCGGTGGTAGTAGTAGTCATATTAATAGTAGCACTAGCTGCCGCTGTTATAGAACTAGGAGAAGTGTGGATGAGGAGACGTATAATTATGGGTTATAGTTGTGTAAGATGATGGCGTTAATTGTGAAGGCTGGAGGCGAGAAGTAATGGTAGTATTGGTAGTATTAGTGGTTGTAACCTAACTTTTAACTCTCCAAAGTACTTCAATTTCTCTTCCTCTCCTTATCTCTCACTATTATAAGAAAATGGAGGGCCATGCGCTGGCTGCGGGGTAGCCAAGGTGGACAGAATATATTGCAACTACTAATAATTTTTCCTCATATGTCCAGCAATTTAAATGGAGGGGAAAGGCTATTATAACTACTACTAATTATAAAGTTTTCTAATTTTGGCACAAGGCCATAATAACATCGGTGAGATTTGAACTCAAAAAGTAAAGTGCCGTAAGTATATAACACAAAGCATAATTTCCAATACTGGGACTGTCATTCTACCGTCATCTACTAATAATAATTGTTTCTACTTTTAGCACAAGGCCAGCAATTATCCCAGAGCATTACTGGTACTTTATTTTATCGACTCCGTAAGGATGAAAGGCAAAGTTAACCTCAGTTGGATTTGAACTCAAAACATAAAGGGCCATAACTCTATGCTGTAAAGCATGGTGTCTGACGCTCTAATGATTTCTAGTATAGACACAAGGCCAGTAATTTTGGGGGACGGGAAAGTCGATTAAATCGACCCCAGTACGTTATTGGTGCTTTATTTTATCGTACCCGTAGGGGTGAAAAGCAAAGATAACCTCGGCAGGATTTCAACTTAGAACGTAAAGGGCCGTAACTCTATACCACAAAGCATGGTGTCTGACGCTCTACCGATACTACCAATCTACCGCCTTTCTACTACTAGTAATAATGATATTAATAATTCTTTACAATTTAGGCGCAGGCCACTAAATTTACGGTGAAGGGAGATTCGATCATATCGTCATCGTGGCTGGGATTTTATTTTATCGATCTTGGAATAATTAAAAGCAAAGATAATCCCGGTGGCATGTGACCGCAAAATGCATGGAGCCAGAATTAATATTTCTAATTATATGTCCAATGTTCTTACCACTCTGCCAATCTACCATACTAATAAGTCCTTCTAGTTTAAGTGCAAGGCCGGCAGTTTGAGGAGAAGGAGAAAGTCGATCGACACAGTAATTCACTAGTACTTTATTTTATCTACCCCAGGGGAATACAGCCATTGCTACTGGCACTTTTATGATAGGTTTGATAGTTACTTCAGGCAGTGCTGTGATTACCATCATCGTCATCATCTTGGCAGTATCGGTAGAGTGTCAGACGCTATACTTTGCAACATAGAGTTATGGCCCTTTACATCCTTACGTGGTCGATAAAATATTGCCCCAGTAATGCACTGGGGTAATTGCTGGCCTTGTGCCAAAAGTAGAATCATTATTACTATTATTAGAGGTCAGTGAATTGGCAGTATCGGTAGAGGGTTGGACGCCATGCTTTCTAGCATAGTTACTTCCCTTTACGGTCTGAGTTCAAATCCCGTCGAGGTTAACTTTGCCTTTCATCCTTACGGGGATCGATAAAATAAAGTACCAGTAATACACTGGTATTTGCTGGCCTTGTGCCTAACGTAGAAACAATTATTACTATTATTAGGGCTGTTGAATGGCAATATCGGTAGAACATCTGAAAAAGTGCTTTGTGGCATATAGTCAAGACACTTTACACTCTGAGCTCCAATCTCGCCGAGGTTAGCGTTGCCTTACACATTATCGAGATCGATAAAATGAAGTACCGTTAATGCACCGTAGTCGGTTTAATTGATTTTCATCTCTTGAAATTTCTGTTCTTGTGCCAAATGTAGATATTGCTCTAGCAGTAATAGAAGCAACAGCCACAAGATAATACTAGTTTTGCAACTACATAAGAATGCTCGAGCTGTCGCATGAAAGAAAAATACATTTCTATGGCATGTCTGACTACAGGAAGCCAATCATACAAGGCTCTCGGGCATAGTGGCTGAAATATTATTAGATGACACTGTCAAGAGATACAGTATAAGAGTACATATGACCATAATATGAAAGCAGTCTATAATTAGTTAATATTTAGTACCGAATTCTGCGAGGAAAGCCAATCGTTATTGTTGTTCCTGTCCCTTATGAATGTCCTTCTTTGGATTTTCTTGTTTAATGTTATCAGCGCACTGGATAGTCAGAATAAGTAGGGCCTTGCAGCATATGTTTCAACTCTTCAGATCTACTAATCTCTAAATCCCCAAATTGAGAGAATCATGAAAAAAGTGCTCCCAAATGGGGCGAATGAGGCAAAATGGGGGTGTTTTTAGTTAATGAAAGCTATACCCATTTTCACAAGAGAAGACCTTGCTCATCCACCCCAAAGTGGAACGGGAAGAGTTGACACGTCTTGCTCTTTATATTCTAGGTTTAAATCCCTCTGATGACTAGAGAAGAATGAAAGGCAATGTGTACTTTACTTTTCATCCTTCGTTCATTAAAATAGTGAATTGAAGAAGATGTAATAAACTTTTCCTACTCCAAAAAATATCGGCCTTCTGCCTAAATTAAGAGTTATTATTTTTACAAACGGCTGAGTTCAAATCTTGTTGAGGTTAGCTTAGCTTTGCCTTTCATCCTTACGGGTTCGATAAAATAAAGTACCAGTAATGCACTGCGGTCGAATTACTCGACTTTCCCCTCCCCCAAAATTGTTAGCCTTGTGTCTAAATCAGAAACCATTCTTTTTACAAGCGGTGAATTGGCAGAATCGTTAGAGCGTTGCACTAAACGCTTTGCTGCACTTTTTTACTTTCATTTCTTAGAAGAAATTTCGTCGAGGTCAAATTTGCCTTTTAACAGTTCAGGTTTAATAAAACAAAATATCAATCAAATAACCGAGTCGATAAAATCGACTTTTCCTTCCTCACAAATGGCAGACCTTGTACTTAAACTAGACGTCCTTATATCATATAATATGATATTGTTATTTGCTGTATCTAGCAGGTTATGCAATTATCTAAAGGCTTCTACTTTTTTCAGTACTGCGTAAGTAACTTCAAGAGTTTCATGACATTGTATTTTGTACGTTCTTTACTTATTCAAGAGGAAATATATGTGTACATATGTATGCACCATAGCATCTGAAGGATATATATTCCATACAGTATATGTTACAAAGTTATAAAATATTATATTATGTATATGTTTTATGTATAGTGTATTGTACACACAAACTCACACACATGCACGCACACAGA
>OZ024743.1:195001633-195066633 GCA_964016885.1 Eledone cirrhosa
AGTGATTTAGAAACTCAGAGCAGTCTCTTACAGTTAAATAGCTCTAAGAAAAAAGCTTTTCCGAGCCGTGTAATATAATTGAAAAAACAAGAGAGATGAACACTAATATAAACATACATGTGTTCGAATCGTAAGGAGTAGGTTAGCTAGTGTGAAAAAATACTAACTACAGCAATATGGTTTGTCAAACTTAATTTTAAATAGTAAATTAAGAAAAATAAGACCTATATCGGGAAAATATATATATATAGGAAAAGAGTCAAACGGCTGAGCTTAGGCCGTTTCGACAGCTCACTGTCTTGACTCATTTCCTATTACCCAATCTACTACCTTCTTTGTTATATATATGCATACATATAACGAAGGAGGTAGTATAGTATATATATATGTGTGTGTGTGAGTGTGTGTGTGTGTGGGGGGGGGGATCGTATCAGATCGCTCGTGCGCTGAATTGATAATAGGTAGCCCAGTCCCACCTGTCACCTTGTCGGGGCGTTGTCTAACTAAAGTTTGCTTGGAGAGGAGTATGATTAAAGTCCCCCTGTGGAGTGAAATGCAAAATCCATCAAAAGGTGGAGGAACACTTGCAAGTCAATTTCCATCCAATACCTTAGATGAGTTGATCACTAAGTTCGTGGAAAACATTTGCACACATCTATTGTTATCAACATTTCTAAAAAGTGTTGCTGTTCTTGAAACAACCCTTCTCCACAATAAACAATTCATTTGTATGAGTAGCTCAACCACTGTCCCAGTTCCTTCAGCACGGTAAGGGCTTAGTAAATACAATGATATGAAGTTCTTAGATGATTGCCGTACATGCACAGATAATGTGCTTAGGCTGCTTTAACTCTGAAAGAAATTTGAACTTAGTATCACTAATACCTTCAGTCAAAAGTTATAAAACAGCGTGGATGCGTCCTAGAGTCATGGATTGGCTCATGATTGACTAGGTCATCACACACAGTTATGACTTAAACGATTTCAAAATCACACTTCTTCCTATCTCTCGGATGCTGCACTGAACACAGTAAGGTTAAATTCTATCTTACCTAAAAAGCTTGTCTTCCACAAAAAAATGTTTTAGCTCTGCTCTGGTAATGCACTTTCTGATTGAGTTTCCAATGCCGATCTGTTCCCGTGGTGTAGCATCAGTGGGATTCAGTAATTTCTGATGAAATTCCAACTTAGATGGCCTGGTCATTTTTTGCGGATGACTGAGGATCGCACACCAAATACTGCCGTGCAGTTAATTTCATAATAGTGCACGTAATATAGGCAAACCAGTATCCAGAAAATGGTGATATGCCTGACAAGAAGTCACAAATACCTTTGACATATTTCGCCTGGGCCATCTTCGTGATCTAAGATCTAACACCAAGATTCGATCAAACCCTTCATCCTGCTCCATTAAAAAGTTCTGTCATCTGCACTAAATGTAGTTTAATGTGTAAATCAGCACATGTACTACAGTGCCATTTAAAGCATAATCATAAATATTGAAATGAGAAGACTGTTGAACCCTCATACCACGACATGTGTGTTTCTTTTTATGTAAGTGGGCAGTGTGTTTCTATTCTTAAAACTAAGACAAGATTTACATGTATAATCGTAGATAGACAAAAGGATTTATGTCGTAATAGCACATATATCCGTACACATTTTAATATGTCTACCTATATTTAACATGCGTTCACTCTGGCATGTAAACCTTATACGTATTTGTGTAATGTGTTATCTGTGCGTTTGCTCTCCCTATCTTTCGTACTGCACACATACACACACTTTCTCTTCTCATATGTATATATACTCATATATATATATATATATATATATATATATATATATATATATATATATATATATATACATACAAACATATACACGTGCTCACACATACACACATATATAGATATATATACGTGTACACATACATATATATATATATATTTATATATATACGTGTGCATACACACACACCCACCACACACATTTATATATATACACACACACACATATACATACACACACACATATATATATATATATATATATATATATATATATATATATGTGTGTGTGTGTGTGTGTGTGTGTGTGTGCGTGTGTGTGTGTGTATATATACGCGTGTAAACATGTGTTTGTAAGTATGCATTTATGTATATGCGCGCGTGTATTTGTGTATTTGCTTCCCATTCCAGGCGTGTTAAGAATTATGAATTATGAAAGGAGAAACTATTAATGTGTTTCTAATGTTTGCTGCTTTGAATAACGTCTTCACAGAAAATGTGTTTCCATTGTTATTTCTGTTTTTGTACTTCTGTTCATGGGGTGACTTCAAAGCACTTTAGATATGATTCCTTTTCAAAACAGACACTATAACATGTTGTTGTAAACATACATTTGTCATAGGAGCTGATATGGAACAAGTAAAGTAATGAGCTAGGCAAAAGGAAAGGGAAAAAAAAAGAGAAAAATCAAAAAGATTTTCAAATAAAGTGTTAGAGTAAGAGAGATGAGCGAGAATGAAATAGAAAGAGACAGAGTGATAGATAGAGCGAGGAGAGATATGGCGGTGTTGATAGAGAGATGGGCATAAAGTTAAGAGAGAAAAATAGTGCAAGGGGAGTAAAGATTACATGGATGCAATTGAAATTGAAATGGTGTGAATAACAGTGTGAGAACACATGTTCACTTTCTGGCTGGTCAGATATGCAAAACGTAAATTCATTATAATTTATAGAGAAATATAACACCAACTGTAAAGGAAAACTGCTAACCTATCTGAATTCCCAGGAAATCCTTGGGAATGTAACATTTCCATTACTGAAGTAATTGTCTTTTTCATTCCCTCGCCACATTCATCATCTTCCTCATCAATCACAATCGCTCTCATTTTCTATTAATATTGCAATATCTTTCATCTCTGTATCTATACCCATACGGGCATTATTACTAAAGTAGTCCCATGTCCTATTACTACAGTCTCTATTTTCAAACCATTTTCGTTCATTTCCCTTCTCACTAGCGCTCCCTTCTCATCTTTCTCTTCATACAATAATTATGTTCATCACCATCACAATTTCACATCAATCTCCAATATTACGTATATGTTTGTATATCTAGTTTCACATTAGCAGTTAAATTGCGAGCCTACATTTCGAGCGTATGTGTCTATATTGTAATTTAAATATGACGTAATAGCCCCTGGTTTACTGTGATGAAACCTCTCGAAAAGCTATTAACTTGCCATTTCTTGAGATATAGATGGGATGTTTGGTAACTAATATTACTATGTTAACCATGTCTGCTGCATCTTTAGAGCATTTCAAATTTGGCTTTGTTTGTTAAGTATAGTAAATATTATCTTTTATTTTCTCTACTTAACACATTTACAAATACACATGTTTATATAAATATATATATATATAATATCAAGGGAGTGTAAACACAGAAAATATCTCAAAAGAAATAAATAATTAAATTCTAAAAAAGTCACTGTACTTACTATATGTGCCCTTACCACGGTTTCAGATCCCAAACAAATAGATAATCCAAGCGGATTTCCATTGAGAAAGAGATCATCGTTAGAAGGCTTTTCTCTCTCGGAGAATATAAAATTCCCGAGTTCAAATTACAAACTGGCGTCATTCAGAACTGTCTCATAATGAGTGCAAATGAATGATGAAACAATTTCTTTATGGTACCGTGTGCAAAGACAAAAGCACGATGGTCAGGTCAATCTGTGCTGCTAAAAATAGCAGCCGTTCAAACGACCAAAGGTTTCTCTACCATTGGGGAGAATAATAATAAAAGTATGTGTTCCTACATGTAATTAATACACAGTATTATCTATTTGTTTGGGATTATCTATTTGTTAGGGATCTGAAACCGCGGTAAGGGCACATATAGTAAGTACAGCAAATTTTTTAGAATTTAATTATTTATTATCTTTTGAGATATTTTCTGTGTTTACACTCCCTTCATTTTATATGTTCTGGCTTGTTAATTTATTAACTTGCCATTGAACCACGCTGGCATACGGTCGGACTATACCTGTGTCCCTGTGTGTATTAATTAAATGTAGGAACACATACTTTTATTAGTATACTCCCCAATGGTAGAGAAACCTTTGGTCGTTTGAACGGCTGCTATTTTTAGCAGCACGGAATTGATCTGTCCACCGTGCTTTTGTCTTTGCACACAGTACCATAAAGAAATTGTTTCATCTTTCATTTACTCTCATTCTGATGCTGTTCTGAATGGTGCTTCATCGTAATTTGAACTCGGGAATTTTATATTCCCCGAGAGAAAAAAGCCTTCTGACGAT
This sequence comes from Eledone cirrhosa, assembly GCA_964016885.1. Taxonomy (NCBI): domain Eukaryota; kingdom Metazoa; phylum Mollusca; class Cephalopoda; order Octopoda; family Eledonidae; genus Eledone; species Eledone cirrhosa. The sequence continues at coordinate 195,005,964 of OZ024743.1, forward strand.
GATCTCTTTCTCAATGGAAGTCCGCTTGGATTATCTATTTCTTTGAGATTTGAAACCGCGGTAAGGGCAGATATACTGAGTACAGTGAATTTTGTAGAATTTAATTATTTATTATTTTTTTGGATATTTTCTGTGTTTACACTCCCTTGATTTTATATGTTCTGACTTGTTAATTTATTAACTTGCCATTGAACCACACTGGCCTATGGTGGGACTATACTTGTGTCCCTGTGTGTATTAATTACATGCAGGAACACATACTTTTATTATATATATATATATATATATATATATATATATATATATATATATACATATACATAGATATACATATAAATATATGCAGAGAGAGAGAGAGAGAGAGAGAGAGACATAGTGAGAGAGAGAGAGAGAGAGAGAGAGAGAGAGAGAGAGAGAGAGAGAGAGAGAGAGAGAGAGAGAGAGAGAGAGAGACAGACAGAGACAGAGAGAGAGAGTTAAGATGTATTGTGGTATGACAGAAGAAATCTTAAGAAACATTACTATTTAGTTTGGAAATGACTTATTCATTGGGAAATAGGGTGCAATTTTGAAACGTTAGCTTCAGATTTATCGTAGAAAGCTTATCAATATATAACCAATTCAAAAGGATACTGTTACTAAACATATACAATGGATGAAAAATGTTATAAATATGATAAATGAATGTATAGATTGTAAGGTATGAAAATAGATGTCATCTACATATAATTATATGAACAATTAACATGACATAGAATCTTATTATCATCATATATCATCAAAACACATGGAATTTGTATCCTCTGCTCTCGTTGAAATACACTGAAAATGGTGTTCCATCTTTCAGATAAATTATCTGACCGAAACAAAATTATGGTGAAAGAAAAGAATGTAATAGCAGGATCATTACGATGTGAACTAGATTTAGATATTCTTAATATATCACAGTTTATTTTACTTAATGTTTGTAATATTTCCGAACATTATGAGAAAAACTAACTGTAAAGCTGATATTTAATTAATATACATATAATAATTTGTGAACTCTTAAAATGAAATAAAAGAGTTCTTTGAAATATGTTGTCAGTTATTTAGTTTATAATTATCTCCGGTAATTTAGAAGTACATTAATGATAATCATTACGTAACATCATAGATGTGATATACACACAGACAGACAAACACACACACGCACACTCACACACACACACATTCTATCTCTATCTCACGCACACACATACACACACACACACACATGCATATCTATCTATATATATGTGTGTGCGTGTGTGTGTTGGTTTCTGTTATGCATAAATTCATATTGTATTACATTATATCATATATCTTATATTATACGACCACACACAAACACACACATTCACACGCGCGTACACACACACATATATATCTATATAGGGGTTTTACATATAATAACTAAGACGAATGAATACAGTAGCAATTGGCGCAGAGCCCTGATGCGGTATAAAATAGAGACAAGAGCTAGTTTATTTCTGGTACAAAGATTAATGTATTTTACTCCCTTATGGAAAACCTGGGTTTTTTTTTCACAAGCATTTTATCTAGTCCGGATCTCCACTGTATCTCAGTTTCGATTGTTGAAATAATCTCGCCCCCTTGTATTAATTCATTGCCAGCATCGAACCCTTCAATGTCTGCGGAGATATGAAGTTGAAGAATTTATTAATATCCAATGCTAGGAATTCTTATGGATTAGAGTTCTTTTTCTCTCTCTCTATATATATATACTCATGTTGCACGACATACCATCCAAGGTGCTTGGTTAGGCTTTGTTAATCTCTCCATCTTTTACAGTAAACTTCTCTCTTACTATTATCAACTCTTACTTTCATCCACCTGTTTCCAACCCTATGTTTTAAACGTTTAACTACAGAAATGGAGATGCGAGTGTGGCACGTTTCCTACACGAACATCAATAGCAGCAGCAACAAAGAAAAAACAACAACAATAAAAGCCACAAAGAATTGAACAGTAAAAACAGCAACTGCGATCAGAAAATTGCAACGAGCCAGCGTGGTGGTCTGTATATAGATGCTCGAACTTTTAGAAAAGGCAGCCAAATTCTTCTCAAATATGATGATGGTTTGTTTATTATTTCTGGATATGATGCCAGGTTCTGTTGCCTGCTAATCCCAAGGAGACAAACTTTCCAACTTCAGGCCGCTCTCGGATATTCTTGAGGTAGAGCCTGTAGCAACGGGGCTTTTTGGCGTTCTTGGCCCAAAGACCACTTCCCTATTCACTGCTATCGAGGCTGAGTTGGTTGTCCGCAGTGGTGAGCACCCCCACCCCCATCCCGAGGTGGAATGGCTGTTTCAGCGCGTCTCCCTCGCCTTCCTTCGGGGCAATGCATTTCCCATCCTGTCGGCCTGAACGCAGTGACGCAGGGCATGTTAGTTAATGATGGAGGATACTCGTTCGGATGCCACTTTAACAACTAATGTATATTTACATATGAAGTAGTTCATTATTTTTTTCAACACAAATGCCACCCTCTTAACCTCCCGGAAGGATGAAAGGCAAAGTTTTTCTTAACGTTTGAAGAGAATTTGAACTCAGAACATAAAATATTAAAGCCAATTCTTTGTAAGTGTGTAGTTGGGTGCTCTGTTGATTTCCCCAATAATATTATATCCACAAAAGAAATCTTTAAGAAATGTCAACAATCCAATCTAAAACATCTCGCATGGTAAGTTAAGTAACAACATGTGTATTGCTATACACGCATATAACCTCAAATACTCTCATTATTTAGTGACCCATATTTAACGTCAAACTTCATTTCACACGCTAAGTTATTTATTTGATTTGACACCAACCAATTTTCAAAACTATTTTTCTGTTTCCATTAACATGCTTGGACTTGATTATGTCATGGCATGATAAAATATCGCCTGTTTTAATACATTTGATAGTGAGAAGCTTCTGATACTGAATAATGGAAGCGCAGTAAAATAAGCGTGACTAATGAATGACTACACAAAACCGAAGAAGTTCTAATTCGCAAGTCAAGTAGAAAGTACGTTTTATAGTAAGACGGAGTCAGATGGCATTTTGTAACAATTATTTTTCTTAAACTTTCGTTAATATTCTGGTTCGATTCCACTCTCGTCAATTGATATTATCTTCAACTGTTATGTATATATTTTATTTTTAACAACTATTTATTCTATTGCTGACAGAACATAAGAGTATCGGGAGTTTTTCCTTCAAAGCAACATTTTCCTCCAGTTAAAGTCTTACTGAGGTACCTAATAATTTAATTAGACATAGGTATTATGATTAGCAGAAGAAAAAAACAAATTACTCAGAAGTCACTCTTATACTTTTAGTCATTATACACCTGAAACAAAATTATCTCCAGTAGGATTCTCATCTGTTAAGGAAATAAGAATGGATGCTAATTACAGCATTAATATATTGATTGTAATGTGATTTTAATGATTAGCTTTCCCGTTTAATTCCTTTATTCATTTCCTAAAAACAGGCAACATGCACACTGAAGGGTTTTACATGAATAGCAGGTGTACGAGAGGTAGTTAATGATATTAAAGATGAATAGACTTAATTGGAGGTTGCCGAATTGCTAATGATAGAAAACTGAAGAATCATGTCACAAAATCCCAAAGTTTAAACCGTACCTGCTACTTGGTCGAATTATAATAATATCACACTGTATTCAAGAACGATGAGTAACCTAAAGACCTGATATGTAATTTTAGTTTAACCAATGAGAAATATCACTTGTTATACTTACATAAATATCTCTTTTTCATTATATTATTAATAACTTTATCTTATCTCTTAATTATCATGAATATTCGACATATTAAAACTACTAGGATCTTATCATTCCAACTAAAGTAATCATGCAACAATATGTATTCAATGAATTAATGTTTATCAGAATGGAATTGCTATGAATATGTATTCTTTATAATTTAAATTAAGAATACATGTTTTTTCAGTTAAACCTCCTGCGTAGCAACTTGTAAGTGCTCTGTGCGTATTTTGATTTTTGCTTGTTCATTTTTTATTTATTTTTTGCTTTGCTAAATACTTTTGAGAAATATATGACGGTTACAAGGTCATATTGAATCTCCAGCGCAAATGAAAATGTGAGAGACTTTATGAGATATCAAAATGAAATTGAATACCTGATATAACTTATAAACTTTACATTCGTGATAGTAAAGAAAACTGTGATACTTAAGAAAATTGTTTACAATTATTTCTTTAGATTTCATTCAGCTAGATTTACATATATAAAGCAACTGTTTCTAAATATATATTTTATTTTTTTTCATAACATTTATGATTTATATAGTCGTTAAAAATTTCATCGTATTTAAAAGGTTTATCTTTTTCATAATTGTTACTCTGAAAATGATTTACAAGAAAAACGCTCTCCATATCTTTTAAATATATTTGTATTTTCTACAAATATCTTAACTGGATTTTAATTAAATATGTTATTTAAATATCTATAAATGCAAAAATATCATTGAATGAGATCTATCATCCATTGAGACATAAAATATGTTTATGTATAACGTTAATGCAATAATCTATTGAAACATGGATAAATAATATTACATCCCTAAACCCAATATAAAAATTATAAAATGATGTGAACTGTAATAGAACGTGGCATATAAGTAAAATTACTTTATTCGTTTTCAGATAATGGCATAATGGTGAAACCATACAGCATTAGGTATTCAAAACTATTTATATATTTGTGCAATTCAAGATTATCACCATCTTAATTTTTGAATAGGATTTTACGATAATTATTTAAGATGCTTACAGAATTGTTCGTTGTTACTTCTACAAAGAGCTCCATCTGATTATCAGATATAATATTATCCATTGGAGCCTCGAGATATTTAAATGCTCTCGTAATATAATGTTTTGAGGTTACTACTGTATTTCCAATATTATACTGTTAATTATAATGTAGCAAGGCTATTTAGTTCACTATTTGTGTATTTTGATATCCTAATCGTCTTTGAGTTACATTACTAACATAAAGTACCAGTAACACACTGGGATAATTGCTGGCCTTGTGCCATAAGTAGAAACAATTATTACAATATAAAAAGGAAACTATTTTCCCTGCACTCTTCCAATGTTTGAATATTCCCAGATATTCGTGCGTCGGATAGATCTATCTGTTAAGCAATTATGTCCTGAAGACACCTCTGTCAACTTTCAACTACGGGCAGAACATTGAAGTTACATTTGGCAATTATAACCGATGTAGTGTGTAGACAATATCAATAGAATTGAGGATATGGCATTTACACTTCGGACAAATCCAGTTCAATATCACTTGTATAATTTCAGAGAGCTGAAAAAATGGTCAGGTGTAACCAAAAATATTCTATTCTTGATATCCCATATATCTGACTGGCCGGAAATGTTACATCATAGGCAGTAAGGAATACTATGGGTTCCAATGTCTCAGTTCCTAAATATTGTACTTTCTCTTCTCTGTCACGCATATATATATATAGACATATAACTTTTAGTGATTGCCTCAGCAAAGGTAAGCTCAAATGATAGGTCAACTAACGTTTATCAATCAACAATAAAGCTTTGATAATTTTGTCGCATTGTCTGATATATCAGCCATTTTGATTCTAAAACCGCCTGGAAATGTCCCTGAAACGTTTATATGTATCCAATATCAGACCAACATAATTTTATGTAGGAATCTTTATTGAGTTGCACCAATAACCAGCTTACTAATTGGACAGTTAGTTATATAACTAAATACCTCTAAATACTTGATTATTTAAAACGTTTAAAAAAAATATATAAGCATTCTCTCGCTTAGAATATTGCAGCAAACGGGTTAAATTATGAATATCCATTATATACATATATATTAAAAACAGTAGGGTGTAATTTAAGGGTGATTCAGCTGCCATTTCCAGCAGACGCGCCATTGTTCACGCATTGATAAAAGTGCGTTAGGAGAACAGGCATTCAATGACTGGAAGGGCATACTCTGAGAACGTGGTTCTAGGCCGCATACCACAACTCGAACAGGCCATTTGCCCTCAATATGCAGAATAATTTGTTGTATTAGGGCTTTCTGAATCTGCACTAGGTGACTGTTTGGATTGTTCGTATGGAACATTTTCTTTGATTTCATTTTATTTTTTACTCACTCAATGTGAAATAATTTTATTTTGTAATTCGTTCTTGTAACACAATTATATTTGTCACCTTTATGGCAATAAAGAAGTCATCATTGAAATTAGAAATATTAGTTTCAGACGTTTTGCAAGTAATAAAAGAATGAGTTGTTAGAATCTACTTGAATAGTTTCTGCTCTTCAATGTCGTCTTCTGAAAGAAAAAAATGTAAATATAATACAATGTATTTTTTAATCATCATCGCAAGAAATTATAAACTTATTTCTTAACCGTTATCAATGAAGCAACTCTCTCTCTCTCTCCCTCTCTCACACACGCACACACAAACCGGCGCGCGCGCGCACACACACACACACACTGACATAGAGACAGACACACATACACGCATTTTTTTATGAATCTATTCCCTTCTTTTTCACACACATATAGACATCACAAATGACTATACATGGAAAAACGTTAAACAGGCATGGGGAGAGAAAATATTTGTTTGTTTTTGCCAGAGAGATAGAAGTGAGAGAGAAAAGTGGAGAGAAAAAGCAAAATAGAAGGTATGTGTTCATAAATAATTCTATCTTGATGACTTCTTTCATAGACAAATTGTATTACGTTTTCTTACTACTTACTTGCAATATAAAAATCAACTCTTTTATTTCTTTTACTATGTAGACGGTTTCCTACTCTATTCATTTCTTCACTATTTTCTGCTTTTGTCATAATCATATTGTGATTTTCTTTTCAAGGAAGAATAATAGAGAACTTATTTGAAGGCCCGCACTACCTGGGTCAGTCTCTCGTATTTCTGAGTTTTATTTCTCCACTGTCGTTCAATAGAGTAGGTGTGAAGGAAATATTGAGATTGTTAATGCTAGTCGCTGTCATATTTACAAACACACCCACCTGCAATTGTTAATGTGACGCCCTCACATATATGCCGTAACAATGTCCTTCTCCTAACCAACACTATGAGAATTGGGGAAAAAAATGTTCGGATTTTTAATTTTGTAATGTTCAGTTGTCAAACTAATTGTTCTTTTGGAATGAAGCTGTAACAGTTGTAACTTTATACAACCATCGAGTAATCGACACAAATAGTCTACAAACTCTGAGTAGAATGCAACTGGTATGAGAGAGAGAGAGAGAGTACCAGCTCCAGTCAGGTGTAACTACAGTTAGTAAGGTGTTGAATACATTAATAGTGTGTACAGAACTAGAACTCATTCATTCAAAAGAAATCAGTTTTTTTAAAAGAAACTGCTCTAGGCAAGTAGAAGCCATTTCTATATTAAACATCTTATATATATATATATACATATATACTATTAATATATATATATATATATATATATATATATATATATATATATATATATATATATATATATATATATATATATATTAAAATATAAATATTAATAAAATAGATGCTCTTTTGATCAATTACATTTTATTATACATATTTCGGATGTACAACAGTACGTCCTCATCAGACAAAATATAATGATACATGACATACCCTGAGATGTTAAATGGTTAAGATTTAATCAAGGTAGTGATTAACCCGAGAGAAAATTTTACATATATAGACTAAATTATGAAATATTATACTGTTGATTATTTACCTAAATAATTCACTTTTTTTGTTAATTAGGGTCTCATAGTTATTAATAATCAACAGGGTCTCCATTGTACAGAGCGGGCAGTTATTCGATATACTTGAGTTGCGGTAAATTCCACAGTTCCGAATTTTGTCCAAAGAATGGAGTATTTTAAATGACCATATGAGCTGTGATAAAGAGGTGGATGATTTCCTCTTAGAGTTCGAGAATGAGCATTTATGGTTCGCAAAACGAGCTTTGAATGTGGACGAGGTCGAACCAATGTAGTTGTATGCTTTGTGATCAGTTTTTACGGTGCATTTATAAACCAAATCACTATCTAAACAATTATTTTGCAAAGGGCAATTAGTTTTATTTCTACAATTACATTTTGGTTTAGTATCATTTATGTTAACTCTATTATTATGATCAATATGCTGGTTTGGTTTTATGATTTTGGCGTTTAATTTGGCAATGTTTTGGGCCATGTTACTGGTTGTAGAATTTGAGAATTTAATGGTATGTCTATTAAAAATGGAATGGTATTTGTGTTGAGTAGGGAAAGAGGTGTCAAAAGCTTTAAAGAATAATTTTGCAATTGGTGTTTTAACTGCGACCGAAGCAAGGAGTGCAAACCATATGACTGGTTTAGATCTAGTTCGTATTCTCGATTTATTTAGCGTATGTGTATTTGAATTATAATTATTAGAGTTTGGCTTATATTATTTTTATTATTATTATTAGGAATAATACTTGGATTATTATTATCTACATATTCTATATTATTCATATATCCTGCTCCTTTTAACGCGTTGATGTAGTATTCAGCGTTTTTATCAAATATATCTTTATTAGCTGATATTTTATTAATACGTTTTTGCACACTATTTACTATAGCTTTTTTTTACAGATCTAGGGTGATTTGAATAGTACACTAACATAATTTAAGTTTTCAGTAGGCTTATGAAAAGGGTAATAGAAGCCAGTGTTTAAGTTAAAGGTAACGTCAAGGAAATTAACTATTTTGGTACCATTTTCTACTTCTAATTTAAGGTCGTACGTTTTAAAGAATTCTATTATACTTTTCTTAACTCTATTTAGTTCTTTATTGTTGTGTTTGACCACCGTAAATAAAATGTCGTCCCTATATTAACCACCGGTAATCTCCGAAAATTCCCAGAAGATCTGTGATTTGCGCGGAATCAGATGCCCCCATAGTGATATCAAAGTTTCTATCTCTATCTGAGCGTGTCCAAAATTCGTTATTGAAGTTAATGAGAGTTCTTCTGGCTGTTAAAATTATATCTATTTCATTTGTGGTTAGATCAGTATGCTTATAAGCATATGAGAGGGCCTTATTTAGAAGTTTAGATGTTATAGAAGAATAGTAGCTAGTAATATACATCTGGATGAATTTATAGTTATTCTTATCTTCAATAGTCGTGTACCATTCAATGACCTCGTTTGTATCTTTCCATGAGCTCAAACTAGATCTCAATTTAAGAGTGGGTAATATTCTATCTATGATGTTTTTACTGATTACTCCTATATCCGATTTCGATGGAGCAATCGGTCTAACTGGCATCTCTTCCTTAAAGTTTATTTTATGAGCCTTCAGGTTAATCCTCGGCTGTCTAGGTAAGAATGGTTCAGTTCTTCCTTGTATTCCTAAATTGGTAATTAATTTATAGGCTTCTTCATTAATTTCAGTAAGATCCTCTAGGCTATATATGTAAAATTTTCTCTCGGGTTAATCACTACCTTGATTAAATCTTAACCATTTAACATCTCACGGTATGTCATGTATCATTATATTATTGTCTGATGAGAAATATGTATAATAAAATGTAATTGATCAAAAGAACATCTATTTTATTAATATTTATATTTTAATATTAATAACACCGGAAAATTATTTTCCGCTGAGTGCTTCCAATCTACTGTAAAACTCATTCTTTGACATAATCATTGAATATCGTTTAACACTTTAATATATATATATATATATATATATATATATATATATATAGTTATACTTGGGGAAGGTCATATCTGTGTAATAATATTGCCAGAACACACTCACTGTATGGTTGGTTTTCGCTTCTGTGTCTTTTATATTGGTTAATTTAATTTATTCGGTCGTCAATGTTACCATTGACTGACCAACGGGTAGAAATACAGATACAATATAGACACAAACACATATATATAGTCTATCAAAGTTCTCTCGTTGCATATCTGCAACATCGTCAGTGGTGCTATTATGTTTCCTCCCGTTGCATTGTATGCCTAAGCCATCTTTATTTAGTCTGATTATTTATTTATTTATTTGTTTATTTTTTTGTCTTCTCTGCGCATGCGTTTGCGTGTGCGTATAGTGTTTTGTTTGAGGTGTGTTCGTGTTTGGGTGACTGTGTATTGGTTAATGTATTCTATCTTAGTTCACTAGTGTGTGTTTATATGTGTTTGTTGTTATTGTGCTTGTGTATGTATTTATTTATTTATTTGTTTATTTATACTTCTCTTAGGTCAGTGTTGTTTGTTTGGGTGTTGTTGTTATTCCATTCATTTTTTCTGTTTAGCCTTGGCCTTCTAAGTTCTATTTCGCTGGCCTCTCTGATTTGCCTATCTGCTGGGACATTTCTATGTTTAGATATTATTCTAATATCTATATTGTCTATGTTACCGTCGTGTTGTTGTCTGGCATGTTCGTATAGTACTGAACCGTTACTTCGTCCTTTTAGTTCGCCCCAGTGTTGATCTATCCTTTCACCTATGCTACGAGCTGTCTCGCCTATGTATGTTGTTGTCATGTTTCTGCAAGTACCCTCTGTACACCTTATGCTATAGACTACGTTTCTAGTTTTACAGTTTATCTGGGGGTTTACTTTACATATGATACATTTCCTATTAGTACAGTGGGTTTTCTTAAAAGGGTATATATATATATATATATATATATATATATATATATATATATATATATATATATATATATATATATGTATATGGTGTCTGTTTGTGAGGGGAGAGGTAAAAACAAAACACACAAATAACAATTAGAAAATGTATTATATTAATATTTGTATGAAATGGAGAAAATTGTCTTCGGCCTGTTGGAATTTATTCCTTCATGAACGAACGTAAGAGAGACCAGTTATATATATATATATATATATATAATAAAATAAAATAAAGAAGTCAAATGTTTAAAATTTGGCTTCGTTTATAACTACTATATATATTTCGCTGACAGCCATCTTTGGCTGTGACCTCTTCAAGCAGTCCGAATTAGTGTGGTAGAGACGAGTACACATGTTGTTGAGGTGTATAACTTTGTCAATACTCTGATATGCCCAGTTCCTGGTTGGGTTGTTATTTCACTGAGGAACTGGAACCATATGAATTTAAACAAACGAATATCTGCGTCAAAGGGGCTCTTCTCCTCTCATTCGTCAGTTGTTAGAACATTCCTCAGTCAAAAGTCTATAGAAATTCGTTCTGAGGGCAAGCCCATCTGTAGTTGTTGTTCTTATTATTGTTAGGTACATCTGACCTCTATTCTTATGTTGGTAGTGGTGTTGTTGTTGGAGTCTGCTCAAAAAGAAAATGATAAAGTGGTAGAAGGAATAAGATGGTAAGGGAACAAAATAAAATAAAATAATCGAATAAAATGTGTGTGTGTGTTTTATACCCATCTCAATGTTATAAATATTTGTAAGGTCAAACTTTCCATTGGTCAGTTTTGAGTGCATTCCTCAGTCCAAAGTCTCCAACAACAACACCACTACCAAAATAAGAATAGAGGTCAGATGTACTTAACAATAACAAGAACAACAACTACTGATTGACTTGCCTCAGAACGCATTTCTATAGACTTTTAACTGAGGAATGTTCTAACAACTGACCAATGAGAGGAGAAGAGGCCCTTTGTCGCTGAAATTCGTTTGTTTAAATTCATATGATTCCAGTTCCTCGGTGAAATAACAACCCAACCAGGAACTGGTCATATCAGAGTATTGACAAAGTTATACACCTCAACAACAGGTGTACTCGTCTCTACCACACTAATTCGGACTGCCTGAAGAGGTCACAGCCAAAGATGGCTGTCAGCGAAATATATATAGCAGTAATAAACGAAGCCAAATTTTAAACATTTGACTTATTTATTTTATTTTATTTTACATTACTCCGGAGTAAACAAACCAAACTACGCATTTTGTCGAGTGCTCCAATGTGCATACTGAGGTGTTGGAATACAACCAACATATACTTTATATATATATATATATATATATATATATATATATATATACATATATATATATATATATGTATTTATTATGTTTTAATATCTCTATGTGTGCATTGATTGTGTATACATATAATTATTCTTTTAATATCCAATTGAGTTCTTAAACACGTGGTAAATACCTAACAGGTTTAAATGACCAGCGTGTATATTGTTTTATATTTTAAGATGATCTCCTCTTAACCTCTTGGGGACAGCGTGTATTTTATCTTTGGGAGGACTGCTGGATTTTCGAATCTACAAGTCTCTTCTTAGCGTTGAGGGAGACCATCACTAATCTATTAATGTCGATATAATTCTTATATCGATATTATTTGGGCATCCACTGGTGGGTTTACAAGAGCCCGCTTGTGTATAAAACTATGGATTATATACAAGTTTCTACATAACCTGGAAATTATTTATCCCAAATTGTGGAAAACTTATAACGAAACGGCCGTCTGGAAGGAAAGAGATATTTATTTAATAATTTCTCATATAAAATAATACAACCAGCTATCCACGAAATACTGATTAGTTAGCACCCCAAACACTAAATTGGGAAAATACTTAGGCATAACCTAATGTTTATTGTGTGAGATGGAGTTGGTCAGAGTATCGCTTAAGGCTTTATCTGTTAATGTATTGTATATATATATATATATATATATATATATATATATATATATATATATATATATATTTATATATATATATATATATATATCAAGTAATATTTTTTACCTCCTAATTAAAATAGTTAATTTACTAATTTTTGTACAATATTTCAAAAAGTATACTTTATATATTGAATTCTACTATTTAATACGTTCTGAGTTTCGCCGCGGTCAACTTTGATTTTCATCCAAACGGGCTTGATAACATATATTATCAGTAAATTACTGGAGTCGATATTATCGATTTTCTCCTTATCCAAAATTGCTGGCCTTGTGCTAATTTTGGAAACAATTATTGTTATATTACGCGAAAACAACATCCATGCAAATATTAGACCTCTGTTTCAACCTTGATATTCATTATTCAAATAAAGAACATGTTGTCACTTTGTACAAGACATCAACGAAGACATATTTATATTAATGAAAATAAAACCCATCACGCAGTTGGATATGTAAGATTGTCCTCGGGATTTTCGAATTATTTTTATGAAAACATGTGCGTAAAAACCAATATGTCAAAAGCATGACTCAAAAGAATATACTTTTTTAAGAGTGCCGACATTACCTTCGGGGGTTGGATAATACAGAATGTGATTAAAGCGATACACGTGGACGAAAATATATTTTCAAGAGTTATAAAATACTATTGAATATAAACACCTTGCATAGAATAATGCTATATAAATCATTTATATTTAAGAAAGAAGAGAATGGTTTTACAAATTAAACAAGAAAGATTACAAGCATATTGAACATATCACGAATAAAAACGAAGTTATAAATTTTACCAGAAACGCATAGAGAATACACGTCCTTAAATATCAACATTTTCAAAGCATTTTGAATTTTTCCAGGTGTATGCATACTAATTTTCAAATTTCTCATATTAAAAGGCAAATACAAATTGAATATATAGCCTGCGGTCATAAATAAAAATTAAATAACAAAATATTTCAAGTAATATGCTAAAGATATTCAATATAATCCGAAATGCTGAAGTGATTAGTTCCAATAGTAACATAGAAATGAATAATTTAGCATGACCATAGAAGCTTGATAATGCGGAAACCCTTCACTAGTAAAAGAGATATAACCTGTTTTGGCCCGGTGTGGACAATATAAGACACAGTTTAATTGAATATATTTGTTAGGATTATAAAACAAAACTTGTATTCATCTCTACAGCACAGATAGCATAAAGTGTTAACCAGTTTTATTTTAACAAAATACTGTGGATATTATAGTTTCTCGAATCAATTTATAGTTTCATGATTATTTTTGCTTTTTTAGAAAGGAATTTGGATTCTATTTTTATTATGTTACTTCCATTTTTATATCCTTTGTACAATGTTGTTCATATAATTTATAATTCTGGGGAGAATTCCTTGAACATGTCTCTTCTATAATCGTGTATTATTTGATATTGCATTATAACATAATTTTAGAGTGAGTAATGTGTCTATCGTAGGGAGGCAGCGCTGCTGAGTAAAAGCAGTAAACATTTGTGTTTTATCCAACAGAGTATGGATTCTATAGAAATGCAAAGCTAACAAAAGAAAATCTAATCAGACAATATTAGACCAGTGTATTAAGATTAAGCGGTTTAAAATAAGGGAGAAGTTGGATAAACGAAGCAAAAAGAACTTCGCTCCGGATAACTAGACAAACGAACTATCCTATAGACTCTACAGTGTAAAGTGTGTCATAAAATAAACTGTTTTATTTTAGACGCGATTGGACTTGTTTCGCTTAAGAATGAAATATAATTTTAGAGAGTTTTCATATATTTTGTATCCGCATATCTGCCTGAATGGATGCATTGATGAAAAAAGATATAATGTGTTACCATACATCTAGAAGGATCATGACACAATGCATACACAATATAGTATTAATGGTTATTATTCCCTCTTTTATTGCTGATTGGATTCAACTCTAAAAAAAACTATACTAAAAAAAATTACGATTTTCCAAAATAAAATAACTTATCTGACGAGTGACGCGATTGAAGAAGAAGCTATTTAGCTATTCTTCACCTCTGAAATGCAGCATAATAAGAAATAAAATGGAGCTGAAGAATAAAAGTTTCTCATTCCCTTATTACAAATACTACGTTGGATACCATTTACCGAACCACGACGTGGAATGCTTAAGCTGGAACACACCATAGATTGTTAAGCTGAAAAAATAAATTACTATATATATATATAGTAATAATAATAATATTTATACTTATATATGGTTTATATATAATTATAAATATTGAGGGTAGTACTAAGCACTAGCCAATTACCAGTAAGAGAAAAGGCTCAAATCTAAATTATCAAATGTATTACAGAGCTGAGATACAAAATATAAAACAATCAAATCTTAGTTTAATACAATTAATTGCCGGCAATTGTTTCTTCCAGAGGAATGTCTGGGATCATCGGATCATATACAATGTTTAAACAGGTAATTAAAATACTAGTCTTCAGAACATTTATAGAGATACATAACTATTGACAGTGTCAGTGATATCATGTAGAAAAGCAGGAGTTACAAAAACGATGTTATGTTACAGAAATCACAGTGATGGTGAAAAGCATGGTGAGCATATTATATATAAAGATATTCTTTAAGGTAAATACATCTGCAAAAGATACAAGCAAAAAGGTGTAAGAGAAGATAGATAAAAGATATCATATCATTGAAAAGCTGGTAATGTCAAGGATATATAATGCAAAAATTAATAAAGGCAAGCATGAGGTAAGAGTTATATAATAAATAAATCAAGCATATTTCATACAGAATATTAAAGCATGTTAAAAGTGTTACAAATGTTAAAAATGTTTAAAATGGCCTGCAATATGGTAGAGAAATATGTGGTGGTAAAATGAATAAATGTTGTGTAATGTATAATGCAAAAAACGTAAGTAAAATAAGATAGGTAATTTTCATTCAAGAATTTTTATATTAGAGTTCGTGTATAAATGTATATGTTGGGTGTAAAGCAAATGTATTGAACATGTTATTTTCTTAATTTTAGTTGTAATGTGTTTGAGATGTGTACAGTTTAAACATATGTGTTTAGTAAAGATTAATTCCACTGTATTACTAGCCATGTTAGTATAGGAAATATATTATACAATGCATTCCTATCTTTAAATTTTCTATTAAGAAATATATCCCTTTGCTTTATGTGAGAGTTATATTAAGTGTTAGACGAGGTCTAATGGTATAAAGGACGTTAAATTGGTTTAATGTTATGAATTTAAAAAAATAAACGAAATGATATTCATAGGGGGAGTTAATAACAAAGGGAGGTAATTAAGGAAGTATAAAGGTTGACAATAAAAGAAGGGTTGTTTTATTATTCTAAATTATTGTTTATTATCTGTTGGAAATTATCATTCATTAAATTGTGTTATGAGTTAATATTTATAAATTATAAAATATTGTTATTGATTATTTAGCAATTATATATAAAAGCTATTTGTTATTTTATTTATTCAGATTGTGTAAAGAGAGTTAAATTATTAATAATAAGAAAGGGATTTATATAATATATGGCGATATATAATGGAGTAATTAGTGTTATGGACACTGTCTGTTGTGAACTATTTAATTAGTGTAATATATTATTTTAGTAGTAAGGATGGAGAGCATATTAGGATGCCTAAATTGTTTATTTATTTGGTTATTAAGAAAAAATGTATTTGTATTAGGTGAGAGATCTAGGAAGGAGTTTATCAATATATATATATATATATATATATATATATATATATATATATATATATTATGGTGATAATTTGATAATTAAGTAAGAGAAAAGGATATCAGATAGTATATAGGTTGGTGTGGTTTGTTAAAGTTAAGGTGTAGTTATATAATTACAAAAAGCTAAAGAAATAAACTTAAAGGTAGTAGTAATATAGTAATGTATCCGACATTGCCATATATTAGCTATTTGGTTTGAAATAGTAGAAAGAATATCTGTGGTAACGTGGACACGTGGAAAATATCTCTGATTTTCTATTTAGCAGGTTGAGATTTGAATGAATAATAGTGCAAGACTCAAGGAGGCAAAGGTGAAAGAGTTTCTTATCTGGTTTATAAGAAGGGATCTGAGCTATCACTCCCCATCGTAGCGTATATGGTATATTACTTGTTTTTAATGAGTGTATGTATGTGGATAGTGAAGTTGCATTACTAAGTCTAGGTTTCTAAACGAATGAAGGTGCGAGTTATATCTGGTTTTAAAACTATTCGATGTTGAACCTATATAAACCTTGGAAATTTGATTAGCAATGACAGTACAGGAGTAGACAATGTCTTTAACAAGGCAATTATTACTTAATGGGCAAGTTCTATTAGGTTTACAATTAAAATTGTTATGGTTAATAGTATATTTGTTAAGGGAGTGTGATGTTCAACAGATTTTACTGTTTATACTTCTAGTATTAAGATTATGGTAAGTATTAATGTCATTATTTTTAGTATTATTAATATTAAATCCCGCCGAGGTTAACTTTGCCTTTCATCCGTACGGGGTCGATAAAATAAAGTACCAGTAATGCACTGGATGATTGCTGGCCTTGTGCCTAAAGTAGAAACAATTATTAATATTATTTGCAATATAGTCCTGTACTGAGTTATTGTTAAGTTTATTTCTATGTTGGACATTATTAACTCTTGTGTAATTTGAAGTATTTATTAATCTTTTTCTTGTTACTGCTAGATATATAGTCTGCAATCTTAGGTGTGGTAAAGTAAGAGATTTTAATAGTATTTTGTTAAATAGGTTATGGTATTTATGGTTAATGGGGAATGTTTTATCTATAATTGACAAGAATGCTTTAAGTTTGTTGGTGGAGACATTTAAGTTGAAAGGAGGATTTAAAAATGAATTACTTCTATTCTTATGATTTTTATTTATATTTATGTTATTGTGATTAACTATATTGTTGCGTGTGGTGTTAGGTACAGTATTATTTATATTTTTGTTTTTAACATAATTTTTCTTTATGTGGTTTTTCTTAGGACTATTGTTGTGATGCAAGTTAACTTTGTTGATACCCTCTATACTGTGAGTATATTTAATTTTATTCATGACCATATTATGAGAAATGATAATAGATTGTTTATGAATAGATGACTTTTTAGATGTAAATTAAATGTTATCTCTATGGCCCGAACGAGCTAAGGCTTCATTATAGTATTGGAAGTTACGGTTAAATATAGTCTCGTTATAAGAAAGACTAGATATTCTATTAGATACCCCTTTAATGATTGAGCGCAATACAGATTTTGGGTGGTTAGAATTTATATTAACATAAAATAGTTGTTCATTTGGTTTATGATAAGGTGTATAAGTTTTAGAGTCTAAGTAAAGGGTAACATCAAGGAAGTTAACATTTTTGGTGTTTTTATCTACGGTGATACCTAAGTTAAAGTTTTTAAATATCTTATGTAATTGTTTTCTAGTTCTTTTTATATTAATTTTTTTTAAATCTAAGAGGAAAATTGCGTCGTCTCGATAGAAACCGCCGTTAAGGAAAGCTAAATTATTATGGAATTCGTTTAAGAGAAATAAACCAAGTCTGTGACCTGTTCCGATTCGCTAGATCCCATAGTGATATCGAAGTTGTTAGGTGTATTCTTGAGTGTCCATAATTGATCTTCAAATACAATTATGGATTTCCTGGCCGCAAGGATGTCATCCACTTGGGATCCAGTAAGTTCACTATTATTCATAGCCATTATTAGTGCTTTGTTTAAAAGGATAGGTGAAATAGAGGTGTAGTATGAATTTATATCGAATTGGATAAACTTCTTATTATTACTTTCATTAATATTATTAAACCATTCAATTACTTCTCCAGTGTTTCCGCAAAGGTTAAGATGGATTTTTTGATTAATTTGGGGCTAAATTTATGTAATTTTTTTGGCTAATAATACCAATGTCGGATCTGGTGGGGCAAATTAGTCTAATTGTGGGGATGGTCTTTCAGAGAGAATCGTGGGGGATTAGGGGTGTAAAGTTGAGTATATCTTTCTAGTCCTAATTTACATATTAAAATACGGGCTTCAATATTTATATCGTCTAGGATTTATGAGAGGTTTTCTTGTAATTTTTATAGAGTTCATTATATATACATTTTTCTATATGTTTCATAATCTAAGCTATATATGTTTTTAATTTTATCAGCAAATACTAGGATATTCTTATTTTTATTAAAGTTTTTGATAGTGAAATTTAGGTTATTTAGAAAATTGTTTCTCTTATTGTAGTGTTTTATGTATTTAATTCTTTTAACGAGTGTCACAAGGTCATTTTCAAATGAGTTAAGTAAAGTATTGTGTGGTGGGCTTTTATATGTTTTGAAACCGTATGATTCAAACGAAGGTGCATCTTGATCTTTCACAGCGCGGTTCCTATCATAGTGGAAATCCCTCCATCTAACTCTTTTAATAAAAGAATTGACACTATTAATCAGTAATTTTTCATATGTATCTTTAGATGGGATGGGGATGATCTATAAAGACAAAGGAAGATGATCTTTGATCAACATACCGGTAATTTCATATATGTTAGCTCAACAAGAAGGAGTCGATATTAGTAATAATTGTTTCTACTTTTGGCACAAGGCCAGCAAATTACCCAGTGCATTACTGGTACTTTATTTTATCGACCCAGTAAGGATGAAAGGCAAAGTTAACCTCGGCGGGATTTGAACTCAGAATGGCAAGGACCGTAACTCTTTGCTGCAAAGCATGGCATCCGACCCTCTACCGATACTGCCAATCCACCCGATATTAGTAATAATAATAATATTTATGCTTATATATGGTTTATATATAATTATAAATATGGAGGGTAGTACTGAGCACTAGCCAATTACCAGTATGTATATATATATATATGTATGTGAGTGTGTGTGTGCGTGTGTGCGTGTGTGCGTGTGTCTGTGTGTTCGTGTGTGTGTTTGTGCGTGTGTGTGTGTGTGTATGTGTGTGTGTGTGTGTGTGTGTGTGTGTGTGTGTGTGTGTGTGTGTGTGTGTAATAAGAGGTGATAGTTTTGTTGAAATATTTTGGAATGTATGTAAAATTGAAAAGTTTGTCTATTTAAAACCCGTTCAATGCAAGTGTTTCAATTTGCCAAGGTAACAAGTCACCTGGGAATTGAGAGAGAAAGCAAAATAATAGAAAGTACCTATTACTTTGGCAACCTAGTCAGCTTGCGTTGCATGGCTTTCTAAACAAACAAATGGACATTTCAGTTTCACATACACACACCCACACGCACACACACACACAGACACACACGCACACACACACGCACGCACACACATCTCAATGAGAAATATATGACGGCCGGAATCCAATAACTTCTTTTATCGATACAGACATAAGTATTTCTGTGACTAAATGATTACATCATTAGACTATGACGCAATTCCATCTATGACGTCATCAGATGTCATGAACATAGTAGACTTCATTAAATAATCCTTAGCCATGCAACGCAAGCTGACTAGGTTGCCAAGGTAATAGGTTGACTTTGCCTTTCATCCTTACGGGGTCGATAAAATAAAGTACGAGTAATGCACTGGGTAATTGCTGGCCTTGTGCCTAGAGTAGAAACAATTAAATAATCCTTACAGAGTCAGAGAAAAATAACAACACAACCAAGTTAGGGTGGCTGTTGCAGCGGGTGTCGCTGGCTACTGTCCGCTGATATAATTTTCCGGTTTTTTCTGTGGGGTGCAGCACCAACACCGCTGCACCCTAGACCCAGAGACCATCACCCTCTCCCTCCCCGATCCTTTTCTTCTGTGACCATCAAGTTCTTGTGTTTTTCCTCCTTTTCTTCTGTAATCATCAAGTCCTAGCCTTCCCCCTCCTATTCCTCTCAATTATGGCTTTTATCGTTCTTTCCTCTACTTTTCCACACAGACAGACCTGCCCTTCTTTATCCCTTCCCCATTTGTAATGTTATGTATACAATTGTAAATAACGATGTGTATGCGTATTATATTAAATTAGAAATGTTAATTGAATCAGAAACGTCGTAAAAACTCTATGAGTCTAACATATATATTGAATGGACTAGTCGATTTTCTTCTTATTGTATCAGCGTTGTACTTGCTTCGGCAGTACATATACTAAAATATGTATCAGCTTGCATATTGAACGAAGAAGTATTGCAACACAATACGTTTTGAAACATGATGAATGTATGTATGTATGTATGTATGTATGTATGTATGTATGTATGTATGTATTCCAGTACAACCTGTCCCATGGTCGGGTCGTTGGCGGCTTGGTGCTACTGGTAACATGTATTCCAGTACAACCTGTCTAATGGTTGGGTCGTTGGCGACTAAACTAGCAACCCCAGCAAGGTTTCTTGGTGAGGAGGGTCACTTTCGACATCCTGCAGGATTAAAAACAAAACCTGTCAAAGGGCAAAGGAGCTCTTAAGAGTCAATGGCCATCCAAAATCACCGGGAGAGATGACCCCTTAGCCTTTGTCAAGGCAGAATTCTAGGAGAAGGAAAACTCTGATATAACACATGCAACCCTGATGATATCCAATGATGTTGACTTGTTCTTCTTTTTGGTAAATATCATCTTGGTTAAGAGAGTGGGACTGGCTTTGTGCAGTGCCTTTGCTCACTATAAAAGCTTCACGGCACAGGCATTGCTTTATATCTGGAGATCTCTCTGCACTTGTCATCACATTGTACCATGGGCCCAGCACTATGTGTCAATAATTGTCACAGGTGAAGTGTTTGTACCAGAGTTTACAAGTCGCTGGCTGGACTAAAAAGTCACACTTGTTTAGCGCATCGGTAGGGGTTCTCCTACATGGATATAAAGTACTGGCCGTACTCGAAAACGAGTTGGCAGCCACCATTTATGTATGTATGTATGTATGTATGTATGTATGTATGTATGTATGTATGTATGTATGTATGTATGTTCTTCTGGTTTTATAATTTCACAAAGTTTTACCAATAGAGAGAGAGTCGGTTTCTAACATAGACACAAGACTCTCTCATTGGAATTTACACAACATCAACTAGGTAGATATGTATGTCTGCATGCATGCACGTGTAAATATGGATGTTATTGTATGTGTGGATGTGTATGTTTTGAGTTGTATGTGTGCATGTGTATATGCTTTGTATCTGTACATGTGTATATGCAGTTATTAGATGCAACATTTTTGGAATGTTTTACATATTTTTACTGTTCCATTAATGGATTGTACTTGTAATTTCCTAACTAGTTGTGTTCTTTCTGTTCCTGTGAAGCCTAGCTTTTCAAGATTTGTATTGAGGCAGTTACTAACATACCCCAGTACCCCAACAATCACAGGCATAAATCTGAAGGTGTAATCAGGGTGGAGTATCTGCAGATTTCTCATCAGTTCTGCACAAATATTCTCCTTTATGTATGTATGTATGTATGTATGTATGTATGTATGTATGTATGTATGTATGTATGTATGTATGTATGTCAGGTCACCAGTTGGTGCTACTGGTAACATGTATCCCAGTACAACCTGTTTCATGGTTGGGTCGTTGGCGACTAAACTGGCAACCCCACCAAGTTTTCTTGGTGAGGAGGGTGACTTTGGACATCCTGCAGCACTAAAAACAAATCCTGTCAAAGGGCAAAGGATCTCTTAGGAGTCAATGGCCATCCAAAATCACCGGGAGAGCTGACCCATTAGCCTTTGTCAAGGCAGAATTCTAGGAGAAGGAAAACTCTGATATAACACCTGCAACCCTGATGGTATCCAATGATGTTGACTTGTTCTTCTTTTTGGTAAATATCATCTTGGTTAAGAGAGTGGGACTGGCTTTGTGCAGTGCCTTTGCTCACTATAAAAGCTTCACGGCACAGGCATTGCTTTATATCTGGAGATCTCTCTGCACTTGTCGTCACATGGTACCATGGGCCCAGCACTGTGTGTCAATAATTGTCACAGGTGTAGTGTTTGTACCAGAGTTTTCAAGTCGCTGGCTGGACTAAAAAGTCACACTCGTTCAGCGCATCGGTAGAGGTTCTCCTACATGGATATAAAGTAGTGGCCATACTCGAAAACGAGTTGGCAGCCACCATGTATGTATGTATGTATGTATGTATGTATGTATGTATGTATGTATGTATGTATGTATGTATTATGTATGTTTTTCTGGTTTTATAATTTCACAAAGTTTTACCAATAGAGAGAGAGTCGGTTTCTAACATAGTTACAAGTCTCTCTTATTTGAATTTACACAACATGAACTAGCTAGATATGTATGCATGTCTGCATGCAAGCATATGTAGGTATGGATGTCATTGCATGTGTGGATGTGTATGCCTTGAGTTGTATGTGTGCGTGTGTATAATCTTTGTATATGTACATGTGTATATGCAGTTATTAGATGCAACATTTTTGGAATTTTTTACATATTTTTACTGTTCCATTAATGGATTGTACTTGTAATTTCCTAACTAGTTGTGTTCTTTCTGTTTCTGTGAAGCCCAGCTTCTCAAGATTTGTATTGAGGCAGTTACTAACATATCCCAGTGCCCCAATAATCACAGGCATAAATTTGAAGGTATAATCAGGGTGGAGTATCTGCAGATTTCTCATCAGTTCTGCATATATATTCTCCTTTTCGCTAATATTTGATATTATATTGGCATCTGCAGCTAACTTCCACTAGTGTGCATGCCTTCATTTCCCTGTCCCATATCATATCTGGTCTGTTATGACTGCACTTTATTGGGGTTTTTACTGGAACATTCCACCAGTACTCTTTTGGCCACTACATCATGCCTCATAGGTAGATAGTACCGCGATGACATCTTTGGACAGCTGTTTATGACATGGGTGACATCTTCGATGTTAATTCTGCAGAGTCTGCACTTGTTATCACATCTAGGTATTTTGCCTGCATCCCTATCTCTTTTGTGAATCAGGTTTTTCGTGTTGATTTCCTGTTCTTGGATTGCAAAACCGTATCCTTCAAAGTGGGAGCCAATATAGCGATTGTTGGTCCAAGAGAGACTACTTTCTTTATCTATATTACTCTCACTCTGGAGCTACCTAGCAACTTATCCATGCATGATTTCTTGCTGATAAGCATGCAGTTTTTCATCCATGGATTCACTGCGATACTGCTGACCGACTTCCCTGGGTGTGAGTTTTTGATTATCACACAGGGAATATCTTTCGAGGAGTTCCTTCCCAACTCTCATGATCTTATTCATGCTGATAGACCTGCTCGAGAGACGGGCTCCTACGCTTCGAGGTTCGTAGTTGTTGACGGAGGGATATGATGCGACATTCAAATACTGTGTGGACTGATGTTAGGCCTCTGCCTCCCTGCTTACGTTTCAAGTAAAGGCGGTCTACGAGGTGGGTCTGAAATGTTCCAGGACTGATGTAACAAAAGATTTATTTCATACCCAAACTTCACACTAAGAGTTTTCTCCTGCAAAGTAACCCCTGGAATCTAATGCAGTTTTCCATCCTTTTCTGCCACGCATACATGCACTCCTGGAAGGATTCTTCCGGGATCTTTCGCAGTTCCGTCGTCACGGCCTTTTTGATGTCGTCCACGTCTTCAAGACGCTCGAGCATGTCCTAGCACACTTGCATGCGTCGAGCCTTCTGGTCATCGTTCAGCAGTTTTGGCACCATATTCGCGCACACTTTCCGCATGTCCAAATCTTCAGTGAGAATCTTCCAGATGCGGTCCCGATTCATGCCCAGCTCATTTGCCATCAGTCGAATAGTCAGCCAACGATCGCTACGCACCATCTGCCAGACGCGCTCAACGTTGACCTCAGTCCTGGTTGTTGAGGGCCTTCCGCTCCTGGGGTCATCTTCCACGTCCTCACGTCCTTCTTTAAACCTCTTGCACCACTCAGAAACACGTGAGCGTGACATCGTCTCATCTCCATACACATGCTGCAGCAATCCCAGTGCTTTTGACGGAGTTTTCAAGTTTGTTCGTTGTTCTGTGCTCATTGCTTGACCAACTGAAACAGAGGACATGTATATAAAATTATGAAGAAAAAGGTTTGATCGCTGCAGAGAGCTAAGATTACAGTTACATACTCCAGGGGTATTACTTTGAAGGAGAAAACTTTTAGTGTGAAGTTTGGGTTTGAAATAAATCTTTGGTGACATCAGTTCTGGAACTTTTCTGACACACCTCGTATGTCACTGTTGATGGGGAAGTTTCCGGTATTGTTTAGTATTTTTCGAGTTCTAACATCAATGGCTCGGATTTCGTCTATCATCCAATTGAGTATTCCAAACGTTGATGTCAGGACAGGCACAGCAAACACATTGTGAGCGACTGTTTTGTTTTGCGCAGAGAGTTCCGATGACCATATCTTTCTTAATCCGGTGTAGTATTTTTTACGTGTTCCTTATTACAGGTACCGTTATAGGATGTGTTCTCATCTATCCCCAGGTATCTGTAACAATCCTCATCAGATATCGGTGAAACAGTTAGGCCATTGATGAGTGTTGCTAGATTGGGTTGTTGTTTTCCCCCGCTTTACAGTCATATATTAACATTTATCTTGGTCAAACTTCATTCCTATATTCTTTGAGAATGCTGTAACCAGGTCAAGATTTTTCTTCATCTAATCCATGTTCTTCGCATAGAGTTTCAGATCATCCACAAAGAAATCATGTGTTAGGTTCGTATTTCTGCCCTCCTGCGAGCCAATGATGTATCCTTCACATTTCTTGAGCAGAAAGGACAAAGAGTTTAATGACAGGATAAATAATATCACAGAGAGACTGTCTCCCTGAAATATACCCCTGTGATATTTTATTTTATCAGTGGAAATAGAGTCCTCTTTCTCTGTCTTTAACTTTAGGAGAGTAGCCCAAGAAGAAGACGTCTTCTCTATGACTCTGATAATAATTTCTGGGACTTTACCAAGTCGGAGGGCCTCTATCATTCATGAATGGGGCACAGAATCGAAAGCTTTCCTGTAGTTCAGCCAGACTGCAACCATATTCCTCCTAAGTTGTGGCACCTCCGACATCGCAGTTTAGTTGATTAGGAGTTGTTCAGCTCACCCCCAAACCCCTTTCTTTCCAGCTGCTTGTTCATCTGTGCTGATGTTATTATTTTCACAGTGATCTTGGAGGAATAGGTTCAGGCAGGCTGTATACATCTTATACATCAGGTTCTGGCATGCAATGGGTTGGTAGTTTTTTGCAAAATGGGCGTTTTTTGGTTCTTGGGGACCAGTAATGTTTGTGCTAATGTCAACCATTCTGGTATAAGTGTATCTACCTTAAGAACTTGAGGGTATAGGTCGGTAAGATACCTCCGATAGAATATCATTTTTTTGTATGTATGTATGTATGTCTCATGGTCGGGTCGTCGGCTACCAAACTGGCAACCCCACCAAGCTTGCTTGGTGAGGAGAGTGATATTTGGACAACCTGTGGGATGAAATACAGGACCAGGCAAACGGCGGAGGAACTCGCAAGAGTCAGCGGCCATCCAAATCATTTTTTTTACCTGGGAGTGAAAGGCCCCCAGTTGTCATAATGCCTTTCTAGGAGAGGGAAACTATGAACAAAAATACGGCTTCGGAAGTATCCGATGTTCTTGAGCAGTTTTCTTTTTCGGGTAGTATTTTCGATGTTCAGAGAGTGGGATTGGTAGAGTACAAGGCTTTTCCCCACTTAAAAAAATCCTTCAAAGCACAGACACTGCTTGTTCAGGATCTGATACAGGTTCATGTGGCTAGCCGTAGCCTAAACGTGCACCAGTTTCTGTAATCTTACAAGCGATTGCAATATTCTTAGCAGAGTTTGCAGCCATCATGTATGTATGTATGTTCTTCTGGTTTTATAATTTCACAAATTTTTGCCAATTGAGAGAGTCGTTTTCTAACATAGATACAAGTCCCTTTCATTGGAATTTACACAACATCAACTAGGTAGATATGTATGTATGTCTGCATGCATGTCAGCATGCATGTGTGTGCAGGTATGGATGTTATTGTATGTGTGGATGTGAATGTTTGAGTTGTATGTGTGCATGTGCATATGCAGTTATTAGATGAAGAATTTTTGGAATGTTTATGCATATTTTTAATGTTTCATTAATGGATTGTACCTGTAATTTGCTAACTAGTCGTGTTCTTTCTGTTTCTGCGAAACCCTGCCTGAGATTTGTATTCATGCAATTACTATCATATCCAATTGTCCCAATAATCACAGGTATAAATCTGAAGGTACAGTCAGGGTGGAGTATCTGCAGATTTCTCATTAGATTTCTCATTAGATCTGCATAGATATTCTCTTTTTCGCTAATCTTTGATATATTGGCATCTGCTGTGCAGCTAAGTTCCACTACTGTGCATGCCTTCTTTTCCCTGTCTCATATAATAATATCTGGTCTGTTATGCTTACATTTTTGGGGTATTTTACTGGAAAATTCCACCAATACTCTTTCATATTATGTATGTATATGTCTTCCACATTGCTGTAAAATTTAATGTATTTATTGTTGGGGCTATCTTTTCTAGGGATTGCAATGTACAGTGTTTTGGCCACTACATCATACCTCATAGGTAGATAGTAGCGCAATGACATCTTTGGACAGCTGCTTATGACATGCTTATGACATATTCGATGTTAATTCTGCAGAGTCTGCAATTGTTGTCACATCTAGTTGTTTTTCTTGCCTCCCTATCTCTTTTGTGAATCAGGTATTTTGTATTGATTTCCTGTTCTTGGATCGCAAAAGCGTATCCTTCAAAATGGAAGCCAATATAGCGGTTGATGGTTCAAGAAAGACTTGTATGTATGTATATATGCATGTATGGTCTTGTAGCTCTTGATAGATTTGTAGGAGCACCGCATTGACATACAGTGTTTCTTGGGCATGGTAGGCCTGGCAGCGCCCATCCCAATCCCTCTCCAGGCCTGAGTACAGAGAAAGATAGAAAGTGAGGCAGAGGAAATGAGAAAGCGATATAGAGGAAGAATCGACCTCAGTATTAGATTGGTACTTTTTTTATCGACCTCGAAAGGATGAAAGGCAAAGTTGACCCCTGCGGTATTTGAACTCAGAAAGCAGAAAGTAGTGAATATTTGCATACATTTATAGACAGCCTGGCAGTATCGGTAGAGGGTCGGACACCAATCTTTGACGCATAGAGTTACGGCCCTTGCCATTCTGAGTTCAAATCCCGCCGAGGTTAACTTTGCCTTTCATCCTTACGGGGTCGATAAAAAAAAGTACCAGTAATGTACTGGGATAATTCCTGGCCTTGTGCCAAAAGTAGTAACAATTATTGTTGTTAGTTGGCAAATGTTTTTCGATCAACACTTATACATTTCTAACGTTGTTGATCTTTACATTGTTGTTAAGGAGTCAGTTGATTCAGATGTTTTTTTTCTTTCCTCGAATTATGTGCACGGTGTTGTTATATATATTCAAGTTTTACTCTAAATATGTTTTTTTTTTACTTAATGCATCATTATATGAATTTATAACGTAATGTTTTTTTTTCATCGCAACATACACTGAATAGTCTCTTAATATGTTTAACTAGATATTTTGTTTTTAAGATAATAGTTAGAATTATGTGTGACTGGCTATAATGATAACACTTTCTAGGAAATAAATCTAAATATAATATCGTTAGTTATAATATCTAAACATAATATCGCTGTATGTGTTTTCTTTTTCCTTCTAATTTACTTTCATATCATAATACATATTCAGACAAATGTATTTATACATTTTTCGTGTAAAATAAAAAATTAAAAACTTCTATATTTGTTTCGACTACCGTTCTTTCAACTTTCCTTCACAATAACCCACCCCACCCCCACCCCTCACCCGCTCTCTCTCGTGGACGCAAGCTATATGTTTGATTAAGAAATTTATTTCGCACCACATGGTAATATTTGGATCTTCTAGCCATGACTGAGTATGAAAACTGTATAAAGATCGTTGGATGAACTGTAATTCAAAAGTCGATCCTTGTCAAATTACATCATACTTATTCAGCTTAGGTATTGTGTTAAACAAACATATGTCTATTTAACAAATAGTACATTCACTTAATCGAAAAACAATGTTTGGAGTCAAAATTGTATAACATAACTACTTCTGACTCAGACAATTTTATTGATAGTCGCTCCTCTATTTTTTCCGTGTTCAGTTATTTTATACTCCTAAATAAATAACTGTCTCTACTTTAGTCAAAAGGCCTGCAATTTTGGGTGAAGGGAACATCGATTAAATCTACCCTGGTGCTTTATTTATCGACCCCGTATTGGTGAAAAACAATGCTAACCAAGGCAGAATTTGAGCTCAGAACGTAAAGGGCCATACTTCTATTCCATAAAGCATATTATCCGACTCTCTAGCGATACTGCCAATCCACCGAACTTCCTCTTAAATAAGTAAAAAACAAAGGCACGATACTTAGTTCACCGACATTCTGCCTTGATTTCAGAGGCCATTTAAATTCGTTTCTCTTCGATAACCGCCTTTTTACTCTCACACTGTTTATTCCCTTTTGCCAGTACCGTGCATTGTTCACAAAAGTAAACTACTTTCCCTTTCCCTTCTAAGATACAATCTCTTTACAAACAACCTCTGTCCAAAAATGTCGCCATTTATTCTAATATTCATTCGCATGATTTTTGTTTTTTTAATTTTACTTTCACCTTCTCTATACCCTCGTTGTCTCTTTCATTTGACGCATTCTTTTCCGTTTTCATTTTCGTCTTCTTTTTTCTTTTTTCTTTTTTCTTTTTTCTTTTTTCTTTTTTCTTTTTTCTTTTTTCTTTTTTCTTTTTTCTTCAACGTCTTATTCTTTTTCTTCTCGTCATCGTCCCTCTCTCTATCTATCTATCTATCTATCTATCTATCTCTCTGAAAGATTAATCTTTTAATGTCTTGTGCATGATGCATTATATTACCAGCTTCAATATTTAATAAGACTTCGGTATGGATCCAAAACTTTTTATTTGTGATCATTTTCAGTAGATAAAGATATGTCTTATCCTAAACATTGATCTGTTCAAGTATGAAACCAGGCTGTATCTAATGCACACACACACACACATATATATATATATATATAAATATATATATTCGACTGATACAGAGCTCTCTCATCTTTCAATAATTAGTACGCTACACACACTCACACACACACACCTGTGCGCGTGTGCCTGTATATATTTTGGTCTCTGGTTATGTACATAACACCATTCCATATTCATTAAATTGAAGATTATTCTAAAAGTTACGAATGCTATTATCCAAATTTTACTAACATGCTTATGAATTTTTCATAGATTTTATTCTTATCTAAATTGTGCCACTACAATATTGAATCAGCATACAAGTCCCAATATAATATATGTATATATTGGAAAATTGTTTACTTAAAGCTATTTTTTCAAATATAATTAACTTTGGTTTTTCCCAACGCAATATTACGTTCGGTAACGTGTATTATTTATTAATTTCAAAGATTTAGAGACAGATCAACAATTGAAACAAACTATAGGCAATAACATGTAATCTCCCCTCACACATTTTATCATAAGACACTGCTAATTTGTTATTCTTCTTCTTCCCCAACTTATTGCTGAGAGTGCCGTTGGGGCAGAGTCCTCAAAAACTCCTCCTAGCGGGTCCTATCAGAAGCAACCGTCTCCAAGTGATCCGGCTGGATTCCCAGGTGTGACCAGCCAATCTCATGGATGTAAACCAACAATCTCGTTCGAGGTCTAACGCTGGGACTCTTGCCGGTTGGTTTTGCCCGTAAAATACAATCTAGCCACATTGTATTGGAGCTGTGATCGCTCAATTCGGAGATGTAGCGTCTCTACCTGGAGTGATCTATGCACAATGAATCCCATATTGGCCGCTTGTATTCATGATCGTATTCTTTCGGTCATTACTCTTTTGTTCTTCTTAAGAAAAATACCAGCCTAGATGGACATTGTGATTTCACGATAATTACAACTATGTATACATCATATGTTCTCCCTTGTCTTTCATATTTTACACCCTTCTTTTCTTGCACCACTTTAATATTTCTTTACTAAGGTAGCGTCAGTTCAACAAACAGAGGATTTTTCTTATATTAGTAAGTGTTACTGCAATATCACTTTGGAATTCGATTGACCATCCTTAACACCAACTACTTACATATTCCAATCATTAGCACCATATATAAATGTGGCTATCAGTGTTTTCCTCCGTTTATCATCCTGTCTTCTCTCCCCCCATCTTCTTTCTAGAATAGTATCTGCTACAACTTTGTGTTGGCTCCTATTGTATAGACTCTGGTGCGTGGCTGTTAAGTGCTTCATCATAAATACTCAGGAATTATTTATACTATCATGCATCTTCTGCTCTCAGTATATTTTCCATTGCTACCTGACAACAATCAGTATTATCATGTTCTCCTTTCCAGTGCGGGGATTGATATGCATGGTGTACCTTTGTTATTAGCACAACATGCTTACTTTGTTCAACTGCATTACATTTTGCTCCTACTTTCACGCTGTTTTATTAAACCCTCATCTTCTTTAATATAATGAATTTCATGGGCCACAATATATCAGTTACTTTTGCTATTCTGAAATGATCTCCGATCTCCAATCTATGTTCGACAGCGGATCTGTCACTTGTTTCATTTTCAGGGCGGTCTCTGCCAACTAAATACAATTTCTTATGCTCGATTTCCTTCCTGTTAACTCTATTGACTGACCCGACCTCACAATCACAATAGGATCCAGCGTATCATGTAGAATTATGTAGTAAACAGCTTTCCTACAATAAGCGCCTGATGTAAATGGCAGCTGGAGTTTCACAGTATCACTCACAAAGCGCGACCCTTGTAAAGCATGACGGAAGACGATGTTACTCTTGCAAGAACTTGCTAGCACTTACACATATTTATGAAATTATAAACACATACGCATACATGCATACATGAATACATACATTACACCACACACACACACACAGAGACACATGCACATACACCCACACACCCACTGTTCATCTTTGTATGCCTAATGCATTGCTGGTGTGGAAGATTTCGTTTCTAACATTGAAGATTTTGATAAGTAAGGTAAATTCGTAACACTTGGGTGTGTTTAATATCAAATTTCATAGGAATTTAAAAATATTATTCATTTAGTTCATATATTTATCTATATACAAAAGGAATTGTATACTATATACACGAGCGTGAAACATAACGAGTGTCGATTCAGAAGTTGCAGAAGAATAAAAAGATTTTCAACGAAGTGATCGAATATAATGTTGACAGTTGACAAGTCAACCAGTTGTATGAAAACATCTAAATCAATAAAGTTCATAGTAGTTTAACAAGTCTTTCAATGTGCTCATCACTCATGTATCACATCAACACACTCCCTCTGAATTATTATATATTTCATTGGTTTTGTAAGGGACGAGCGCTACGATGTTAAATTTTAAAAAAACATGATATTTTATTCCTTAGATACTTGAAACTATAGTTTGATTTTTAATGATTGTAAATTTTGGTGATAACTTATGTTACTTAGTATTAAGATGTCACTTGTTAATACAACGACATCCAGCTGAGAACAATTCTATAGTAATTTTGTTTCAAAGGTTAGATATATTTCTTTGCCAGACTAAACAGAATATATAGTTCATTATTAGCCATTTTACCAAATTCCACATATTTGCACGCCTCGTGAATGGAGTGGTTTCAGCAATTAGAATAATTTCCTTCGGAAAATATATCTCAAGTTCTTAACAATGGAATAATGATACTTGCTTCAAGCAACGTTATCAATGTTTATATAACAATAAAAGTAGAGATCATTAGATTTCTACTTTAGGCACAAGACCAGCAATTTGAAGGGGAGGGAAAGTCAATTAAATCAATCTCAATGCATTACTGGTACTTTATTTTATCGACCCAGTAAGGATGAAAGGCAAAGCTCACATCGGCAGGATTTTAACTCAGAATGTAAAGGGCCATAACTCTATGATGCAGAGCATAGTGTCTGACGATGTATCTATATTGGTTTAGTCAAAAGGCAAACAATTTTGGGGGAGGGGAAAGTCAATTAAATCGACCCCACTACGTTACTGGTACTTTATTTTATCGATCCCTTAATGATGAAAGGCAAAGCAAACTTCGGCTTGATTTGAACTCAGAATGTGAAAGGACGTACCTCTATACCCCGAAGCAAGGTGTCCGACGCTCTACCGATACTGTCAATTATTTCTTTATTAACCACCCACGGCTTACATCACGAAAACATTGAAAGGGAAGGTATAATGTGGCTTTCTCCGTATAAGAAAATTCGAACAAAAGAAAATTCCCCAATGGAGGTGTTTTCAGAAAATCACTCGTATTGAAAATCTCCCCAAAAAGCCTCTACAAACCTGACCACCAAAGCAAGTGGCCCCTCCCATTGCCTTCCTCCAATCTACAGGTGCATACTCTAAGCAGGCCCTTTCACCCTGACCCTGCTCGTCATGCATATTCTACTTTATACAAACTACCTAGTAGGTAGCAATTCGATCTCCATCCTAATTTTCTTCTTCAAATGAAAGCTGAAAAAAATTGACCGGGCTTCGCAAAAGAGGAAAGTGCTTATCTTCAACCCTTTCAGGCGTGGATGCCATTGGCACTACGCAGACAAAAACACTCTGCCTCTCCTGGCTAAAGGCAAGCTCCGGGGCGATCTTCACTTAGCTCCTAGCCGAATTCGTCCTACACTTGACAGCAGGTGTTCGAAATATATCCACAAATCCGGCTTGAACAAGGGACGAGTGATGGTTACATCGATCTGCACGCTCTCCTCCAGTGACTGAGCATTGCTGACTTGAGGTTTTATATCGAACTCCTTCCGTCACGTGTAAGATGAGCCCTGCTATGAGCTGAGTCCACCGCCTTCCGTTAGCCAGGAAGAGCAGACTGTTTTTATATATAATCTGTTTTATATATAATCTGTTTTTATATATATATATATATATATTAGTATCAGTGCTCTGAAATAGCAATGTATGTATGAATGTATTAGTATATTTGATAATATACTGTATATTTATTTTAAAACATTTTGAAGACCATTCGCTATGAGGTTTAAAGTAATGACTATGTCATTTACTTTGTCTAGGCAAAAATAGACGGAAGCAACAGACAGCTGTTTCTCGTTTGTTAACGGTTATCAAGATTGCTTATCGACTCGCTTCTGCCGAGACTTATCGAAGCTGGATTCTTATAGAATTCCAGTGATGTTTAAGAGCTGATTAAGCAGAGCAGTTGCCGGTTCCAGCAAAAATTAGAAATTAGTATTAGTGCTCTGAAATAGCGATGTATAGGAAAAGAGTCAGGACCCCGACGGCTGAGATGTGTGTGTGTGTGTGTGTGTGTGTGTGTACATACGTATATATACGTATATATACAATGAGATACTATTTTTCATCAATTCGATGAAATTTATCTTGGATGATATGCACTACGTTTGAAGCTCCATGATTCTAAAAATGAGGATTATGAGTTCCAAATCTAAGGCGAAATATTTCCAACCAAGACCTTATAATAATTGATTAATATATTGGAGTAGTTCTGTATGAACAACGTTGAAAATAGGACTAAGCTAATTACTTGCCTCTATGACACATGAGGTTGATGATAGTCTCATAAACCTCTTCTTAAATATTCATAAGAAGTGGAAGAGGCTTTGCATATCTTCCCAAGCTAGATTTTGGTGGGCGATGCTTAGATGAAATGCTTAGATGGAAATTACATGTTGTATTATAACATTTTACGTTGAATTTAGAAGTAGTTTACTGTTCAACCGAACAGTAAACTACTATAGTATGATTAGTACACATAACGTGTACTATAGTATGATTAGTACACATAATGGAATATTGCATGTGTTTCAAACATGTTTATGTTTGGTTAGTGTGATATTGTGTGTAAATTAAGTAAACTTCCGAATCTACTAACTTCAGTTTCTCTAAATCTTTCGAAGCTACAGATGTATGTATCCATTAAGAATACGATGCGTTTCTTAACAAGCTATAAAGTAACAAGCTATAAAGTTAATAAAATTACGAATTAGTTGTTGAAATTATGGCGTCAAAGCTCAGAATGATTAATTATCGACATTTCTCTTCACTAAAATGAAGTATCTGATTCATAGTAATGGTATTAAATGCGTTGTGAAGTCATGAAATTTCCGTAATAGCGTTGGTATTGTGGTTTTTATTCATACCTATGTCTGAATTCTTTGATCAGATTATGACCAAAGGCATTCAGTCAGTAACGACTACAACTGCATTTTCCTATATTTCCTTACCTTTTTAAAGAAGAGAGTGGGTAAATTTGGATGATATTTCTAACAGATAGTATGACTGGCAATAGATATTGATAACAATTGCGAAGTGAAATATTTGTCACAGGCGGCTTAGAATGGATTAGTTTTGTGTAATCACAATCTTATCACTGTAGAAGAAGAATGACATAGGCTATTACAAAATATCAGCGAAGTGATATAGTACAAGTAATAGTACTGGTATTAATTTGTCGACACTAAATCCCGGTCAGTTTGAAAGTAAAGAAAAACAAATAGGCAAGTCCCTCTTCTTCCTTGCATTGTAAGTTTAATGTACTTTTCTATAGTAGCGTAATTGAATTGGTTCAAAAGAGAATTGAAAGCACTCCAGGGTCAGAATTTATGCTAGCCTAGGTATTACAAATTACAGCAGGTATTACAAGCTGCAAAGCTATTAACTTTACAGAAATTAATTTTGAACGTCTCTACTAGAATATTGTACATGTCCATAAATTGTTGAGTTCTCAACATTATAGAGATATCTCTAGACAAATCTTCAGTAATAATTATCTCATTTAAAAGTAATAATATTAAATGATAAATAGTCGGAGTTAACAAGTCATCACGTGATTCTTAGTATTATATACACACAGAATATAAGTGTTGGGTTTGGAAAATCTGTACAATATTGAACATAATGGATTGCGCTATTTATTCGAAGTATCTACAATCTTTGTTCAAATCCTGCCGCGGTCAACTTTGCTATTCATTCTTCCGGGGCCGATAAAATAAAATAACATTTAAGTACTGGGGTAGATATAATCGGGTTTTCTCTTCTCGTATATTGCTGGCCTTGCGACTATGTTAGATTGAAAACATTACAAATAGTCGGCGAAATAGTACATGCTTATATTACTATTATTTCAAAAAAAACATTGCTTTTGAGAATTCAGTCTTCAACGGCACTCTTTCAGTCGTAATGCTTATTTGCCGTTGACTTCGAATCTGGTCAAACTAACTTTGCATTTTATCCTTCCGAGATCGATAAAATAAGTCCAAAACAATCAGGTTAATTGATGTGCAGTTTATATTAAACACCACTATTTGTGAACTATAGCAGTGTTGGAATGGCAAAATTTCGTTTTGCCTTTCTGCCTTCCGATGACGATAAAATAAAGTACTATCAAATATTGGGATTGATTTCATTGACCCCCCCCCCCCCCCCCAAAAAAAAAATTGCTGGCCTTGTGCCTATATTATCATTATTAGCTGAGAAAGAAGGTGGTGGATTGTTTGTGTCGGAGAAAATGCTTTGCGGCATTTAGTTGTGGCTTCTTACTTTCTCAGATCATATCCCGGTGAGATTAGCTTTGCCTTTCATTCTTTCGGAGTCGATAAAATAAAGTAACAGTCACGTTATGTGGTCAATGTAAACAAATTACTCTCTCCTCCACAAATTTTTGGCCTTGTGCTTGAATTAGAAATCCTTATTAGTGTAGGAAGTTACTAATGGATACCATTTAATTCATTACTGTTCATTCAGTTCTGTCTTGTTTGGAGGGTGAGAAACTGTAATTTCCGAACACTAATACATAGGTGTTGAATAAAAAGTTTCTAATAAAGTAGGTTTTAGTAAGCAATGTTCCAATAAACCTTTCGCCTGACTGTACAGTAGTTCTTTTAATTAACATTTCTTATTCAAATAATCTGCTCAATTGATTTCTACTTCGCTCGAAGGAAATAAAGTAACACAGTGGGGTGAAAAGGTGAGAAAAAATCCTGATAGTTGAACCATTAAAAAAGCTAAAAGTAAATATACATTCCGATGCTTGATATTTCATTGTACAGACGAACATTTTTTTTTTCTTTTGTTCAATGAGAAAAAAATGTTGATAATGTTTATCTGTGGTTTTTCCTAAAGGTTATTATCATCTCTATGTGCACTTCTCATTCAAGCGGCAATTAGATATATAACATAGTATACTAGAATGTGCAATAGCAATGTTTCACCGACAAGACAGAACTAGTATTGATACGAAGAAACTAATTCGTTGAACTTTTGTACTATTCTTACACATGTATCTCCTTCCTCTGCGCTTCTGTGATTATTTTGTGCGTGTATTTTTCAAGATACCAAATCTTTATAGGAAAGTACTAGTTGAACAGAAGGAGAGTTACAAATGTTTAGTATAAACACTTCAAAAAGAG
The DNA here is from genome assembly GCA_964016885.1 of Eledone cirrhosa. Classification (NCBI taxonomy): domain Eukaryota; kingdom Metazoa; phylum Mollusca; class Cephalopoda; order Octopoda; family Eledonidae; genus Eledone; species Eledone cirrhosa. The sequence goes on from OZ024743.1 coordinate 195,043,314, forward strand.
AAGCAGAAAGTAAAAACAAAGAAGGTACTCAGCTGTGAATATTTGGTATGGAATATTTGCTGGGCGTAATCAGTGCTGCAGTGAGTAGATAGTAATTTAGTCTTAATATAGCAAAGCTGGGGGCATTCTCATTACATTTAAAAAAATAAAAACCAACGAATATCTATCGGAAATTATTTTGAAAGACGTTAATGTAGGAAAGGTGCCTGAAAACACGATGCTACAAATAAATAGACTGATCAAAGGAATTAGTTACTGATGCATCGTTTGATAAGCAGTCCCCCTTCTCTTTTTCCATATGTTTTGTTAACCATCTATTTTCTCTGTTTCCTGAATGGCGTTAATCTTTAATACATTCAATATGGTTTTATGAACGCTACAATCAGAACCTTTACTGTAACTATGCGATTAGCATTTCTGCTAATGATACTAAAACTTATTGAAACTCTCACAGCTATATACATTAATACACACATGCACATTTACACACACACATACATACATATATACATGTGTATGTGTCTTTTACATACAGCTTCCACAGCTAGACATTCTTTGTATCAGCTATCAAGTAGGTATCTCAATAATTTCAGCACCTCCCGAGAGGATATTTTCTGCGTAGGCTTTTGTTAGAATCCTTCTGCAATATCCATAACGAAACATTTTCTGCTTCCAGCTATTAAGTGGAATATATTTTTTACAGAGAGGGCCTTCGTCGGCCTTGTTTGGCCATGTGTTTGGCACCCGTGCCTGACGGTCATTGGATTTGCAGCACCGAGGCAAAAACCTGGGTAGACTGTGGACGACTTATTTTCCCCTATATAAGCCAGCCTCCACTCTCCAGGAAAAAAATGTAGTTTTGGGCAAAGAAATAGAGCATTTCAGCTCGGCCCCACCGTCCTCGCAAAACATTTTTTCTCTGGATGAATGGATTACAGTTCAGAGACCGAACGCACCACCCAGGACTGGTGTCGAACTCACAACTTTATGATCGGAAGTCCAGGACACTAACGATGATGACACAATCTTCAGGTATAAATGCTTCAACTTGAAAATCTCGTTTGCTCCAAAATGGAATGATTATTGAGCAGAATCATCAATTACTGTTTAACTGGTTTCACTTATTGGAATCTGATCATGATGGGGCAGCGCCTATATTGATTTTATTTGAACATCGCCTCAACCCCAAATAATTTTCATGTCTAAAACCTGTAGGTTACGTGGCTTGAAAGGACGCAGCTTAAAGACAATGATTGCTAATTGGTGTAAATAAACACTGCCACGGACTTAGATTCCCACGTGTCACACAAACACACAAACTGGAACACACACACACACATACACATACACATACACCCACATACACACCCACACTCACACACACATACACACACACACACATATATATATATAAATAAAGTGGTCCTTCATCAGTGATCTTCCAACCATCATCGGTATTTCTTCGCTTTAAAGACCATATACCTCCGGTTGGTGCGAGCAACGGCTAAAAAAAGTCGGTGGGACACGTAAAAAAGGGAACAGCGAGAGTGTGAACAAACAAAGATGGTGAAGCAACGAAAGGTGAGGAAGAACGTGTCAAGTCCCAAATTTCCATGAATATACGTTCGGTGAAATCGTGAACGAGATAGAATAAAGACCATCAAAGCTGGTTGGAATGTGAGCAAGGAAGGAATTCCGTACAGGTCTAACGGGAGGAAGAAGGAATCTAGTCTGTGAATTCGGTGAACATAAGTTCTGTGAAATCGTAGACGAGAGAGAGAAAAAAAGGGGAAACAGCCTGACCAAGCGTGGGAAAGAAGAGAATTACGCACAGGTCAAACGGGAAGAATAAGGAGGAGGAGAGGTAGTAACAGAGAGAGAGTGGGTGAAGGGTGAGGAAGAGGCTAACAGAGAGAGTGACTGTTAGAGAGGGTAAAGGTACAGAGAAAGAGGAAGCAGTAAGAACGAAATAGACGGGTCACAGCGGGGGAAAAAATATGTGTAAATATGAGAATAAACGTGCTGCGAGGTTGCAAATGGGTTACATATGAGTAAAGTGGTCCTTAATCAGTGATTTTCCAACCATCATCGGTATTTCTTCGCTTTAAAGACCATATATCTCCGGTTGGTGCGAGCAACGGCTAAAAAAAGTCGTTTGGACACGTAAAAAAAGGGAACAGCGATAATGTAAACAAACAAAGATGGTGAAGCAACGAAAAGTGAGGAAGAACGAGTCAAGTCCCAAATTTCCATGAATATAATTTCGGTGAAATCGTGAACGAGAGAGAATAAAGACCATCAAACCTGGTTGAAATGTCAGCAAGGAAGGAAATATATATATACATATATACATATATACATATATATCCAGAGGGTGTAACATGAAGTTACTATAGGTTCACCCGGGTGAGCACTCGATGTTTGGTTTCAGGTTAGTGGCGAGGTCTAGAGCTAGACAGAGTGTAATATATGATACAAGGACGATTTGTTAAGGCTTCATTACTTTCATTCATTGCTGACGCACGTTTCGCTATTGATAACCTTTTCAGTCATTACTACAGAATTTCTGTCATTACTACAACAGAGGTCCGACGAGCCTTTGATTCCTGAGTCGCGCCAGATCGATACAGATCGAACGTTGTGCTGATCAATAGCGAAACGTGCGTCGCCGATCAATAAACGCGTAATGAAGGCTTATCAAATCGTCCTTGTATTATATATATATATATATATATATATATCCTGGGTATGACATTAAACTACATCCAGTGGCAAGGCTCCAGTTCGGGAGTTCAGGAGATGTGGGGAATGTGGAGTTACCCCTTAGTTGTCATGACTCCCAGGTCTGCCCTGGCCCGGGGTGGTAGTACCTGTTAGGGCTCCATTTATGGGTTAAATAACTACCTTATTCGAGTGGCGCCGGTAAGGTATTGTCAGCCATTGAAAAGAAATATGGAGAGTCGATCTAACAGCACTAGGGTTAGAGCCCCTAATTACACTGTCAAGGAGCAGCCTGGTCGTTATGACTCTGCTGGCTTAGAGCCACAGAGAGGGCCAGTGGATGATGGATCAGCTGTCTCTCAGACAAATATAAAGAATGCAGTTTTGTCCTGCAGAAGAGCCATCAAAATGTGCACTTTGAATGTGAGGACTATTCGAACGCTGGAGAAGAGAGAGGAGTTGGAACATCTGTTCGAGGAGAGTGGTATACATATACTTGCGATCCAAGAACACAGGATTCTACACGATGAGCCCGTGAGGAGTGTGATGATCGGGAGGAAGAGCCAGCTCATCACTACATCGGCAGTGAAGAACACAACAAATGCTGCAGTAGGAGGAGTGGGTTTTGTGTTCAGTGCAAAAACCAATCTGTTGGTGAGGGAAATAATGCCTATCTCCCCGCGAGTGTTGAGGGTGACCTTCAATGGAAACCCAAGACTGACAGTCATCTCAGCCTATAGTCCAACCGAGGGGGACAGTGATGTGAATGCCGAGGAGTTCCATGAGGAGGTGTGTAGAGCTGTCAACACCACTCAGGCACACAATATCCTGCTTGTTTTGGGGGACTTCAATTCACATCTGAGTAAGGAGGGCAGTGAAGATCCTTGCTGGTACTTCCATAACAACACCAACCGAAATGGAAGACTACTGAGAGACACCCTGCTGGAGGCGAACTTGATGGCGACCAACCTAAGGTTTAGGAAGAATCTGGGGAAGATGTGGACCTACATCTCAGATATGCACCTGTCCAAGTCCCAAATTGATTTCATTCTGGTGAGGAAAAAGTGGCGGAATAGTGTTCTGAACACGGAACCATACAGCTATTTCAGTACACTGGGTAGTGACCACCGGCTTGTTATGAGTGAGGTCCGCGTGAGCTTAAGAAAGAGCAAGGCTCAGCCCCGGAGAACAATCTATGACTGGGGAGCTTTCAAGGAAGATGATAAGCTACAGGAGAGGTTCACAGTGGAAGTGAGAAACAGGTTTAGTGCTCTGTGTGGAGAGTCAGAGGAGAGAGAGATTGGATGGACTGAGGAGAGTGTGACGAGGAGGTACGGGCACTTCACCAATGCAGTGGCGAAAGCAAGTGAAACCCTGGTGCCGAGGAAAAAGAACAAAGGGAAGCAGGTCAGCTCTGCAAACCCAAAAGTGTGTGCAGCCAGAGAACACCTGAAAGCTGCCAGGGATCAATTCTATGCTGATCCTATGGAGGAGAGGATGGAGACTGTGGAGGTGATGAGGGAAGAGCTCTGTACCGCTTACACTGAGGTCAGAGAGGAGGCGCTGATAGAGAAGATCAGAAGTGTGGAGAGAGCGGTTGACAGATCTGGATGTAAGGAGAGCTGGATGATCATCAACGAGATCACAGGGAGGAAGAAAAGGTGTTCGAGTCAGATCCAGGGAACGGGGCCCGAGGATAGGAAGAGGAAATGGCTAGACCATTTTAGGACCCTACTAGGAGAACCACCCTCCACAGCCCAGAGCACTGGGGAGATCAGGCGGCTGTTTGAGGAACTGGATGTTGAGACAGAGCCCTTCACCAGAGAGGAGCTTCAGAGAGCCAAGAAGAAGATCAAGGAGGGCAAGGCTCATGTAGAAGATGGAGTGGCATCAGATGTGATGGAGAGGTGTGATTTTGATGATATCATCCTGGGGTTCTGTAACGGGGCACTGGAGAAATGAGTTGCCCCGAATCAGTGGAGGATCAGTAACATCGTCCCAGTGCCAAAGAAGGGAGATCTCTCTAACACCAACAACTACCGGGGGATCTCACTGACGTCACTTGTGGCAAAGACCCTCAACAGGATGATTCTTAACAGGATCCAGCCTGAGATGGAGAAGAAGCTCAGGGACAACCAGAACGGCTTCAGAGAGGGTAGATCAACCACCAGTCACATCCTGATGCTGAGGAGGATATTAGAGGGAGCTAGAGCAAAGTGCCTTCCTGCGGTCATGGTTTTCATTGACTTTAGGAAGGCCTTTGATTCTGTGGACCGTTACTGCCTGATGAAGATCTTACAGGCTTATGGAATCCCCAAGAGGATAGTGGACCTGATATCACTGCTCTACACCAACACCAAAGCCCAAGTCATTACACCTGATGGGATGACAGAGTTCTTTGAGATACTGGCTGGAGTGCTCCAGGGAGATACATTGGCTCCCTACCTTTTTATCATCGTAGTGGACTATTGTATGCGCCTTGCACTGGAGAAACACCAGGACACTCGCTTTACTGTAGCACCGGCTCAGAGCATGAGACTAAATGAATGAGACTAAAACAAAATATCTGGTAGAGAATGTTGAGAAGCCAAAGGGGTTCACTAATGTAGGTGGGAAGCCGCTGGAATTGGTTGAGGACTTCCTGTATTTGGGAGCAGAGATTGGGAATACGGAAGATGATGTGGTTGAGAGGAAGAGCAAGGCCTGGGCGGCGTGTCACAGCTTGAGATCGGTGTGGAAGTCGGACCTTCGTAGAGACCTGAAAATCCGCCTCTTCATTGCTGTAGTGGAGTCTGTGCTGCTGTATGGGTCTGAGACTTGGACACTGACCAAGAGACTCACTCAGATGGTGGATGGGTGCTACCCGAGAATGCTGAGGATGGCTCTGAACATTAATCAGTATACACTGAGAATGAAAAACTCAGAGCTGTATGGGAGCATCCCAAAAGTCAGCTCAAAAGTGACACAGAGGAGACTGAGGTTGGCTGGACATGCTCACCGACATCCAGAGTTGACATTGCACTCAGTGCTCCTTTGGGAGCCCCTACATGGACACACTAGAAGAGGAAGACCAAGGTTAACATATATTGATGCCCTAAGGACAGACACTGGTCTGTTGGAGATGCAGGATATGGCAGCGATAATGAGGGACAGAGACCGCTGGAGAGAACTCGTCCATGGATCTCGGGAATTTTACCCGCCTTAGATAGATATATATATATACAGTGGTGGACTGGCCAGCGTGCCCAATGGCAAGTGGGCCCGAAGTGCCCCACGGTAGCATTGCAGTGCCCACTGTGGAATCCCAGGGGCCAATTGCTTTGCTTTCAAAAAATACCTGAAGTCTAAGAGAAAGAATACATTAAAAAAATAAATAAATAAAAGAATTAAACAAAACATTTGGTCAACCAATTCTCCAGGGAATTAATAGAAATCAAAATATACGTTAGTGCAAATAGGCCTTGGCCTCCGGCCCCCGATCTCCCTGGCTTTGTCGGCGTTTCTTTCGTCGGTAACCTCATGCTGCATCCTCGTCAGCAGGGTTCTCCAAGACACAATGTAACCCTCTGTGATCAGGGAAAGTGAGGCCCTCTGTGAGACGGGGGAGTGGCTGGGACATAACCCAGTAGACGTCCCTCCTCCTTTTCCGTCTGCTGACGTCCAACCCTCCCCCAAAGTATTTTGGATGCCATACAGTGCAGCATGGTCTCAGACAGGCTCAGGCGCCATCTGGACCAGCACCGCTTTGCTTGTTTTCGTGCGGCCTCCAAACGCCACAGTGGTGCCTGGCTCCAAGCCTTGCCCTGCTTCTCAACTGGCACATAGATGGAAAACCACAGCCTGCGCACCAGCATTTCCTTGAGGCTTGGCCTCCGGATCTGCGAGCCACACCAATGTCTATGGATCCACCATGGACACTTTCGACCTCACCCGCTTCCTGTCGCCATAGTGCCGGCCGCCTTCTATGCCATGCTGCCCTCAACGAGGTCATAAAGCATGGCTTCCCTTCCCAGCTCAAGCTGGTGTGGTTGGACCGAGGGGACGGCAAAAGGCCAGATCGTATAACCATCTTCCCGTTCCGAGGTGGCAAACCCCTCGTCTGAGATGCCACTTGTACCACTTTCTCCAGCCGCAACCTGGTGCAGTGTGCGACTAACCCGGGCTCTGCTGCATGTCGAGCTGAGGAGGCCAAACTCTCCAAATACCGGTCGCTCTCCGACAGGTTTGCGGTCGTACACTTGGCAGTGGAGAATTCTGGTTCTCCTCGGCTATATGGCAACCAATTATTGTAAGTTTGAATCTAACTGACATGCAAAAAAATATATATAGGAATAAGGTAAGCCTAAATCATAGTAGATTCAAATATCACAGAGAGAACGAGAGAGAGGGAGGGAATGAGGTGCAACAGAAATGAAACATGGATTACAGATTAAAATATAGTCTAGATAGATGTGAAACAAAACGAGGATGTAGTTTATGGAACACCCAAATTATTTAGAAATCGACCTTAAGTAAGAGCAATAACATTAAGAAAGACATGAACGACACCACAACACTTTGTTTTGAAAATGTTGAAAGTAGCTTTATAAGTATGAATTTTCATAAGATTTTCGTAGTTGTCTCTGTGGCCTAGTGGTTGGTACTAGAGACGGTGAAGATCCTGCCCTTGGGTTCAAAGCGGGTCAAGAGGCACATGTAACCTTTTTTTTTCAGTTTTTATTTTACAACGAATAGTAAAAACCTTGAAACGGTTTACCGGGAACCCTACTACAGACCAGGATCAAACTTCAAACCAGGATCACCACCGTCTATGATTCCTCCAACTAGGCCGCCGAGACAGCTACAAATGTATAATGAAAATTGATAATTATAAACCTAATTTCCAAATCAAACTACATGGCTTTCCTAGAGCTATTAGTAATATTTATGGTCGACTTCTGGTCATTATTGAAAGTCTCTGGATTTCGCAAAACACATAATATTTTTGATTGGAGAAGTAAGATATTTTTCCGCAAAATATTAATTGCACAGTTTTGTTTCCACTTATGTATATTTCGAAAATGTTATTTATTCATTATAACTATTAAATGAGACCATTCTATATGTAGGTGGGCCTTCATCTCCTGGCAATCAATATTTTTAGACCCAGTCCACCACTGTATATACATATATATATATATATATATATATATATATATCAAGTAAGTATGTTTTGAAACAGTGAGCGAGCTTGAAATTAGAAAATATATATATATATATATGTGTGGGTGTGTGTGTGTGTAAAAGATAAACAGAAGACGTAAATAACAGAATAAAAGACCAGGACATGGAAGAACTATATTAGTTTAACGATTGTGAAATAGCAGGAAGGGGGATATGTTGAAAATTTATAAGCATAATAATAAAAATAAAATATTAATGATGGTACGTCTCCATGCATGAGGCAGAATCGTATTTATCACATATATTTTTGTTGATTTATACTCAAATTTTACCGAAGTAAACGTGTAATTCATCCAGCCTAGATGAAGCAACTTCTGTAGAAGACATTTGCGCAATGTGCTGTGCAATGGCTTCTGAACTAGAAACACTACATAAATTATTTTTATGTGATATTTAAGAAGAAAATGACTATAAAGAAGTCTGCTCTATTGAGTATAAATAACAGAGAGTCCCACATCCCATGCTGGAGGCATGAAATTTCAGATTCAATTCCACTAGAATTGATTTGCTCGAATTGGAAATCTCTAACCCGAAGAAAAAAAATGAAGTAAAATTGCTCAACCTAGGAATATTACAGCTTGCCCGGGGAATATCACCATGCAAATGTGTTTTAAGTGATAATATCGATTTCTATCATGTGTACAACACATTGTGGGGAAGGGCTGCAATCGATTTAATCGATAATCAGTTATTGACTGGAACATATTCTTTCTACCCCAAAGAATTATATTCAAATTTACCCATGGAAGAATTTTGAATCAGAATTTAAAGGGACATACCTAAATAGATTGGATTCAGAACACTGTAACCTTTCTGCTAACCACATTTCTGTACTAACTATATTTAAATTATAATTAATGTTTGCACTTTCGTTCCATATATTATAGTGTGATTACAATGTTGTTTGTTTACATCGCATTTGTTCATAAACATGCACAAGTACAGGGATGCACAGTTCTTTGGCAACATTTTCATGAATTTAGTAAAAAAAACGCATGCATAATGACAAAAGGTCTTTATTTGAGAAAATTTGGCGTGGCATGAAAAATCTTGATGCGCTTCTTCACGCATCCACTCAATAAATACACCGATATAATTAATGGCTGCTTCAATATGAGATTGGAAACGTTGGCATGCTTGAATCAGATGACCTTTATCTCTTTTGGACATTGTGCTGCTTATGTCGGATGATTTCAGAGATTTATAGTGTTATGGGCGTTAGATGACATCCTCTCGATTAAGTCCCATATATAATAGACGAATGGATTAAGTTCTGGAGAACTAGGAAGATATGTGTTAGGGTGATGTGATCACAGAGAACGTATCTCATCCTTTCTTGCGTCGTCGTGGCCTTATGAGATGACTCAGAATTTTGTGGGCATGTGTATTGTCTTCCACTGCTCACGCTCTCTCTCTCTCTCCAAGGCCTCACAGCCCTTTCCAACACCTCCTTATACTCAGCAGCATTTGCTTTTAAACCGCAAGGAAAGACGTGAGGAGACATTACATCTTCCTCGTTGTTTCCGACTCCCAGTACCATCGCAGTTGCCAGAAATCTTGTGTATATGGCCGTTGGAACGTCTTTAGAGTGTCTGCATAACGATCAGTCATTCCTCGATTGTCCTTTTGATACAGAACAGTTTTTCGTATCAGAGAAAAACCAAAGTATTCCAGGCTTTTGATGCTGCATCTTGCTCAACGAGAGCTTTGCGCGGATCAGACTTTCTTCTGTTGTCTTTGCCAATCTGCAGTCGCCTTTCCGTATCGCATATGATTCGTATTGAAATTCCTCATGCTCAGTTCTTCCGATAGTTTACCTTGAAAGCTTGAGCTCCATGGCAGTGATGCTAATTGACCTCCTCCGGTGGTTATTGATAATCTTTCAGCACCTTCCTTACAAATGTTGTTGTTTTGTTGACATTAGAACACTTAGCCGGCGTTTCACGTTTCGCTACTTTAGAATAAACACTGTGAGCGGGCTCCAGATCCTTGTGAAATTTGACATCAAACGACTGTGCAACTTTCAGGAAGCGAGAAATCTCTAAATCCCTATGTTCTGTATTTAAGGCAATGATTACAGCATGCATTTTCATTTTATGTCTGTCACCATTTATCTGAAATGAAATACATACACACAAGTAAGAAAAAAAGTTATAGATATTAAAGGACGTGTCCTGAAAGAACTAAACAGCCCTGCATATTCGGTGTTTTGCAATGAGCTTTAGCAGACATATTTCAAAAGCGAATTAATTCAATTCCATTTTATTACTACATTTCAATGACAAATTTAATTCTCGAAAGTTTCACAGCTACCTTTGAATAACTTTGCCGATAATGGTTTGATTGCTAGAAGAATTTTATGGCTTCACTGCTTCTTCATAGTATGGCAGTGATTCGACACTTGCTAGGATTTAATTAATTAATTAAATATTTCTATTATTAACCTGAGTATATGAACAAATACCGACATTTTATCACTACTACATACCTAATGATACAACATAGCAACTAAACAATCAGAGGTTGATGAGGAATTAACAATAGCAAATTAAGAAGAAAAAAATCTTCGAAATGCCATCCAAGTAATTTGAAGAAATCATCTAGCCCGCATACCGTCTATGTTGACCGAATAATGGAATAACAAAAAAGAATATTCTTTAACTGACTACATTACCTTAACTCAAATTTAAACACTCAGATATACAATTTCATATATTCCTTTTTCAGGGTTGTTTTCTATCGTTCAAGATCTAGCAAAATTCACACGTAGAACGCTAAGCTATAAACATTTTTTTCATCTGAAATATGCTGATATAGTCTCTTTGGATTACTCCATTAACTTAAAACAAACGATGTCAACATGTTTAATCAATTATTAATTATACCTATTTTAATTGTTGCATATACTAGGTTTGATAATATATGAATTAAGATAGAGTCATGTGTTAAAATTATAGATTAATATACGTTGTTTGGGTACTTTATCATTTGGTTGACATATGTTGATGCCTTAAGGACAGACACTGGTCTCTTGAAGCCGCGGGACATAGCAGCGATGATGAGTGACAGAGATCGCTGGAGACAACTCGTCCATGGATCTCAGGAATTTTACCCACCCTAGATAGATTATTTGGAAAGCAATTGAAGAATATATTTGTATACAAAATCCTAAATTTATACAGATTGACGATTAGTATTTCTCAAAATTATAAATAACGTTAGTGAAGTGAGATTTCTTAACAAGAAACCGAAATTGCGTTGTCAAAATAATTTCTACTTCATTTTATTGTCAGAAGTTGTTACATTATGTTTGATCCTGCTCATAATTTTTAGCTAATTATTATCGAACACCACATCAGCGGGAACGTAATAACCATATTAAATGTCAACTACAACGACATGTAAATGTAACGACTCTTATGACAGATAGCACAATCCTGTCTCTATTAATACCTGGAAAATATTAACGTTCTATTGTCAGAAGCGATATCGCTTCTGAAATATTTCGATGCGAAACACTTAGATGGACAGAAATGATATTCAGACCCCTTTATTATAAGTCTGAAGTAGGATGGTATTCAAGTAGTGCACCTTTAGCTATAATTTTATCGTCTGTTAAAAGGATTTGTACATGAATAAGACTCGGATTTTATGCGATGTAAAGCTGAATACGAAACAATATATTCAGATTTAACAAAGCATGTTCTCACTCAAGTCATATGTACTATTGTGTATAGTTCACACATACGATTTCAAGATGCCTACTAATATTACATGCGTGAAATATTAGTAGGCATCTTGAAATCTTATGTGTGAAGCCATTTCTTTACAAATACAGCATATATAATAAATAATGTGTTAGTATGTAAGAATATTTTTTACATTTCCAGTAACAAAACACGGCGCTGTCTCTTATAAATAATATTTTTAAATATTATTTAAAATGCCATTTTATGATCAATATTTTTAAATATTAATCATAAAATGGCATGGATACGCTAATTTCTAATATTTCTGATATGTCTCACAAACACACACATACGGACGTGCTCGTAAGGTACCACTAAACCGCAATGATTTTTGAGCTATCTAAACCTATAAAATACAAATGATATAGATAAGGACCTAACACTGCTTCATACTGTTGCTCCTACACATCTTTAACTCCTTGTTATCTCTGTTTTCTTTTGATCACATCCCTTATTTATTCACACACACACACGCACACACACACACACACACACACACACACACACACACGCGCGTGTAAATGTTGGTCTGAACGGGTTGTACTACTTTTAAAATTCAAATTAATTTTCATTAAAGCTTAAATTTAAAAAAAAGGGATTATCTAAAGGGAATCTGGTTTGAATATATTGTGACATGGTATACATAAGTTTAAATCGTATCTAGATTTAAGATGCAAATACTTTGAAACGCCCGTGCATGGACACCAAGTTATTTCTGCATTTTATATCGCTTTCAGGCGGAGAATTGACAAAGCGTTTAAACGTCGGATTGAAAACATCGAAATATTCGTTCCGGTGTTCTGCACCTTGAGTTTTAAAGCCCATTGAGATCAACATGGCCTTTCATGCTTCTGGGTTCGAAACAAAATGTTACAACCCAGTTCTAGGGTCGATTGTTCCTCTGTATTTCTCTCTACCATTCACTTCCAGCCACTGGAGGAAATCAGCAGTGTTCCGAGCTGATGAAGGATAGAATCCGTGAGGTTAAACATTCCCAGAACCCTCCGTATCACACTAGCGCTGTATACATCCGGGTAGATATCGTTCTTATTTGAATTTCATATGAAAACATCCAATCAAATTGTGAGTAATTTCGAAGCCTATTATCGTTTGTCAGTTTCATAACATTTCTTTGATCTGCTATTTGTTCTGTTTTAATTAATGTTCACCAATTACTGATTTAAAATTATTGAGTAAGATCGAATTGATTATGGGTCACAATATTCATCAGACGTCATTGTGCATACTTCATGTCTTTTTTCAGATGGTATTTCTTTTGATCCCACAATCTAATATTGTGATATGCAATTTCTTTTTTCACACCCTACAAATTGAATTATTCAGCAATAGATACTTTCGATGTCTTCTTTTTATTAATATTGATGTCCAGTTACTTATAGATTTATGATCGTTCGTACTACCCAAGAGTTTTCAGGTCTTTGTAGTTGCCTATATGTTGTATGTTTAACATGCTAATAATTCATTGTAGATGCTCATTTTTTCTGAAACGTCTCATGTATGTATGTATGTATGTATGTATGTATGTATGTATGTATGTATGTATGTATGTATGTACGTACGTATGTATATATGCATGCATGTGCTTCAAAACGCCTAGGAACTCAGGAGAGTCAATGACCACCCAATAAATTTTATTTTTTAGGGAGGGGCCGGTGAAATGGAATGAGAGTCCACTGGTCTTCATTAAGTCATCTCTCTAGTAGAATTCCACTCTGATATAAACTTGCGACTTTATTTGCATCCAATGTTGTAGACGAGTACTCCTTTTTGGCTAAATACATTCGATGTTCAGTTTATTTGTTCCATTTTTATCTATTCCAGAAATGTTTTGCTTGCTTCCATCACATGCAACGGGAATACATGCGTGCATGTATTTTTGTATGTACTATTCTTTCCCTCCATCTGCCACATTCTGTTCGGCTGCCCCCCCCCCCCCCCTCTCGTTCTCTTGCTCTTTCTCCTTCTCTTCCTCTTTGTATCTCACTCTCTCTATATCTATCTCTGTCTGTATGTCTGTCTCTCTCTCTATATATATTTATCTATCTATCTCTAGCTAGCTATCTAAATATATATCTTTATATGTATATATGTATGTATGTATCTATCTATCTGTCTATCAATCCATTTATCTATCCATATAAACCTATGTATCTATCGGTCTATGTATCTGTCTTTCATTCGAGGATCTCGCTTGAAGCAGTCTTCCAAACATTTCCTTCAATATATCAACATGGAATATATGGATTAACGTTGCTAAATTAGTAATAAGTAATTTTCTGTTTGTACTTGACCTACAATGCTACTTGTGCTACATCCGTACATACATACACACGTACACGTACATACATACATACGCACCCAAGCAAACACACATACACAAACACACAAACACACAAACACCTACATAAACATATATATATATTTCATTATGTATATATGTAATTCATATATATATATGTAATTCATATATATATATGTGGAAGTATGTATATATATATATATAATATATATATATACAATACCTATATCCATATCTGTAAGTATGAATATATAATATATATATGTGTGTGTGTGTGTGTGTGTCTGCGTAAAGCGCGTAACAGGTCGATACGCAATAAATATTTTTCATATGTAAACGTAACTTCCTCGTTTTTTCCATTATAGACACACACACACACACATACACACATAAACACGCAGACACACACACACACACACGCACACACACACACACATATATATATATATTATATATATTACATATACACATATGTGTAAGTATGTATTTATATATATCGATGTATGCACTCATATATATGCCTGGGTGCATATATGTATATGTGTGTGCATGTATGTACATTTAAATACATGTAATCCTCCATAAAGGCGACAACAGTTTTGATTGCTTGACATTTAGGAACCTTAAATATCCATTATTGGGATATATTTTTCTTCCAGTGAAAATGAATCGAAACCTTTTCATAAAACTACCTTGCTGGAAGCTAAACATGCGTAAACATTATGATCTTTTTGTTTCTGGTAGATATTCTCATTAATGCATAAAGATATATATATATATATAGGTATATATAAGTATATATGTATATAAGTATATATATATATATATACTTATATAAATATATACTTATACTTATATATACCTATATATATATATATATATATATATATATATATATATATATATATATATATATATATATATATATATATATATATATATATATATATATATACCTATATATAGATATATATATATACACACACACACACATATATATATATATATAAATATATATATATAAATATATATATATATATATATATATATATATATATATATATATATATATAAGATGCTGGCATTAGCGTACATCTGTGCGCTTCTGTTAGTAGATATATTAAATTATCTATATATATATATATATATATATATATGTTGTTCTGTAGTCTTGTGTTTTCTAGCATGTGCACATATACCATATTTTTTACTACTAATCAGAATGGGTGTGTGATTCTGTGTGTATCTGTGTGTTTGCATGTACGTTTGATTGAGTGTGTGTGTGTGTGTGATTATGTGTGAATGCTTGTGTTTGTGTGTGTGTGTGTGTTTGTATATACGTGTGATTGCGTTTGTATCAGTATGTCTGTATGTGTACATGATTGTTTGTGTGTGTGTTTGTGTATATTTCTGATTGTGTGTGTATCAGTGTGTTTGTACGTGTGTACGATTGTATGTATGTATTTGTTCATATTTGTGATTGTGAGTGTATGTGTGTGTTTTTGTGTATATTTGTGATTGTGTGTGTATCTGTGTGTTTGTAATAATGCGCATAATTGCGTGTGTATCTGTGTGTAAGTGTTTGTATTCATGTATGTGTTTTTGGTAATAATATCCAATAATATATATAGCCATTTTTTTTCTAGTGTGTCGTTGCTCCAATCGAAGCCAGTGTCATGCATCCCTATGAGTGGTGATATTAACTATCCTCCTTATAATTTCCTTCCGATCTGCAATATTATTACTTTCAATCCTCTATATAATCAATAGTACCTGAACAAATGCTGTCTCTTGAACCGCTCCCTTAATATCCTCCTTCTACTGACACACTATTTCATATCTTCATCATTTTTATAAAATTCATATTCATTTCTTTCGTTTTATTGTTTTTTTTATTTCTTTTGTTTATGTTTTTCATCGCTCTAATCCTTCTTTTTCTCCCACTTTCCTTCTACCTATCTCTCTTTCTATCACTCTCACTATCATTCTTCCTAACAATTTGTCTCTACTCATCCCAGTTTCTTTCTTTTTCTCTCGCGTTGTTTCACCTTTACCCTCTCCAGAGACTGCTTTTTTCTCTCTCTACCAAAAATCTATAGGTTTAATTGGGGTTCGCCCGCCAACCATGTTATCCAATCATGAAAAAACAGCTGCGTAACTAGTCAAACGCTGGAGATCAATCAATTCTCTCCTAAAACTGTCTTCACTGACTATGATTGATGGTCGTGTTGCCAACCGGACAACCGGTATTTGAGTCCAGCATTAGAAAACCTAGGGATAAAAGCAATAAATAAATGCATATATCGAAGAATTAGAAATATTCCCACTTCTCTAATTATTCTTCATTATATTTCCAAAGTAGTTGTAAAACAAGTTCATGACGTAGTGCAAATGTGTGTGGCGGGGTTCTGACGTCAATCTTGCTCGGCATCTGATAACACTAACTTGAAAGAGATAGTTATATTTTAGTGAGTAACATGGTCTATTAATCATAAAACTTGTACACTAATGATGTTCGGTTATTATAGGTCATATTTTTGCCATATTACACCCATTTGGCATTTGATGGAGTTCGAAAGGAAGTAATGATCGTAAAATGTCTATAATAAACACTTCTAAATGCCTTAGTAAAGATAAACTGTTAGACCAGCACTATCATTACTCATCATCATCATCATAATCAGCATAATCAGCAGCAGCATCCTAACATTATCATCACGATCACAACAATTACCCTCACCTTCATTGCTCGTGCAACCATGAATACCTTTTACATAGAATATCTCCCTCATCTCCGCAACAACAACAATATTACCAACATCAATATGGAGGTTAATAACAATATAAACAACAAGCGGCAGCTGTTGCAGTAGTGATAACACATTTAATTCCACCCATTTTCATTCCTATCTTACTTCTTATCGCTGCTGTGACAAACATCATTGAAGAAGTTCGTCTATAATTAACCAAAAGCTATTAAGAGATTCATCGTATTTTATTTTTCTCACCGGCTACGAGAAATAAACACTCGTCACAATTTATAGAAAATCGCTGCAGTACTAGAATACATCTCCCCTTCCACTGAAATATTCTCCCCTATTATTATATCAACACCAGACCCAACGTCAACTACACTTAACTATAATCTGCAAAGTATTTCCCATTACTACTATCATCATCAACATTCACGTTCTCATCGCATTTACAATAATATTATCAAATAAAATGCACATGAGTGTTAAAAAAAATACTATATCCCTTGTTAAATATGATATATTATACTTAACATTAGGATATCGTGAAATTCAACATTCATACGCTAAGCGAGCTGATATTTTAAGAATAAATATTTTGGAACCCCTCCAATCTCTATATTACTTTGCATCACACAATCCTATAGGACAATACTTTTCTACTCTATTTCATTTCAAGATTACTATAGCTCAGAATGTTGTATTGAGCTGAAAACCAAACATACAATAAATCCAATATCACAAAATTTCATCAGTCTTGTTAATAAAACAACACTAACACCTCCATCACCAGCGAATGCATAATGCTTTAAACAATCAGTTTAATAACAGTAGATTAGTTATATCTTAGACTAATCAAGTTCTGCTGTTGCCCCCAATCCTCCTACCGAATATTACTACCGAATATTACAATACACAAACCAATAAAATCAGCGTTTTCTAAATTATAATACACGGCAAATACAATATAAGGAGACAGTTTTTCCGATTCAGCGCATTTCTTACAACTATACGTGAAGGCCTTTTCAATCTCTTACTTTCACTGTGTCTACAATTGTTTTGCCCCCCCCCCCCCCCCCCCCCCCCCCAACAAAAAACCCACAAAAAAAACAACACACACACATCAAAAGAAAGACATTATTTATTTACATTCTAGCTGTAAACTAGACGAAAGTATCTTGATTGTTATACTGCAATGCGGTCCATCACTGCATTACACTGTGGTGTAATTTCGGAACAGAATGAATAAACATTTTATATGTCTCAATAAAACAATTGGATACCTGTCTTCCAGAATGTATCTTGGATAGCTTTAACTATGAATACGGTAAACTAACAAAGCTAGTAACTGTCAGTAGGACATCACTACCAACATCCCGATATAAACAATAACAAAGCCAGTAACACTGACAGTAGTAGAATCACTAGCGACATGAAGCATATGTACGTTAGAAGCAATATTACAATTATGAACACTTTTCCAATTGTAATAATTAGCTAGCTGTATAACGTACATTAATAGTCTAAACGACAGGCTGATTACCACCACTGAGACAAGGAATATACTATCAATACTGTTGCACTGACCCTACAATAACCACTGTTTTACGGAACGTCACTAACTCATATAAGTCATTGTCTAACTATACGTAGTACTTTTCAGTACATTAATTTATTCTTTTTGAATGTGTAAATCTATTTAGCTGGTTGCATTAACATCTCTATTTATATTTTTGCCATAACATCTACCCAATCCAAATAATACCAAATCAATTACTCTTTCATTTACTTTTATACACTTGGTAAACATTTTGTTTTATGTGAATATAACGTTTGTAATATGCATGTAGGATTATCATAGCCGTCACTGTAGTATACATATTTTGTGTAGTATGCATTTTTTGTGTAGTATATTTTATAACATCGGTGGCATCAATCCTAATTTTCAGGGTGTAGACATAATCCCAATTTAACCCAATTTAACATTAACATCTGTCATGTTAGTTCATATAACAAACTCCAGACTGTTAAATATATTAGGACTAGGTTTTCGGTCAAGATATACCTGCCTCCATTCTTACAAGTCGTGGAAACTATTATATGGGTTATTGTCGTTATCTTTTCTCTTGTACATAAGACATAAAATAATTGTTTATACTTTTGGCACAAGGCCAGCAATTACCCAGTGCATTACTGGTACTTTATTTTATCGACCCCGTAAGGATGAAAGGCAAAGTTAACCTCGGCAGGATTTAAACTCAGTCCGTAAAGCGACGTAACTGTGCTGCAAAGCATGGCGTCCGAGCCTCTACCGATACTGCCAATTCACCACAGTTCTACATTAGACCAACAATTTGAAGGGGATGGGAAAGTCGACTAAATCGACTTCTGTGCGTTACAGGTAATTTATTTTATCGACCCTCTAATGATGAAAGGCAAAGCTAACCTCGGCGGTTTTTGAACTCAGAACGTAATGTTGCGTAACTCTATGCCAAAAAGCATGTTGTCCTACGCTCTACCGATACTGCCAATCCACAGAACGTAAGATGTTAAATAATAATAATTATCATCAGCATTTTTTTTTTGGGGGGGGGGTCAAAGCTATAGCACATTCTAAAACAGAATATGTATAGTATATATATATATATATATATATATATATATATATATATATATATATATATATATATATATATATATATATATATATATATATATATAA
The DNA here is from genome assembly GCA_964016885.1 of Eledone cirrhosa. Lineage (NCBI taxonomy): Eukaryota > Metazoa > Mollusca > Cephalopoda > Octopoda > Eledonidae > Eledone > Eledone cirrhosa. The sequence goes on from OZ024743.1 coordinate 195,062,802, forward strand.
ATATATATATATAAATGAAATAGCAAGTGTGGCTAAATTGGACATGAGGAAACCTTATGAGTATTCGATTTGCAATACCGCAAATGCTAATCACGTGCACTCACGTGCTAAACTAAAAGACGTTTCACAACCAGAGCAATTATACTTGTAAGCACGAATTAAAGTGAATCTACAGAGTACGGCAAAAAAAAAAAAATAACATATTTTAACGGTGCATCGTGTAAATTATGGGATATTTTTCTTCTATACCCAGAATATAGTCGCGCTAGTATAACGACATAAGCAAAGATATATCTGTGTGTACAATCATATCGGAGACTACACCCTCTTGATATATAATGGAGTGAAATCTTCTGTTATGTCTCCATTTACTAGAACACATATTCTTCAAATGCCGTGAATAAGTGGGATCGTCAGAACATCGGATGAAATGCTTTTTTCGTTTTGTTCCGGCTCTCTGGTGCTCTGAGTTCATAAGACTGAGCATATGTCGAGCTGGCGCTCCTACGACTCTATTAGAAATACGGATACACACACACACACACACACATATATATATATGCCCAGCGATACTTTCCTGAGACATTCTAAATACATACCCATGGTATCGGAGCTGTGATCTCTCAATCTGGAGACGAAGAACCAGAGTAAAATGGTTCGATATCATCCATGAGCTTGACTGGTCACGCCTGGGGATCCAACCGTATCAGTTGGAGACGGTTGGATCTGACAGAATCGCTGGAATGAGTGATTGAGGACTCTGCCTCCACGGTCCTCTCAGGACTAAGTGTGCGAAGAAGATATATATACATATATATAAAAGTATATATATATATGTATATATATATATATATATATATATATATATATATATATATATATATATATATATATATATATATATATATATATATATTATACATTTTTTATTATATATTTATATATATATATATATATGTACCATATATATATGTGTGTGTGTGTGTGTGTGCCATTTTCATCAACTAGAGGGCCAACAGTGGAGATGGTGTTTTTTAGCAAATGAAAAGAACATTTTGGGGTTGAGTTTTATTTTCTCATTGGCCCACCTCTCTTCAGCTATTCTCTGGTTATTGATGATGGTCATCATGCATTGCTGGAGGTTATATCTTTTTGACTCAAGCAGGGCGATAGTCATTGAATGTGTGTGTTGCTGTTGGCAGTATTTTAGTGTGTTAATTTTTTTGTTTCTTCTTTTTTTTTCTGATAATTGTTTTTTCTGTTTTGGAGGATACTGCACTTGGTTCTGTTCACAGGTTTTGGTGGGGTGTGTTTTCTACATATATTTGTGACAGTGTCTACAAAGATCTGCCAGGATGTTTTTATGTCGATGGACATGTGTGCGTGTGTAAAAGACCAGTCGACATGTGATAGTTTGTTCATAATTGCATCCCTGTTGGCATTGTAGAAATCCATATTATCAAATGGTTGGGGTGGAAAGAGGACACTGGGATTAGCTTTCGGTTGGTGGATTCTCAGGTTACAAAGAACCATGTCATGGTCTGAGAGAAGGGTTTTTTCCACTGTAATATTATGTATATTGTTAGTGTGGTTACTAAACACTAGATCCAGAATGTTCTTATGATGCCTCGTTGGTCGAAGGAAAAGTTGCGACAAGAAAAACGTATTCATGAAGTCAAGAAGTGACTCGACAGCTTCTTTGTCAGTGGTTGAGGCTGTGGTGCCTGGTTTCAAACTATATGTAGACCAATCGACACAGGGTAGATTAAAGTCTCCCATCAAATGTATGTTGCTAGAATGGCACTGTTTAATAAAGCATTTAATACTGTTGAGGCATTCTTTGAAGCAGATTATGGGTGTTTGTGGTGGCCTATAGAGCCCAACTAATGTCAGGTCACAAGTTTTATTGTGCGCATATATATATATAAATATATATATATATACATATATATATATATATATATATATATATATATATATATATATATATATATATATATATATATATATATATATATATACATATATATATATATATTTATATATATATATATATGCATATACATATATGTATTAAATATATATATATATATATATATGTATATATATATATATATGTGTGTATATATGTATATATATATATATATATATATATATATATATATATATATATATATATATATATATATATATATATATATATATATATATATGTGTGTGTATATATATATATTGTTATACTTGGGGAGGGTCATATTTGTGTAATATTGCCAGAATTAATAACAGAACACACTCACTGTTTGGTTGGCTTTCGCTTCTCGCTTCTGTGTCTTTTATATCGGTAATCTAACTTACTCGGTCCTCAATGTTGCCATTGACTGACCGACGGGCAAAAATAATACAGATACAATATAGACACAAATACATATATATAGTTTATCATAAATCTTTCGTTGTGCATCTGCAACATCGTCAGTGGTGCTATCGTTTCCTCCCGTTGCATTGTATGTCTACGCCATTTTTTATTCAGTTTGTCTATATATTTATTTATTTATTTGCTTGTTTGTTTATTTTATTTTGTCTTCTTTGCGCATGCGTTTGAGTGTGTGTATAGTGTTTTATTTGATGTGTGAAGGGTGACTAGTGTGTGTTTATGTGCTTGTTGTTATTGTGCTTGTGTATGTATTTATTTATTTATTTATTTTATTTTATTTACTTATTTATACTTCTCTTAGGTCAGTGGTGTTTGTTTGGGTGTTGTTGTTATTCCATTCATTCTTTCTGTTTAGTCTTGGTCTTCTTATTTCTATTTCACTGGCCTCTCTGATTTGCATATCTGCTGGGTCATTTCTATGTTTAGATATTATTCTAATTTCTATGTTGTCTATGTTACCGCCATGTTGTTGTCTAGCATGTTCGTATAGTACTGACCCGTTTTTTTCAGCCTTTTAGATCCCCCCAGTGTTGGTCTATCCTTTCACCTATGCTTCGAGCTGTCTCACCTATGTATTTTGTTGTCATGTTTCTGCAAGTACCCTCTGTACATCTTATGCTATAGACTACATAACGAGAGTACATGATGAGAGCTCCATAGACCTCATCATGTACTCTCGTTATGTAGACGATATCAATATAGTTATAAGAACATCCCCACTAGAAAGCACTAACAAGTTTGATTTAGAACGTAGCACAATGGAAAGCATCCAGCAGATAGCTAATTCCATACACCAGAGTATAACTGTAACTATCGACTTCCCTTCCAAACACCCTAACAATAGACTAACGGTATTAGACACAAAACTCTGGATTAACACTATAGACGAGAGATCCCAAATTCTCCACTCACACTATGCTAAACCCATGGCCTCCAAATACCTGATACTCAAAAACTCAGCAATGTCCATTAGTCCTAAGTTTAATATTCTGATCGCAGATTTGGTACGAGTGATGAAGAATGTGTCCCGAATGTGCGACCCAACAGAAATGGAAAGACACATCCAACACTTCATCAACCGCATGCAGTTCTCTGGCTACAACCAAAGAGACAGAGTCAGAGTTTACGAAGGAGCCATGGAGAATTATAAGACCCTCATAGAACTGGACATGAAAGGAATTTGCCCATTATACAGGAGCAAATCATGGAATAGCTTAGATAGGGCTAGACATAAGATAGGGAAAGCCACCTCATGGTACGACAACCAGAGATACCAGAGTGTCATGTTTGTGGACGCTACCCCTGGAGGGAAATTAGCTAACCAGTGTAGAAAGGCCCTGAGAAAGACCCACTTAAAAATTAAGGTGGTAAAAAAGCCAGGAACCACCATAAAATCCC
>OZ024743.1:195074133-195076633 GCA_964016885.1 Eledone cirrhosa
GCCGGGCTGAGTTTCGGAAAGCATGACTGTGTTGGTAGGGCCGGGTCTTGAAGTCACATGCGGTTAATCCTATATAAGCTTTGTTGGAGGTGTCCGTCCTCACGTTGCACTGGTAGATGACATTACGATCTCTGCATCTGTTGTCGAGGGGGCAAATGGATCCATCAGGACAGTTGCACCTCTTGGTCGGCTCTTATAATGCGTTAGCGGCGGTGTCGCCTGTTTGATCCGCTAATGATTCAGCTAATATATATATATATATATATATATATATATATATTAGTAAGTGAGGTCTTTTTACAAACTGAAAAATAACATGAGTGAAAGAATAAAGGAAAAAAGACGAAATCGAAAATGCAACTGGAGTCTTGTTTTTAAAAAGATACATATATTTATTTGGTTCCTTTACCGGTTTCGCAGTTCTTCTACTTTTCAAAAGTAGAGTTGAGATGGAGGATCTGTGGTTTTTCTCACATCTGAGAAAAAATACAGACCCTCCATCTCAACTCTACTTTTGAAACTGGGAAACCGGTAAAGGAACCAAATAAATATATGTATCTTTTTAAAAACAAGACTCCAGTTGCATTTTCGATTTCATCTTTTTTTCTTTATATATATATATATAAATATATATATGTATATAAATATATATATATATATATATATATATATATATATATATATATATATATATATATATATTTATATATGTGTGTGTATATATATATATATATATATATATACATATATATATATATATATATATATATATATATATATATATATATATATATATATATATGTATATATAAATATATATATATATATACAAGTTAATATAAATTAATATATATGATATATATTTATATTTAACGCACATGGTTTTCCAGTTTCTAGCTGCCGCATACTCGTTCTGCTAGAAATAACAGCCGTTTATATGGGGCTAAAGTTAGCTCTACATAAGGAGCAGTGATACTAAGAATAATGAGTTCTAAATTCAAGCAGTCCTTTACAATGAAGTAGCTCAAAGAAAGAAGTATTTCTGAGCCGTGTAATACAAGTTAATATAAATTAATATATATGATAAAACACAAATACCAACATATAAGTGTTTGTATTGTAAATGACTAAGTTAGCTAGATTGAAAAATACTAATTATAATAATACAGTTTGCCTGTCTCAATTTAAAATAATAAATCAATAAAAACAAACGATATTGGCAAATGGCCGTGGTACTTGGACAAATTTAAATTTCAAAATCAAACCTGTTCATTAGATAAGTTTAAACTTCAAAATCCAAATAAGTTTCGAAATGAAAAAGTGAAAAATTACCCCGTTCAGCTCTCCTCACCAAGTACCCTGAACAATTGGTATGTTTCACTTCAAAATATTTTAAAAGACTGTTTAACGCACATAGTTTTCCAGTTTCTAGCTGCCGCATACTCGTTCTGCTAGAAATAACAGCTGTTTATATGGGGCTAAAATTAGCTCTACATAAGGAGCAGTGATACTAAGAATAATGAGTTCTAAACTCAAGCAGTCCTTTACAATGAAATAGCTCAAAGAAAGAAGTATTTCTGAGCCGTGTAATACAAGTTAATATTAATTAATATATATGATAAAAGACAAATACCAACTAATACATTAATTTATATTAACTTGTATTACACGGCCCAGAAATACTTCTTTCTTTGAGCTATTTCATTGTAAAGGACTGCTTGAGTTTAGAACTCATTATTCTTAGTATCACTGCTCCTTATGTAGAGCTAACTTTAGCCCCATATAAACGGCTGTTATTTCTAGCAGAACGAGTATGCGGCAGTTAGAAACTGGAAAACCATGTGCGTTAAACAGTCTTTTTAAATATTTTGAAGTGAAACATATCAATTGTTTAGGGTACTTGCTGAGGAAAGCTGAACGGGGTATTTTTTCACTTTTTCATTTCGAAACTTATTTGGATTTTGAAGTTTAAACTTATCTACGGAACAGGTTTGATTTTGAAATTTAAATGTGTCCAAGTACCCCGGCCATTTGCCAATATCGTTTGTTTTTATTCATTTATTATTTTAAATCGAGACAGGCAAACTGTATTATTATAATTAGTATTATTCAATCTAGCTAACTTAGTCATTTACAATACAAACACTTATATGTTGGTATTTGTGTTTTATCATATATATTAATTTATATTAACTTGTATTACACGGCTCAGAAATACTTCTTTCTTTGAGCTATTTTATTATAAAGGACTGCTTGAGTTTAGAACTCATTATTCTTAGTATATATATATATATATATATATATATATATATATATATATATATGCAGAGGGTTTTTTTTAACTTCATAGCAAGTAAATTTATGACTTCGTATACAATATCATATGATTCATCTTTTAATTATATTCTTAAGATAAAATGTTTAACTTTATAACATTTAATCCTTGGAGTCATCTGAGATCTTAAAAAATCACTTTACACTTCCTTTACACTTTAACTTC
>OZ024743.1:195079133-195109133 GCA_964016885.1 Eledone cirrhosa
TTTAACGACAATACAACAACTTTCTCCGGCTTAGCCTGTTCCCCCCCTTTTGGAACTTTCCCCCCGTTGATGGGCGTGAGCCCGAAATATTGGGATTAAATCTCCACTACGGTAACCCTTCTAGCTTTGTTTTGTTTTCCTTTTTGTCTCATTTTCCACTTTTCTCCTATTTCTCACTCATTTCCTACCTCGAGATTTCCCATCTGCATTGTTGTGGCTTTCTAAACTACATATTTTATATATATATATATAACGTATGCTAATTGCTCTGGCTTCTTCCTAGTCCATTGAGCGCTTGCCGGCATATCTCGAAAATTGCGTTTCGTTTTGTTTTGGCCGCTGCTGAAATACGATCTCGCTGAAATTATATTTGTATTAATCTCCCGGGCCTAGCAATTAATTAGTTAAATCAATTTGACAATTCTATTGACTTATTAATTGCTTAAGTTTATTTAAAAACAACCCGGTCGAGAGCTTACTTCGATTTGGGCATTTTTTTTTTTTTGCAATGTTTGGCAACTCCTTTACACATTTTGAATGCACCCGCCAAAAACAAGGGTTACCTCCCTTGCAGGGTAACCACGTGAGGTAGTGACTTCACTAATGCCTCATTTGAACGTGGTAGGCTGTTAAGAGCACAAACCTGTTGACAAAGTGTCTACCTTGTTCGATCATTATACTAAAAGCTTACAACGAAAGAAGACAGTATACTTGATTTAGAGGTCACAGAAACCTCCCACTGGATTTTAACACCGAGTTCTAGGAATGGCCAGGTAAAACTTTTTTTTAACCTGTCTATCTTGCTCGTTTTTTCGGCTGACTGGCTTGTCAATTTACAGCCATTTTTATAATGTGTCTGGCCCTTATAACGTATGTTAATTGCTCTGGCATCTTCCTAGTCCATTAAGCGCCGCTTGCCGGCATATCTCGAAAATTGCGTTTCGTTTTGCCGCCGCCGAAATACGATCTCGCTGAAATTATATTTATATATATGTATGTATATATATATATATATATATATATATATATATATATATATATATATATATATATATACATATATATATATATATATGTATATATATATATATATATATATACATATATATATACGTATATGTAAATATATGCATGGGTATACATGTATATTTATATCCGTCTTACTGTGTGCGTGTCTGCATGTGTGTGTGTTTGTGTGAGTGCACGGGAAATTTAACTATGATTGCATCACGGAATACAAACATTTAAAAGGCATTCATCGTGATAATCGAAAGTAAGATTATATGTAAGCGAAAGAAAACTTACATGTACGATGAAGTAGCTCACAAAATCACAGAAGGAGAATACGCACCCATATACAAATTTCGTAGATTTCTACCACAAAATTACTGAGCCTTTCTGTATAATAGCCAACATTTTTATTTTCTACATACGGACATTTCCGACTTAAAAGCAAAAAAATGACTAACCTGCTAAATTGTTTATATTAACCACCCAGACACCAGTTCATTTCACACAGAATGATTCATCATTTCCATCGAACACAAAGCAGTCTATATTCATGTATATCTGATGTAAAACTTTGGCATTTTCCAAACATTTCAATAGCATCGAAACGAAATATATATGAATTGGCCTATTATTATGTGGATTGTATATCATTGCCTATTATTATGGGGATTGGCAGTATCGGTAGAGTGTCAGACACCATGCTTTGCAGCATAGAGTTGTGGCTCTCTACGTTCTGAGTTCAAATACCGCCTAGGTTAACTTTGTCTTTACTCATAACGAGGTCGATAAAATAAAGTACCAGTAATGCACTGGGATAATTACTGGCCTTGTGCCAAAAGTAGAAACAATTATTATTTCATACGCCAGAATAATTTAAAGGTCATCCACTAAGCCTAGAAACAAACATCTTGTAGATGACATCATCATGCACCTCTTGAGTTGACCTGTATTTCGTATAGATGCTTGCAGAAGTAAAAATAAAAGAGTGTGAGTGACTTATTTTAATGTTACTAAAAGTTACTAAGAGTTTATGGCGCTGAGAATCTGTAAATTTGTAACATTGATCTCGCTCAGTACGAAAGAATTCTATTGATGACATTAGCATGCACTTGTAAAATCACGTCGGGCATATAATGTGAAGTAAGTTGAACGAACGTTTGAAATGATATACAACATGTATGTGGCTATGATATATTTTCCGGACACCTTCGACTGGCGGAACGAAGGAAGAAATATATTTTCAGACTTGAGCCTTAGTCTGTCTGATAGCAGTAGACTGGACTCTGCTGATAAGAGCCAAATGTCAGGTGCAAGCATTAAACCGTGATGGATTAACTCAAATATCTAAGAACATGTGCAGTTAATCTGATTGTCTTCCGTTTACTTACTCATTCATTCAGAAGTCTCTGGTTGTAAAGATGGATCAATCTCACGGACAATTGTAAAGCAAGATCGCCACCAAACGAACTTTTATTTCATAGTAACCCTAAAGTTTGCTGATACTCCGCCTGTATAAAGTATGATTGTTCAATTACATAGAAAATACAGTTTTACCCAAGACATCCTGGTTCTCGGAATATTTGTTAAATATATATAACAGTTTCCAGTACCTGTACAATTAGAGATAAATTTCTAGATTCCTCTTGTAGTAGAGTGGAATGTCTTTCTTCATCTTGTAATAATCTTCAGAGGAAATATTTGCGAAACTTTTGTTAATGAGTCATAAGTGTCTTTAACCAACTCTAGTCTTATAGATTATAAAATACAGCCAAAGTAAAAATATTTTTCGTTTACATGAACTGTAAACCACATAATTATTCTTCTTTAATTTTGGAGTAGTTAAGAATAATATTTAATGTACACAAATGGGTTCCTGTTTATATAACTCATATAACCTCATTCAAATTAAACATTATATAACGTCACAAAGGACAACGAATAACATTAATTAGTTGATGTTATCAATTCAAACGTTCATGTAATGGGTATAATTATAACAAAATAAATTGAAATAATATATTGTGACAAACTTCCGTAAGAAATATTTGATATTGATGAATGCGATTCGGCTCTAGTAGCTTATCATTTCATCAGTCTATGTCTGCCTATTAGTAAATCGATTATATTGGAGTCGTAATGGCATGCACTGAATAACAACATTCCTGTCAATGAAACAATATGGAAACCACAGAAACTGGTGATTCATTTCGTTAATATCCTTAACTTATCGTCTTTATGCTTTCGTACAGACATCTGAAGAACTACATAATAAAAATCATAGTAGCGACTGAATGAACCATCAGCTTTGAATAAATGCATAAACCATACTACTAATGTCTAACGGCTAAATCACGCACGTTTTTATAATTATATTCCTATCTCCCGGTAAATCAACCCACACCCACAAGAATCACTGCTATAGGACCGTCACCAGGCTGCACTCATCGTAATACGTAGTTTATAATAATTATCCGACGACAAACCATAAGAGACAACTGCGCTTGAATTGAATAAAGGTAATATTAAAACAGACGGAAGCAAATAAAATGTATCACGATACAAATGTATTATTTAACAAATTACAAAATATGGCATGGTTAGCTTTGCCTTTCATCCTTATGTGGTCGAGAAAATAAAGCACCAGTAACACACTGGGGTCGATTCAATCGACTCTCCCATCCCCTGAAATTGCTGGCGCTGTGCCTAAATCAGAAATCCTTCTATAACAAATCATATCACACACATTGTAACACAAAACGAATAAAACTATCTAGCATATACTTTAAATTTGAAAATAATAATTTGAAGTAAGTGATCATGCAACAAATACCTAGAATGATTACTACATATCAAATTATCCTGAATTATGTTGAAAATAGCTCAACGCCCTACCTGGAAGCGGCCGATGCTAGAGACCACACCCTATCTGTGACCGTTAATGACAGCATTGTATCGTCTGTCATCAAACATATCACAACCACCACAATCCCAGCAGGTGCTTCTCTCCACCGTTACCCCTTACAACAATTACGTACGCCCAACCTGAACTATTCCGTGCACATTCAGGCAGAGATGAATCACGAAAGATGACAACTATCCAAGCCAACAGTTAAAATGATAGAATTAACATGTTTATGGAAAACTGAAAACCATCTGTCCCCCATCATTCCCGATGTTTAGCCATTCACTACATAACTACACACACGGAAATAGACCTTAACCTTGTTAAACTCTCCCCTTTCATACCAATGCTACGACAAAAGAGTACTTGCCTAAACATATAGCATGGTAGTATCATACCCCCCGCCGCCCCCCGCCACCGTACCATATTACGAATATACTACATATTTTCAACCGTTCAACACATTGGCAGAGGTATAGAGTCCTCATGAAGGGTAATGTCCCAGAAACATATTCATTATTCTTCAATGCCAGGGTTGAACAAACGGATGACGATTTGTCATCGGCACGGCACAGCTTTCATCGGGCCGTTTGTTTACAAACGAATCGAATATTATTAATGTTCGATATAACCCATACATATATATGTTTATGTATATATATATATATGTGTGTGTATATATATATATGTATATGTATAAGGAGACGATCGACTTTCGTCAAATCGGACCGAGGGAACAATGTTTCCGTTGGTCTTTCCAATTGCTAATACTATCTATCGGTCGCAACTCCAGGTAGAAGAAGCAATGAAAGTATATACTCTCCTTATGCATATTAACGACTGAGCAGCCTAATTTGCATATCGAGTGAGTTAATCAGCTGGGGGCACCGAAAACGATAAACGGAAAAAATGAAACGAAATTTCATTTCTCACTCTTAGCACGGCTGTTACTTTGTTTGTTTACAAACACACCGAGCATTATAATAAATGTTCGGTGAATCCATACGTACATATATATATATATATATGTGTGCATGTATGTATGTATATATACATACTACTGTACGTCTGTATACATATATATATGTACGTATACATACTTATATTTAAGTAACAGCCTTACTAAGTGTGAGAAATGAAATTTCGTTTCATTTTTTCCGTTTATCGTTTTCGGTGCGCCAGACCGATTAACTCACTCGATATGCAAATTAGGCTGCTCACCCGTTAATATGCATAAGGAAAGTATATACTTTCAGACGTTCAATCATCTGGCAGGAAGGTATACATTGCTGACGATAGCTAATAAGCTTGAAACTAGTACAGTGTTCCTTTGTCAGTGTTGAACAAATGAGCAACGATGGTTACTAGACAGTGTACGGTTTAATTCGGCATGTTTGTTTACAAACACACCGAGCTTTGTAATAAATGTTCGATGAATCCATACGTACATATACATATGTGTGCATGTATGTATATATATATACATACTACTGTACGTCTGTATACATATATGTATGTTCGTATACATACTTATATTTAAGTAACAGCCGTACTAAGAGTGAGAAATGAAATTTCGTTTCATTTTTTCCGTTTATATATATATATATGTATATATGGGACTTGGAGCATTGGGTTCCATACACACACATATATACATAATTAATACACACATACACATATATATATATATATAATAGAATATATATATATATATATATACATATACATACATATTATGGTCCACCTGGTTCCTTACCACACTTTCTTCGTTATATATATATATATATATATATATATATATATATATATATATATATATATATAATATATATAATATATATATATATATATATATATATATAATATATATATATATATATATATATAATATATATATATATATATATATATATATAATATATATATATATATATATATATATATATATATATATATATATATATATATATATATATATATATATATATATATATATATGAGAGACGTAAGATAAGAAAATTATAAAATTATTTAAAAAAAAATAAAAAAAAAAAATTATAAAATTTTCAACTAATTAGTTTCTTCCAACTAATTAGTTTCTGGAATGGAGTAAATATATTTTCCGAAGAACATACAGTAAAGCATTCCGTCGTCAGGAAAGTCTATTTTCGTGTAAGTTACCAGGCATAGCGAGGAATCTGGAAACTTATTAAAAAAAATAATTCCGTGGAAAGGAAATAGCGAAGCGTGGACTGAAATCCTAGCCATTGAGAAAATCACTGCCTCTACGTCTGTGGCAAATTCAAAAAGAATCAATCACGTGAGATCGAGGTCAATCAGTGGAAAGCGAGTTGTTAATAAGACAGCGGCCTGCCTACTACTATAGCAGCAGTCATGGCCAATATTGCTCGATAAATGAATTGGAGATAATTATATATTATTGTTCTGCAACCCGATGCATTGAACCACAATGTTACTAAGACGAAACCTATATATTTGCTAGCATTGATATGCATCTGTATGTATATAAATGTTACTAGATATAAATTCTTTATATATATATATATATATATATATATATATATATATATATATATAGAGAGAGAGAGAGAGAGAGAGAGAGAGAATTAGTACATTTACCAACATATGTGTACAGATGTTCACCTATGCTAGCAAATATAATTTAGTCCATGCTAGCTTTATTCCATCCACTGAATTATTATTATTTTTATATGAGTTCCTAGTGTCCGCGCATGGCCTGGGAACTTAGCTGAGAATAGACTCCCTGATGACGTATGGAATTCTCTATAGTTATATTATGTAACTATATTTATTCCCATACAGAAACTAATTAGTTGGAGTGAAAATTTTAGTAAGTAAGTTGATTTTTAATTTTTTAAATTTTCTTATTTTACGTCTTTCATATAATTGTTCTGCATCCCCCTGCATAGAACCACAAAGGTATTACGACATAACATATATATTTGCTAGCATAGGTGAACATCTGTACACATATGTTGGTAAATGTACTAATTCTCTATATTTATCTCCAAATTATTTGTTGAGCAAAACCCAAAATTTACTGCTAATTCATGGTAGTAGTAGGCTCTTGTCATAATACCACCCCGCTCCTAACTGTTTAACCTCAGTGTCACGTGATTGATTCTTTAGAATCTGCCACTGACCAGAGGCAGTGAACTTTTTAAGTGCTCTGGAATTTAGTCCACGCTAGCTTTATTCCATCCACTGAATTATTATTATTTTTATATGATTTCCTAGTGTCCGCGTATCGCCTGGGAACTTAGCTGAGAATAGACTCCCTGATGACGTATGGAATTCCCTATAGTTATATTATGTAACTATATTTATCCCCATACAGAAACTAATTAGTTGGAGTGAACATTTTAGTAAGTAAGTTGATTTTTAATTTTTAAAATGTTCTTATTTTACGTCTTTCATATATATATATATTAGAAAATAGAATAGCTTTCACCGTATTTTTTTGACTAAAGAATTTTTAGTCTGATAATGGGGTTTAGAACCCTCAGATAAATGGAAAAAGATGAGTATTGATGTACAAAACATACTTACTTGATATATATATATATATATATATATATAATAGAACGTTACTCCCCGGTGGATGAACTGTTGCCGTGGAACAGTAGCATTGTACAATAACTACACTCTGATTTCTTATGTAGCAGAACAATTATCAGAACAATTGTCTTCCTAGACTAAATTTACAATCTATACACACGTAAACACAAAGAGATGTGTGTGTGTGTGTGTGTGTGTGTGTGTGTGTGTGTGTGTGTGTGTGTGTGTGTGTGTGTGTGTGTGTGTGTGTGTGTGTGTGTGTGTGTGTGTGTGTGTGTGTGTGTGTGTGTGTGTGTGTGTGTGTGCGTGTGTGTGTGCGTGTGTGTGAAGAGCTTGTGTTATTGATTTGAAAATTCCGGATTTATCCTATACCCGGATAGATTTAGTATGCAAACCATCCTGTGTATGATAATTCAATGCAATATTAATGATAATTCTATGCAGAGAATGCTGCCAACTGAGATATTTCAGGGAAATCAAGTGGTAGAATTATAACACTTCGAATTTTAATGACATAGAATAGTAGGTTTTAATTTCAGAAAACCTAAGCTTTTCTTTTTGTTTGTTTTAAAATTATGAAATTGCTAGCAGCACTTTTGAAGAGGAGATTAGGAATACTACCCAGGATAGTACTGGAGATGATAATGTTAATAAATGAAAAACAAACTCAGAAGTGATATCAATCCTATTTTCTCTGGAGGCTCAGTTTATATTTACACTCAATGATCATATACCCAATTCATACATAAAAAGTTAAACAATACAATTCAAATTATAATATCGAAATTGTATTCATCTGAATTTGATAAAAGTTTATAGCTACGCATATATAGCAATATTTCCTGTTAAGGAAAATTGATCACGTCAACTCAACAGTTATAGGGCATCGGCATTCAGGTAGATAACATCTTTGACTTTGAAGGCTGTCCGCCTTATTGATTGCTTGTATTATATCGATAACAAATGATTCTGTCTTCATAGAATCGGTAGAGCTTGAAACAAAATCGATTGTGATAATCGTTCCAGTTCTTTAATTTCATTTTTGGATTTAAAATATTCTAATGTCATCTTTGACATTTATCCATGTTGGGGTTATAAATAAATAACAAGTTAAATACTGGGTTCGGTATAATGGAATCACCCGCGACCATCAAACGTGGTTTGACAAAAATCACGAGTAAATAGAAATTCACATAACAAATACTTACATTGAATTTTGGAGATCCCCGGGAAGTAGATAATGCATGCTGGTTGAGTCGGAATGTGAATTGTTTTGACTGAATTTAACTGGATTTAACATGCTTTCCCACGTAAATGTCTAAGTGTGTGTTTGAAAAACACCGAATATGTTTGTTTTATATCATATACTAGCAGTAAAGCCCGGCGTTGCTCGGGGTCGCTCAGTAGCTGTGTTAAAGTTACAATGTAAGTTTCTTTTTTGGCTTAAAAACTGTAGTGTCTACTGTGCAGACTTGCATGTGGTGTTTTTGATTAATATTCCCTCAACCAACAATATGCCTTATGAAGTTAAGAAAACATAACGATAACTCGAATGTTATAACAAAAGAGGATGCTGGGGATAGAAACTGCACTGGTTATTTATTAACAAAGATCGAAAATGTAAACACTGCAACGCAGAGAAGAACATTAGCGTAACCAAATTATCAGTTATGTCTGTCTGCACGCCTATATCACCTTTTTGCACGACTGTCTGTCTGCACGCCTGAAATATTTGCTTGTTTTACGTAGTCTTTAAATAGACTTGTTTTCAAGTAAAAATATTGTTTTAAAATGCTTTTAAATGGAAATGAAGCAAAACGGAAGCTTAGTGTTCGAACTGATGAATTTTGCAGGTCAATATTTTGCTGGCTCGACAACTGTTCGTGTATTGTGTTAATGTCATTTTAAACGCTGAGAAAGCCAGCGTAATTTTTTACGTAAGACGCTCAATGTAAACAGAACAAAGGGAAATAACTGATAACTTACGCTCAAAAATCGATACATTATATTCGATTTCGTCACATAGGGTGGGTCAATTTGAAATATTTTTTTTCCGATGTCTTCGCGAGGGCTCAATGTACAAGTATAGCAATTTCGGTGCAATTCCGTCAGAGATTCTAAGAGGAGATGTGTGCCAAAAATCGATAGACAGACAGACAACCACAGTTTTATATATATAGACTAGCAGTAAAGCCCGGCGTTGCTCGGGGTCGCTCAGTAGCTGTGTTAAAGTTACAATGTTAAGTTTCTTTTTTGGCTTAAAAACTGTAGTGTCTACTGTGCAGACTTGCATGTGGTGTTTTTGATTAATATTCCCTCAACCAACAATATGCCTTATGAAGTTAAGAAAACATAACGATAACTCGAATGTTATAACAAAAGAGGATGCTGGGGATAAAAACTGCACTGGTTACTTATTAACAAAGATCGAAAATGTAAACACTGCAACGCAGAGAAAAACATTAGCGTAACCAAATTATCAGTTATGTCTGTCTGCACGCCTATATCACCTCTCTGCACGACTGTCTGTCTGCACGCCTATATCACCTCTCTGCACGACTGTCTGTCTGCACGCCTATATCACCTCTCTGCACGACTGTCTGTCTGCACGCGTATATCACCTCTCTGCACGACTGTCTGTCTGCACGACTGTCTGTATGCACGCCTAACGACGAAATATTTGCTTGTTTTACGTAGTCTTTAAATAGACTTGTTTTCAAGTAAAAATATTGTTTTAAAATGCTTTTAAATGGAAATGAAGCAAAACGGAAGCTTAGTGTTCGAACTGATGAATTTTGCAGGTCAATATGTTGCTGGCTCGACAACTGTTAAAGCCAGCGTAATTGTTTACGTAAGACGCTCAATGTAAACAGAACAAAGGGAAATAACTGATAACTTACGCTCAAAAATCGATACATTATATTCGATTTCGTCACATAGGGTGGGTCAATTTGAAATTTTTTTTTTCCGATATCTTCGCTAGGGCTCAATGTACAAGTATAGCAATTTCGGTGCAATTCCGTCAGAGATTCTAAGAGGAGATGTGTGCCAAAAATCGATAGACAGACAGACAACCACAGTTTTATATATATAGATTGTGTTAATCATTCTATGTTTTATGTTATACTTATATCGTGTTTTAGTCGTCATTTAATCTGCCTATTGCATATCATTTTGGCGGCTACCCTCATTTTTGTATAACTTTGTCTGTCCAGCACCACATGTATTGTATTCCCTATGTGTGTAATCGTCACCTTATACTACGAGCAAACGCCTGTAGTTAACAAAGGAATCATTATAATTATCATTTTGAAAATTCTTTTGAATTTTGGTTCTTTCCCATATCATGCAGAATATCAACTTAACATCCGAGGCAAAATTTAGTAATACACACATTTTACAATGAATTGTCATACGAATGATATCACAAGGGCATAATCAATAGAAAATATTCATATTCGCTGATATTTTGGATTCTTTGCCGCGTATTTTACGATCTGATGGAATGCTACTAACAATAAAGAAGAATGTTCTTTTTATGGACCTTCATAATTATATCCGGTCTATTGGCCTTGATCGATCCTTCGATGTTCACAGGGAAATTCCATAGGTTTGTCACATTCTGGCCTAATACTGCATCAGAATGTACCATTTTCCTTCTGCATTTACACAATAAATTTTGCATATTACACAGTGTTAATATTTATCTATCATGCCTCGATTTACATTCCTGGGAAGTTAATAGATTTCCACCTGAACCAGGTGATCAATGGTCTCAACATGCTTATCGCAGAATCGTCATCTTCGGTCAATCCCATTTCTTGCGCGTTGAAAGATGCTATTTTGTGCAGCCAAAATAAAGCCTTTACTCTCTGCTTTTAGCCCAGAAATCCGCAACAACTGATGGGAGAGTGATTGATCTACATCAGGTTCTTTGCTACCGAGAACATACTTCACATCTAGTGTGTAGTTTTCGTTGAACTTCATGTCTTGTCAACATTTTAATGTTTTTTTGCAGATATAATTGCAGAATCACAATTATTGTCGCAATGTATTCCGCAAACTTCCTACTTTGCTTTGTGATTGAATGCAACTACTTCTTCAATTCATTATCTGCAACCATTTTCAACATCCAATCATCTATAGTTTTAAGGGAATTGTTTGTGTTCAATGGTAGATATTTTGTATGACAGCTCCAGCTCGATCCTTCCGCTTCCCACATTTTGTATAGGGAGTTAAAGATGGTACACATCTGCTTTTGGGTGATATAATTTATTGCTGGTTATGGGTTTACTGATTTTGGTGTCCATTTTCTATATTTCCCTAACGTTCCAAATTATGATATTGAAACTGAAGGTGACAACTGGGATTACAAGCGCATACATGGCAGATATTTTATTCTTTTAGTTGAACTCAGGTTTCATGACAGTACATATTCTCCGGTGGCATTCCTTCCAGATTTTCTCTTTATGCTGGCCTGACGAATACCTTGGTTTTCATTGATCCCTTGATATCTGTAGGTTTGTTCCAGTCCGTGTTCCTTAATTACTGTATTCATATCTATCTCCATTGACTTTGTTCTTGTCATTCTGCATTTCTTGAACATTTTTCGAACATTTTTCAATGCAAACTCCATCCCTACATCATCGATGAATACCTATACTGTCTTCAACAGTCCTTTCAATTCGCTGTCAATTTTGACATACTGTTTCACGCCATCCACAACAGAGGGTTTATAGTTTTGTTGTCTATTTTGTAGCCATATTTTGCTTTTTTGTGCACTAGAGAGTGTGGTATATGTATAATGCAAAATGTCAGAGGAGAAAACGAATCACCATGAAAAATACCAGTAATAATTATGTTGCTGGAATTTACAGTTAAGTCATTGTGTGGCAGTGATAGATGTGTATTCCATACAAATGTTGTATTTAAGGAAGTTGAATATACTGGGGAAATTTTCAGAACATCCAAGTTTTCAAAATCCATCAGTGGGGAACACTATCAAATACATTTTTATAGTTAATACAACAGTTCTGAAATTTCTTTGCTTCTTATGACAGATTTCTAGAATCATATTGTTAATGATAAGTTACTGTTTGCAAACGCAAGACCCAAGGTGACCTCCTTTCTGCTCAACTGGGAAAAGATGAATTTCACAAATAAATATGTAGGTTGTCTCAGTTAAGTTTGAGATTAAAATGTTGTATGATTTGGGAAGGGAAGTAATAGTACTATAATCTTTTGGAATATTTGTTTCTGTCGTTTGGCAAGAGATACGTTACACCTTGTGCAAACCAATCAGGAGTTTAATCTTATATTTACAGTTAGTCTTGTTACGCATATAATGCTGTTTAACGTACTTACATCCTGGGGGTCATCGACACTCAGGCATTGTTGTAGTGCGACATTATATATATCAATGATTTTCATGTTAGACTTTGTGGGTTGCATTTTTGGTGATATTTCATGTCATACAATTCCATGTGACGGTCTCTGCTTCCTGCCTCATTTTTTATTTTTGTGAAATATTCTGGTGGAGATTCATGTTCAAGTTCCTTTCCTTTTATTTCTGAGATTATGTAACAGTGTTCAGCTGTTCAGGCTGGTTATTGTTGGTCTGTATAGGGTTACCCTTTATTTATAATTTTGGTTGCATGCTTCATGACCTTTATATTATCAACAATTATATTATCTTTGGTAATGGAACCGTTCCTTATGGCGTGTTTGATCCAATTCTGATGTGGTAAGTCTCTTATTTCACATGATATCTCTGCGCTCATTAGAGAGTTTAATTGCATCTATGAAGAACCTTGCGTCCAATCGCATGGACCAATCGTATAGGGTCATCTAGATCGTATATAGAGAGGATTTTCATTAGAAAGGTAGATAGAAATTGCGTAGGCTGTCCACGCTTTAAAACGGTCCCCTATTCAGATCACAGGTTTTGATCTGCATAGTCGACCTAGATAAGACGCGTAGGTTAGAACCTGGACACTGGAAGCTGAACATGTCGTTTGCCGCACGTATGGCTTACATGGATTTACTTAAGCAAAGGTTGACAGAGGGGAGGGGGGAAGTGTCGTCAACAAGAGATGGTGAGGTGCTCTCAAAAAAGCGATTAGAGTAATTTCGATAGGGTTTAGCAAAGAAGTAACGTTAGAGAAAGATGGAAAGGAGTGGAGTAGCTAAGGTAGACGAGGCTATTTGTAGTCGCATTGTAATTGACGTGCTAACGGCGAGAGTGGCATTAGACCATTTCTTCAATGTGAAACGCGAAAATTGCATTGGCAGAGCTAAGGCGCGTGCTCTGAGAAACAAGGGAACCAAAGCTGTTCGATGGGTCCACGTGGCAGAGGCACAGCGTGGTAATAAAACCTCAATTCAGTCTTTGACGGACCGTGACGGACACGAGCTGAGCGATTCGAGGCGGTCGTGTGAGGCCTTTCGCCAGCACTTTGTTCGGTTGATCGGGGGGTTGGGGTGGCAGATCAGAGACGGTAGCGGACTTTATTCTCTACCTCACCGGCTTGCCGCGCCTCTCGACGGCCGACGCTGAGAGCTGCGAAAGGCCGACAGCTTCAGCCAAAATTCGGGATGCCCTTGTCGGCTGCACGTGGTGCAAGTCACCCAGTTTCGATGGTCTGCCCTACGAGCTTTACGTATATATGCCAGGCTTGTTCTCCAATCTCCTCGAAGCACCCTACTACAACTGGCAGCAGAACGGGAGTATTCCAAGTTATGTGAGTCGTGTTGTAATGACGCTGATAAGGAAAGACGAGAACAAGAGGGACATATTAGATAACTTCAGGTCCATAACTCTGGTCAACACAGAGTTTAAGATTTTGGCCAAGGTGTTAGCGAAGAGGTTGGCGCTTTTCGTCGAAGATTTGGTTGAGGCGGTGCAAAATTGCGCAATCCTGATCATGTCCATACACGACAACCTCCACCTCATGCGATACATCATAGAGAGCGTAGAGTGTAAACCTTCATTTCTGCTGGTGCTCTGATCAGTTTAGATCAATCGAAAGTTTTCGATAGGATCGACCATCCGTACCTGGAGACAGTCCTCAAGGCAGCTGGCTTCGGCCGCGTCTTTAGAAGCTCGATCGCTGCAATGCACAACGGCATTTACTGGGTGTTCAAAGTTAATGGCAACCTCTCGGAATCGTTCCTGATCTCCCGATCGGTCCGACAATGATGCCCTCTTTCCTCCCTTCTGTACGTATTGACTCTTGAGCCTTTAGTGCGAAAGCTGGAGCTGTTGCTGTACATCCCTCTCGAACCGGGACGTGGAAAGGCTATGTCGGGTTATGCGGACGACATCACCGTGATGGTGTCGGGCACATCGGAAATTGAAGTGGCCAACTCGTCTCATCGGCTGAGCTGCAGTCCTGGTTCAAGAAGGGACTGAGATGGGTGACTGGCATCTGGAATGTTTCCAGGAACTTACTGCCATTTACCGGGCGGGCAATGGGGTCAGTGGAATTTCCACTCTCGAGATCTATAGAGGATTAGTGGTAGGCAAATGCGACGACGTACTCGAAGAGTCTCTGGGTGTCGACGAAGTCGCAGTAACAAGTCTGTTCCGGAGGACTTTCGAGCCAGGGACGATGGATAAGTTTCAGAAATCCCTCGCTTGGCAGTGCTAACAGAGGACACTGCCCGTTCGATATAAACTCTACAGGCACGAAAGTGCTGTTTGACGGACCTACTCGAAATGCGCATAGAGTGACGAAATCATTCTGCACGCACTCTTCTACTGTCCGTGCATTACTGACTTGTAGAGTTGTGTCGAACAGCTGTTGTCGCGTGTAGAACGGATCCGGCTATCGGCCGAGACCATAGCAATTTTTCTGCCTGGTGGCAGTACCGAAAGAGATTGTATGGTGGACCAGGTTGAAAGGACTGAAGACAGACACTTTTTTCTTCGGCCAATTCCTCATCAACCTTTTCAAATTTAATTGGAAAGGAAGGTGAGGGTGGAGAGAAAAGTGCTGCCCCCGAACATTTGCTGAAATGTGGGTGAATAGGGCGAGAATGGCCTGTGTGAGTGGGCCTACACTGATTATGCGCGTGTAGGCTGGTGTATTTGAGGAAGAGAGGGGTGCCCTTCTCGGGTATCCCCTTAGCGTCGAGTGGTTCAAGATTGGGAAGTTACCTGAATCAACCCTAGGGGATTAATTATCCCTCCTATTGGTGTATTTTCATTGTAGTATTTTTCTTGTCTATTGTTATTGTTTTTTTATTTTTTAATCGATTTTTGTGTAAAAACCCCCACTGTTACCTATATGTCGGCCCTTGTCTCCAATAATTGACACTATTATTATTATTATTATTATTATTATTATTATTATCATTTTTATTTTCTTTCATTAATGGTTCTGAGATGTATGCCGAGTGTCTTCCTGACACCTAGGGCAAATAAATTCAGTGTGCATTGGTAAGCCATTTAATACAGCACATTGATTATAATTTTAAAAAAAAAAAAAAAACAGTATACATATATACACATGTGCATATGCATATGTAAATACAAGGAGGGATATCAATCTTACGGAGATAGTGCTCTTCTCAATACGTGTTTCAGTACCATTCGAAACAATTTTTTGCACTTCGTGCAGAGATGGTAAAGCAGGAATAATTCGCAAATATTGTTCTGTTCCTTTCTTGATCATTCCCACTCCTCCCACAATCACTGGTATTGTAACGACCTTGAAGTGCCACATTTTATCAATTTCAATAAGCAGATCATTATATTTTCGTAGCTTATCAAATTCTTTTGCCGCGATATTGTGATCATATGGGATGCTCATATCTATCAATAAACAGACCTTGTTGTGTTGTAGCAGTATCAGTAGAGGGTTGTATGCCATGCTTTCTAGTATAGTTACGTCCCTTTACGGTTTGAGTTTAAATCCCATCGAGGTTAACTTTGCCTTTCATCCTTACGGAGAGTCGATAAAATAAAGTGCCAGTAATGTACTGGGAAATTGCGGGCCTGGTGCCAAAAGTTGAAAAAAAGTATTATTATTATTATTATTATTACAGTTGCATTTATCTTGCTTTATGTTCATACGAGTTATCACCAAGTCACAACCAGTGACCTCAAGAGACAACAAGGTCCGCCATGTTCAAGAAAGAACATACATACTCACACATGCATCTTTAGTGTTTAGACTTGTGATGTACTTATATTGACAGAATCTTCCTTAGTATATGGGCAGTTCCCATTAGTACTATCTTTTGTATTTCTCCTATACGCGGGTTTCCTGGGATTTGCGATAAGTAATCATTAGACGCGCAGCAACCAGGAACGACAGGTCAGTGGCACCCATACCCACGCCACAGAAATCAAAAACAGCAGCAGCAGTGGAAATATGAACAACAACAACAGCAATAACAAATGCAGCTGAAATAGAAACTCCAGTGCAAACATCACCAACAACAACAAGTGAAAGAGTGGAGCTGGTACCCCTCTCCGACTTCACAGAATCAGACATGGAGTGTGAGGTGGGAGAGGGATGGCAAAAGGTCGTAAGAAGGCACAAACGCAGAAGCAGCGCATCGTCGCCTTTGAAAAGGGAGGAAAGAAATGAGAAAAGGGTAAAGTCTACTGCAAAGAGACTCACAGCAGCAACACCACCAACACCATCACCACCGACACTAGCACCACCATCACCACCGGCGACAACCCCACCGCCAACAACACCTTCAACAACACCACCACAAGCACCAACATCGCAAACACAACAAAACACACACACCCAGCAACAACGACAAGGAAATAGCAGAACCACACCCCACCCCCAGAAAAACAAATGCACGGCAATAAATACACACAACAAGAAACTAAGGACTTACATAATTGAACACACAGACATTTCACAACACGACTACATAATACCAGCACCAATCAAAAACGCCAACTAACATAAGACTGCTAAAAATAGCACATAAACAAATAGCACATAAACAATACACAAACATTAAGGGACCTAGGAGGAACTATCAATCGAAGAGTATATTCAGACATACTCATAGAAGAGCCGACGACCAGCCGAAGGGACGATTCAACGGTCCCTTCACCAGACGATCAAGTGAAAAGGGATGTAAAAACCATCCCTCCTCTACGAAAAGTACGGTAAGTGGTCTTTCCCATCTTTTCCACTCAATTTTAAACATGAACTCACTCAGAATAGGCAGCATAAATGCGCGTGGTTTGGGGTCGTCATGGAAGCAGGGTCACCTGCTCAACGACCTCAGGTCACTAAACATAGATGTAGTGGCCATCAGCGAGACCAGAATCTCCGAAGCACGGGCCTTCGCACCGATCTTCGGCGGCTACGATGTGTAAGCATCTCCCAGCCGTCCTGGATCGGGGGGAGGAGTTGCTGTGCTTTTTCGGAGAGATTTGGATCTCGCCATACGGGCCATCTTCCTGGACCCAGAGGGTAAGCTGGTGGTGCTGGACGTGACCAGCGGAGACGGGCAAGCTTTCAGGCTAGTGGCCGTCAATGCCCCGACAGGAGCAGGGCGGCCTGATTTCTTCCGGCGTCTGGAGACCTTTCTTGGAACGTCCCGCTCTTTAGTGTTAGTGGGCGACTGGAACGGGATCTTAGATGCACGCTGGGACTGTGGGGAATTAGCGGATAGGGGTGGAGGGTGCAAGAGCCTCACCAACCTCATCAGGCGTTTTGAACTGTCTGACACGTACCGATTGGATTTCCCGAATGTGCCAATGTGGACTTGGACAAATCGCGTAGAGTCATCCAGATCATATCTAGATAGAGTATTTTGTAGGGAAATAGATAGGTCTAGCATAGGCTGTCCACAATTCAAGATAGTCAGCTACACGAACCACAAATTCGTGATCTCTGTGCTTGACTTAGATAGGCTTCATAGACGAGGACCCGGCTACTGGAAGCTAAACGCGTCCTTACCAGCCCGCAAGGCCTACAGAGACCGGATTAGCGAACTAGTTAAGCGGGCGTTGACGGGGGCCATCGTCAACAAGTGGTGGTTTGCTCTGAAAAGAGCGATTAGAATAGAATCGATCAGGTTTAGTAAGGCTTTAGCAATAGAGAAAAATAGAGCAGAGGGAGAACTAGTTAGAAAATTAGACGAGGCGCTTAGCAAAGGCATTGCGACCGACGTGCTTGCGGCGAAATTGGCCCTTGACCAATTCTTCAATGCAAAGCATGAAGGCTGCGTGTCAGAGCAAGGGTGCGTGCTCTCAGACACGAGGGGACGAAAGCCGTTCAATGGGCCCGAGTGGCGGAGGCGCGTCGTGGCAACAAAGCCACGATCCGGTCTTTGGTGGACCACGGCGGGCGCATGCTACTCGATCCCGGGCAAATGTGTGACGCTTTTCAGCGACACTTCGCTCATCTGTTCGGGGGCAGCGGTGGGCCGGGTCGAGGGATGGACTTTAGTGTCTACCTCGACGGACTGACGCGGCTCTCGGCCACTGAGGCGAAGTGTTGCGAAAAGCCGATAACAGCCGCTGAAGTAAGGGAGGCAATGACTGGCTGCACAAGGGGTAAATCGCCTGGTTTGGATGGTCTGCCCTTTGAACATTACGTACAGATGCCAGACTTGTTCGGAGGCCTCTTGGCGGACGTCTACTGCAACTGGCATCAGAACGGGAGAATGCCCAGTTCTGTGAGCCGAGGAGCGGTTGCACTGCTGAGAAAGGATCCGAACAAGGGGGATAACATAGATAATTTCCGGCCCATAACTCTGCTAAACGCAGAGTTCAAGATTTTGACCAAGCTGCTAGCAAAGAGGTTGGCGCTTGTCGTTGGTGGTCTGGTGGGAGAGGCGCAGACATGCGCCATTTCCGACAGATCCATCCACGACAACCTCCACCTCATGCGATACATCGTAGAGAGGGTAGCTAGGGAACCTGGCACAGGTGGGTCCTTGATCAATTTAGATCAGTCGAAAGCCTTCGATAGGGTCGACCATCGTTACCTAGCGGCAGTCCTGAGGGCGGCTGGCTTTGGACCCGTCTTCAGAGGCTGGATCGCTGCCATCCACAGCGACATCTGCTCTGTGGTGAGAGTGAACGGTCACCTGTCGGAACCGTTGAACATCATGCGCTCGGTCCGCCAAGGATGTCCCCTCTCGTCCCTCTTGTACGTATTGACTCTCGAGCCATTACTGCACAAACTGGAGACGTTGAGGGGCGTCCCGCGCGAACTAGGATGCGGAAGATCCGTGTCAGCATATGCGGACGATGTCACCGTAGTGGTGTCGAACGCCAAACACATCGAGGCGATCGGCACTACACTAAGAGAATACGAAGCGGTGACAGGAGCAATGATCAACCAGGCAAAGTCAGTGGGCCTGCAGCTCGGCACCTGGAGAGGCAGGTCCATGCCGTCCAACAGCGTCGTCGGACGCTGGACGGACGGACCGGTTAAATTGCTAGGGGTCTGGTTCGGTCCGAACCTCCAGACGGACAAAAACTGGGACGAGGTGACGAGCAGGGTGGCTTCTCTCACCCAGAAATGGGCGGAGAGGAAGCTATCCCTGAAAGGTCGAGCGGAGGTGGCTAACGCGTACATCGCGTCTGTCATCTGCTACCGCCTGACCGTCGTACCTTGTCCTAAGCCTCGCCTGACTGCGCTGGAGCGTTTGCTCTTTCGCTTTTTGTGGAAAGGAAGTGCTCCGATGGTCAGGCGGTCCATCTGTTGTCAACACCCGCTACGTGGAGGGCTGGGCATGCCGTGGCTGATGATGCGCAGGCACGCGCTCATGCTACGACATCTCCACCTCTTCCTCGACGGTGATCAGGTGTGGTCGCCATTTGCTAGACACGTATTTCCCCAGCTCGTTTCCTTGACGGAGCTGCAGTCCTGGGTCAAGCGAAGACTGAGAGGGAGCGCCTGGAGACTGGGATGTCTTCAGGCGCTCACAGCCGTCGACCACTCGGGCAATGTGATCGGTGGAAACTCCACCTCGGCGTTCTATAGAGGATTAGTGGAGGGGAAGAGCGACGACGTACTTGGGGAAACTCTAGGCGTCGACGAAAATCAACTAGCCAATCTCTTCGGAAGAACTTTCGGGCCAGGGCCTATGGACAACTTCCAGAAATCTCTGGCCTGGCAGTAACCGTCCTGTATTGTCCTGCACTGTCCTTAATGCCCTGGTGGTCAGGGTCACTGTGGTCTTTTAATGGGCTTTCTCCACAAATGTCCCTCGGAAGTCTCCCCCCTATTGGGGAATTTTTCTTTGTTATTTTATTTCAACCTCTGTTTTTTTACACGCGGAAATGCCCATTTGTACCGTCCTGTATTGTCCTGTACTGTCCTTAATGTCTACTTTATGTAAACCCTTGTGGTTAATAAAGAAAACATTATTATTATTATTATTATTATTATTATTATTATTATATTTGCATTTATCTTGCCTTATGTTCATACGAGTTATCACCAAGAAACAACCTGTGACCTCAAGAGACAACAGGGTCCGCCTTGTTCAAGAAAGAACATACACACACATGCATCTTTAGGTGTTTAGACTTGTGATGTACTTATATTGACAGAATCTTCCTTAGTATATGGGAAGTTCCCATTAGTACTATCTTTTCTATTTCTCCTATACGCGGGTTTCCTGGGATTTGCGATAAGTAATCATTAGACCCCTTAGGTATCATTCCTAGATCGCCTACAACACACTGGTATTGTTTTAGTTCTCAATTTCCACATTTTTCTAATTTCTATCTCCAGGTCTTTATACTTGCTCACTTTTTCAAATATTTTTATAGATACATTCTTGTCTATTGGAACGGACATACCCTCTTTTTAAAGTCCTTCAGTATTATATCACGTCTATTTGCATCAATTTTTCGGTCTGTTTGGATGCTAAAATTCCACAAGATTGAGATGTGATCTTTTTCAAGTATGGGAGGTGGTTGATGCTGCCACCAATTCTTTTGATGGGGCAGGTCAAAATGCTTACACATTATCCAATGTATGTATTGTGCAGCTCTGTCATGCCTGTTTAGGTATTCTGTTGGAGCTATAGGACTGCACATTGAAATTATATGATCAATGGTCTCTGGTTGTTTTTTACATACACGGCATAATGGGTTGCATCCATTTTTTATTATGTTGGCTTGGTAATTTTTTGTTGGCAGACACTGATCTTGTGCTGATATAATCAGTCTCCAGTCTCCGATTTCAACCCAGAGGATGCCAACCCCTGATGGGTTAAAGTTTTGTCAACATCAGGATTGTTAGTGTCTTTCTGGGTATTTTCCATACAGAGGCTTTTCTTGCCATTTCTTAGCCAGTTTCTGTAGCAGTTCTTTCTTTGAAGTTACTTTTACTTGCTTTGCTTTTTCTGTGTTTATCATTTCAGCAGTAAATGGAACTTCTGAAATTAGTAGTCCATTACTTTATCTTTGTGCATCTTTTGTAATGGAGTATGCTCTTTTGATGCTTTCGTGTTTCAAAACGATTTTGATCATCCAATCATGTGATTCCCTTAGATATGTAGATAATCCAATTGTTCCAGTTTTCAACGCAATATATACATGGATTAACCCACGTCCTCCTTCTTTCCTAGGGAGATATATTCTATATGTATCTGCCTTAGGGTGATGCATTCTGTGCATGGTTAAGAATTTTCTAATTTTTGTATCGAGCCTACTGATATCTGTGTTTGATCAGTTGATGACATTGTAACTGAAGGTTACTACTCGTATGGCAAGCGTTTTATGGCATCGATCCTATTCCTTGCATTCAATTCCGTTCTTAAAATTGCTCTTACTCTGCGGTAACATTCCTTCCTTATCCTTTCCCTCATTGTCTAGTGCTTGATTCCGTCTCCTTCACAAACACGTAGATATTTGTAAGTTCCCTCTTGATCAAGTTCTCTTATCACATTCCCCCGATCAAGATTAATGTCTGAACTTTTCAGCAGCTTTCCTCTGGTGAACGTTGCTATGGCGCATTTATCTAGTCCAAATTCCATTTTAATGTCATCACTGAACTGTTTCACAGTGGATTTTGCAATTGTTGGCCCTTGCAATTGTTTATAATTTTATGCAAAGTGTTTCAGGTCATCCATGTAGAACGAGTGATTAATTCTTTTGTCATAGACTTTATATCCCTGTTTTGTTTCCTTGAGCATTTTACTTAATGGTATAAATGCGATGCAGAATAAAAGCGGTGATAAAGAGTCACCATGAAAAATTCCACAATTAATATTAACTTCTCCAGCTTCCAGTGATTTTTTCTCACTATTCAAAAGGAGTGTCGTTTTCCATGTCGTCATACTGAATGTCAGGAACCTCCTGACAACGGCAGATATTTTGAAAATCTCTAAACACTTTTAATCCAACTGTGGCAAACTATCGAATGCTTTTTTATAATCTATCCAAGCATTTGATGGTTTTTGTTTCTATTATGACAATCTTCCAGTATCTGATCTTTACAGCCATATGAGCCTCGTTTACACCCTTTCTGCTCATTGGGAAATAGATCATTTGTTATCAGGTGTTCATATGCATATTCAATTAGGACTGATGTTAAAATTTTATACATTGTGGTCAAGCAAGTTATCGGTCTGTAATTTTTGGGATGGTTTGTCTCATCATGCTTCGGAAGCTGGAATGTAATGCCGTTAACTAGCGATGGTGGTATCTTTTCTGGCTCCTTAAGCATTTCATTGTAAAGTTGGGATTCAAAGTGTTACAATTTACCTCGTTTTCACTGACACATGTTGCATTTTCCCTTCGCTGACTTTGATCAATTTCTATATAAGTTAGTAACTTTTTTTAAACAATATTTCTTCGTATATTGGCTATTTTATTACTGTCAATATAGCCTCTGTTTTCGGGATGTTTCTTTTTCCAGTTGATATATGTCCGTTCTGTATTCGATCTATTTGATGGGTAGTACATGGCAGTGTAGAAAGCCTCAAGGACATCTTTATTGTCTTCCCTTGACCATTTTTCTCTCTTTTTCTTTGGATTTCTTGGTGGTGAGCATGGGGGGCCAACAGTAGGAGTATTCCGGTTATGGGAGGTGTCCAGATCCGAAGTGATGGGAAGGTTTGAACCATTAGCTGATTTTTCGACCCCAGTCAGGTTTCTCTCTGAGGGACGCGGCCCTTTTTGACCCGGGTGACGGCCGATCCGGTGTGAGATTTTATCATTTGACATTGGCTTTATTTTGTTCCGTTTTATCCTTAACGACCGAGGGGTGATCATTTCGTGTTACCACTCCTAGGACGAGTCAAGACTAGAGGGGTCGTCCTCCCCTAGAGACACGGCTATTCTCCGCCGGCCGCCATCCTGGTATTTCTTGGTCACGGGGTTTTCTTTTTTTGTTGTTTTTTAGATTGTTATTATCATGGGTGGTTCCTTAATGTGAGCATTGCGTGGTTTATTATTATTATTATTATTATTATTATTATTATTATTATTATTGTTATTACTCCTTGATTCTCAGTCATTGATGTTAGTTAACCGGAAAGTCCGTTGGAATGAATATCAAGCCACTAGCTGCAGCCTCAGATATTCAGGACGTATCGGAGGGTTCTTGCTGTTCCCTGCAAGCATGCCTTTTGAAGCGTTCAAAAAGCGTGAAGGGGCCGATTTTCTTTAACCATCCCTGGAAACTTTTGGAGATAGTCCCCAGTGCGCCTATGACAATCGGGATCACTTTGACTTCATGGCAGTTCCAAATCCTTTTTACCTCCCACTTTAGGTCCTGGTATCGGTTAATTTTCTCCCTCTCCTTCTCTCGCACTCTCGTGTCGCAGGCCACATCCACAATCAGACACGATCTTTTTTGTTTGTCCACAACTACCAGGTCAGGTCTATTGTGTTCCAGTTTCTTGTCCGTCTGTATCCTAAAATCCCACAGCACCTTCACCTGATCGTTCTCCATCACCGCCTCTGGCTTATGCTCATACCATTTCTCAGAATGTGGTAAATTGTTTACTTTGCACAGGTGCCAGTGGATCACCCTGCCCATCACATCATGTCTCCAGCCCTTATAGTGGGTCTAGGCTAGGTGTTTACACTCGGATACAATGTGAGCCACAGTCTCCTCTCTCCACAGATCCTGCACAGTGGGCTAGCCTCCTCCTTGTAAATATGGTGTTTCAACCACTTCGTTTTGAGGGCCTGCTCCTGCGCAGCCATTAACATTCCTTCTGTAGCCTTTTTAAGGTCTCCTCTTCTCAACCAGTTCCATGTCTGTGGATCTCTAAATTCAGTTTTCTCAGAGAAGGTACTATGAAGGGATTTTTCCTGAAGGCTGCTCTTTCTCCTTGATGTTATTTCCTCCTTGGACATCCCTGGCCTATTGTCCCCTCCTTCAGTACAGTTCTGAGCATTGGCTCCTTACTATCAGTCACGTATTTGTGTAGGTTGTTTTTCTCCATCTGAACACAGTCCTCTATGCTGATAAGACCTCTTCCACCCTCAGATCTCCTTAGGTAGAGTCTATCGACATCACTCCTCTTGTGGAACATGTTGTAGATAGTCAATAGCTTCCTAGTCTTCCTATTCATTTCTTTTTGTTCAGCAACATTCCATCTCAGAATTCCCGCACTGTACCTAATAATAGACACACCTCGGGAATTTACTGCGTTTATGGCATTTCTGCTGTTCAGATGTGACTTCTATACGCTCCTTATTCTCCGAATGTATTCAGTTCTTAACAATTCCTTCATTTTTTTGTTCTGTATGCCATCAGCCTCCAGAACGCCCAAATACTTGTATCCTTCTTCAGAGTCAATTTCCTTTATCATCTCACCTGTTGGTATCTGGATTCCGTTACTTCTGCTCAACCTACCCCTCCTCATCACAATGACTCCACACTTACTAATACCAAACTGCATACATATATCACTGCTGAAAATACGGACAGTGTCAACAAGCACATCCAACTCCTTCTCACTCTTCCCGAAGAGCTTAAGATCGTCCATGAAGAGGAGGTGATTGATGGTAAGCCCTCCCTTTCCCAACCTGTATCCTGCTCTCACTTTTCGCAGTACACTGGTCAGGGTCATCAGGGCAAGGACAAACAACAGAGGGGACAGGCTATCTCCCTGGAAGATACCTCTCTTGATCTTCACGCTTCCCAAGGATTCTCCAGTTGATGTCAACTCTGTTTCCCAGGACCTCATACTTTCGCCCAACAACTGTCTGATGTTATCTGCCACCTTGAAGATCTCCAGGCTTTTGGTGATCCAAGAATGAGGCACCATGTCAAATGCCTTTCTGTAGTCTATCCATCCCATGGCAAGATTAGTGTGTCTCCTCCTGCAATTCCCCATTACCATCTTACAATAAGTAACTGGTCCTTTGTACCACGTGACTTCTTTAGGCATCCTTTCTGTTCGTCCGGTAACAAGTTGTTTGTGTGGAGGTGATGGTAGATTTCCTCAGACACAATGCTCGTCAACAGTTTCCACATTACGGACAGACATGTGATAGGTCTATAGTTGGTAACATCATTACCCTTGATTCGGTCTTTCATTATCAGAACTGTGGTACCTTTTGTCAACCACTCTGGTACCACACCTGACATCAAGCAGTCATTGAACATGGTTGTCAGTTTCGGGTGGAGGGATGTTATGTTTTTAATCCAATACCCCTGCACACCATCTGGGCCTGGTGATTTCCAGTTTGTTAGTTTTTTGGCCTGCCCCTTATAAGTTTCAACTGTGATACTCAAATCAGTTTGTTAGTGTGCCTGTTCACCGATCTCCTTCTGTACTGTCTCAATCCACACTGCCTGGTCATTATGTTTAACATCCTGCTCCCATATTCCTCTCCAGAATGTTTTAGTTTGTTCCGCCTCAGGGATTATTATTATTATTATTATTATTATTATTATTATTATTATTATATAAAGGCGGTGGAATGGCAGTATCGGTAGAGGGTCGGATGCCATGCTTTGAAGCATAGAGTTACCTCCCTGTATGATCTGAGTTCAAATCCCGCCGAGGTTAACTTTGCCTTTCCTCCTTACGGGGTCGATAAAATAAAGTACCAGTAATGCACTGAATAATTGCTGGCCTTGTGCCAAAAGTAGAAACAATTATTTGGCAGTATCGGTGGAGGGTCGGACGCCATGCTTTCCACCATAGTTACGTCTCTTTACGATCTGAGTTCAAATCCCGCCGAGGTTGACTTTGCCTTTCATCCTTACGGGGTAGATAAAATAAAGTACCAGTAATGCACTGGGTAATTGCTGGCCTTGTGCCTAACGTAGAAATCCTTATTATTATTATTATTATTATTATTGTTCTTTGAGTCTCAGTGATTGATGTTAGTTAACTGGAAAGTTTGTTGAAATGAATATCAAGCCGCTACCTGCAGCCTCAGATATTTCGGAGGGTTCTTGCTGTTCCCAGCAAGCATGCCTTTTGAACTGTTCCAAAAAGCGGGGCTGAACTAATATTCTTCAATCATCCCTGGAAACCTTTTGAGATAGTACCTAGTGCGCCTA
Source organism: Eledone cirrhosa (assembly GCA_964016885.1). NCBI lineage: Eukaryota > Metazoa > Mollusca > Cephalopoda > Octopoda > Eledonidae > Eledone > Eledone cirrhosa. The sequence goes on from OZ024743.1 coordinate 195,106,125, forward strand.
TGACAATCGGGACAACTTTCACTTCATGGCAGTCCAAATCCTTTTTACCTCCCACTTTAGGTCCTGGTATCGGTTAATTTTCTCCTTCTCTTGCACTCTCTTGTCGAATGGGCAGGCTACATCTACAATCAGGCACGATCTTTTTTCCTTGTCCAAAACCACAAGCTCAGGTCTATTGTGTTCCAGTTTCTTGTCCGTCTATATTCTAAAATCCAACAGCTTCTTCACCTGATCGTTTTCTATCACCGACTCTGGCTTATGCTCATACCACTTCGCAGAATGTGGTAAATTGTTTACTTTGCATAGGTGCCAGTGGGTCACCCTGCCCATCACATCATATCTCCAGCCTTCATAGGGAGTCTGGGCTAGTTGTTTAAACTCGGATACAATGTGAGCCACAGTCTCCTCTCTCTCTCTACAGATCCTACACAGTGGGCTAGCCTCCTCCTTGTAAATATGGTGTTTCAGCCACTTCGTTTTGAGGGCCTGCTCTTTCGCAGCCATTAGCCTTCCTTCTGTAGACTTTTTAATTTCTCCTCTTTTCAACCAGTTCCATGTCTGTAGATATCTAAATTCAGTTTTCTCATAGAAGGTACTATGAAGGGATTTTCATGAAGGCTGCTCTTCCTTCTCGTTGTTATTTCTTCCTTGGACATCCCCTGGTCTATTGTCTTCTCCTTCAGTACAATTCTGAGCATAGGCTCCCTACTGTCAGTCACGTATTTGTGTAGGTTGTTTTTCTCCACCTGAACACAGTCCTCTATGATGATAAGACCTCTTCAACCTTCTGATCTCTTTAAGTAGAGTCTATTGACATCACTCCTCTTGTGGAAGATGTTGTAGATAGTCAATAGCTTCCTAGTCTTCCTAGCCATTTATTTTTGTTTAGCAACATTTCATTTCAGAATTCCCCCACTGTACCTAATAATAGACACAGCTCGGGAATTTACTGCACTTAGGACATTCCTACAATTCAGATGTAATTTTAATACGCTCCTTACTCTCCGAATGTACTCAAATCTTATCAATTTCTTCATTTTTTCGTTATTGATGTCATCTGCCCCCAGAACCCCTAAATATTTGTATCCTTCTTCAGTGTCAATTTCCATTATCATCTCACCTGTTAGTACCTGGATTCCGTTGCTTCTGCTCAATTTATCCCACTTCATCACTAGGACTCCACACTTATTAATACAAAATTGCATACATATATCATTGCTGAAAATACGGACAGTGTCAACAAGCACATCCAACTCCTCATTCTTCCCAAAGAGCTTAAGATCTGTACCGTCCTGTATTGTCCTGTACTGTCCTTAATGTCTTACTTTGTGTAAACCCTTGGGGTTAATAAAGAAATCATTATTATTATTATTATTATTATTTGGCAGTATCGGTAGAGGGTCGGACGCCATGCTTTAAGGTATAGAGTTACGGCTCTTGCCATTCTGAGTTCAAATCCCGCCGAGATTAACTTTGCCTTTCATCCTTACGGGGTCGATAAAATAAAGTACTAGTAATGCACTGTGTAATTGCTGGCCTTGTGCCTAAAGTAGAAACAATTATTATTATTATTATTATTATTATTATAGTTGCTGTTGTTGTTTTATTGTTATTTTTATTGCGTTTTATTTTATGCCACCGCCATCGTCTTTGATATGAATGCTTCCAGCATGCGTTGTCTTGTCTCTTATTGGTGTTGGATAATAATTTGTTTCTATATTTTGCACAAAGTCAGCAATTATCCCAGTGGATTACTTACTGGTACTTTATGTTATCGACCGCGTAAGGATGAAGGGCAAAATTAACCTCGGCGAGATTTGAACTCAGACTATAACGGACCGTAACTCTTTGCTGCAAAGCATGGCGTCAGACCCTCTACCGATACTGCCAATACGCCGCATTATTATCCTTAGTGTTGGATAATAATACGGTATTTTCACCTACATAAAGTTTTATTAATAATGAATTTTACCCGAAAAGAAATAAATGGTACGTCTTATTTTGTCCTTAAATCTTTGTAAATCTAAAATGATGATATAGTGACTACATGGATCACAAATATAAAGGAAAACAAGCGATTTGTAAAGCTCTTTCTTTACCATAATTACAACCAACACTATTTAAACGCAGCAAATGTCATTACTTCCTTCAATGTGTGATAAACTATGTACCAGTCAATAACTTTAGTATATAATAGCAGAATAGCCCGGCGTTGCTCGGGATTCTAAACATAGATTGGCATGTTTATCCCTCCTTTCTGAAACAGTACAGAGCAGTACGGAATGCCTCGGCCTGGGGATGGTGTCTACATTGTGTGCTTATAAAAAAGAATTCGTCGTAGATTACCAGGGGTTTAACTTAATTCGGTGCCTGAGAGTAAAATGTTCAACCCACGAAAACCAAGACGATAGGTTTAAGGAAAAAGGCATTCGACCAACAGAACATGTATTTGTTGTGCTATGTTCCAGAGCAATAGTTCCAGAGCAGTAAGCATGTGAGACTGCAGTGGTAGAGAGTGGTGTTGTCTTACTCCTTTCAATGTTTCGTCGTATGTTTACCAATTGATGCAGAAATCCTAATGAAAAGTGAAGTCGCCTTGGGTGAATAGGCAAATAATTTTACACTTTTCAAAAGCATGTAATTGCGACCCCTCACTTTTTTGTTGTTGTTTTTGCTGCTGTTTATATTTTGTTTTTGTGTATGCAAAAATATCTGTACACAAATATATAATTATATATATATATATATATATATATATATATATATATATATATATATATATATATATAAATATATATATATATATATATATATATATATATATATATTAAAATAACAGATTAAAGTTTTAGCAAAGAATCGCTGCTTCTGCCATTAACGGGATTTTCTGAAACTAAAAAAAATTAATCTGTGAATATTTCGAAAAACGTTACACACACACTATATATATATAGCGTCATAATGTCGTAATGCAGACAGCCAGACATACAGACATATATTATAAGGGCG
>OZ024743.1:195114133-195139133 GCA_964016885.1 Eledone cirrhosa
TAGGGTACCCGTTCGTCTCCAGCACCTCGAAGTATCGCTTGGTATGAGTGACACCTCTCGCAGGATCGCTGCATCTGTTTTTGATTCGCGTGATCTCGTTCGTGATGTATCCTCTTTTGGCACTGTTAGGGAGGGCGGACTTGTAGTGAACGAATAGGTCCCTGCAGGCTGCCATTCTGTAGAAGTTGCAGTGGATCCCTCCTTGTTCCGTGATGTTGATTTGGAAGTCGAGGAGGGCAAGTGACTCGTCTTCGTTGGGGTGTTCAACACTGAAGTCAATGTTCTCGTCCGTGTTGTTGAACGTCTCATAGATTCTGTTCGCCGTGTCTTGGGAAGATGTTAGGATGAGGATATCGTCCACGTATCTTGAGAAAAAGGCTACGGCGTTGGGGTGGCAGGCGTTGAGTGCCTTGCGTTCGAGGTTGTCCATGTAGGAGATCGCTAGCACACCTGATAGGCTTGATCCCATGGGCAATCCCGAGGTTTGTTGGTATATTTGGTCAAGGAATCCGAAGTAGGTGTTGTCGACGACGATGGACAGGAGTTGGTGGATGTCAGTGGTGGTGAGCCCGAAGCAGTGTAGGTCAGTGGATTGGTGGATTGGTGGATGTATATATATATACACACACACACATATATATATATGTACATATATATATATACATATATATATATATATACACATATATATATATATACACATATATATATATACATGTATATACACACACAGACACACACACACACACACACACACACATATATACATATATAGTAGAAAGGAAAAATATTCTTTCAGTAGAAAATGTTGAAGAGATTTTTTTTCAGTGAGATATCAAAACAATAATTTATTTACATTACCTGTTTCAGCACTAAATGCATTGTCGATTGCGTATCTGCAGAATATTGTTAAGTTGCATATTTGTACAAATAGTGATAATAATAATAATGAAGAAAATGAAAATAAAAAGGGGCAGAAAATTTAATTTTCACATACATATTCATTCAGGGAAGAGAGGTCATTTCTCTGTCCATCCTACTCTGCTTCTAGCTTGGTTGTGACAGGTAAAATTAGAGGGTAGTGGGAGGAGGGGAGAGGAGATGAGGAAGGAGGAGTATCAGCAGGCTGCTGCGAGAAGCCCTTTGAGGAGTGGATGCAACCGGTATTGTAGATAAATTAACATTTGATATCTCACTGAAAAAATATCTCCAAGATTTTCTACTGAATGAATCTTTTTCCTTTCTACTATTTGTTTTTATATATATCAACTCGTGTGTTCCTTTTCTACATTCGATATATATATATATTTATATATATATATATGTATGTGTGTGTGTGTGCGTGCGTGTGTGTGTGTAATAGATATAAACACCCACGTGCTTTCTCTTCCCTCAATTTATTTCCGTCTTCACCTACTTAGTATCGTCTCTCTTTCTATTTTTTCTTTTATTTCTTATTATATCTTCTGAAGAAGGCTAACGTACGAAAAATTACCTGCTTTCGTACAATATCACGTGTTACACTTATACATATCGTCATTCTACCCTATTGCTCTTCTGTGTTGGTTACTATAGAAATGGCTTTTACGGTACTAGAACTGTTTTATTTTTTTTTAAATCCTGAGGAAAGCCTGATGATTTCTTTTGAATGAAACAGTTCTAGTCCCGTAGAAACCACTTCTACAATATATTAAACATGATTTTTAGACTCTACTAATATATTGAATACCTTACTGTGTTTACCTCTCGAGTGAACCCATAACTCATCTATCCATCTATCTATCTATCTATCTATGGTTCTGGACCTTGGCAGTGGTGAAGGCGGAGCGTTTAGGTTGGTAGCCTTTCGGGTCAATGCGGCCGGACTTCTTCCATCGCCTGGAGACTTTTCTAGGAACGTCCCTCTCCTTGCTATTAGTGGGGGACTGGAATGGTATCCTAGATGCACGCTGGGACTACGTAGGGGCCTGTCCGGATAGAGAGGGGTGTAATAGCCTCAAAGGGTTAATCCGTCGATTTGACCTGGCCGATAGATAACGACCAGATTTTCCGACTGCGCCAACCTAGACTTGGGCTAATCTCAGCGGATCATCTAGGTCGTACCTAGATAGGTTCTTAGTTAGAAATAAGGATAAGGACTTTTTAAGTTGTCCAAAAATGAGCACGGTTGGCTATTCAGACCACAAGTTAGTGAGCTGCATGGTCAACAATGACAGAACACATACACAGGGACCCGGTTACTGGAAGCTCAACTTGTCCTTACTGGCAAGTAAGGCTTACAGGGACCGGATTAGCACTTTAGTTAGGGAACGGTTGACGGGCGCCATCGTCAACAGCAGGTGGTGGGGATCTCTCAAAAGAGAGATTAGAGTAGTCTCTATAGAATTTAGTAAGGAGTTAGCCTCAAATAGAAATAGGAAGGAAAGGGAGCTGGTAGATAGTGTAGAAGAGGCAATTAGAAGAGGCGACGAGAACGGCCCTGGGCCAGTTCTTCGAAGAGAAACACGAAGGCTGCATCGTCCGAAGCAAAATACGTGCTCTGCGAAACGAGGGGACCAAGGCTGTTAGCTGGGCCCGCGTGACAGAAGCCAAAAGAGGGAGCAGATCCACTATCCGGTCTTTGCGAGACCAGGATGGACGGGTGATCCTTGAACCTAATTAGATGTCGAGGCTTTTCAAAAGCACTTTGCCGGATTGTTCGGAAGGGGCGGGGAGCCGGTTGGGGATGTGGACTTCGGTCCATACCTCGACGGCCTGCCGCGTCTCTCGGACAGGGAGGCGAAGTCCTGCGAGGAGCCGATATCAGCCGCTGAGATAGAGGACGTGCTGGGCCAATGCGGCAAACGCAAATCCCCCGGTCTCGATGGTCTTCCATACGAACTGTATCTAGCTATGCCGGACTTGTTCCCCGATCTCCTCGAGGCGGTCTACTGCAACTGGCAACAGAACGGGAGAATTCCCTGTGCTGTGACCAAGGGCGTAGTCACGCTAGTGAGGAAGGACGAGAACAAGGGGGACGATATAAATAATTTCAGGCCCATAACTCTGCTAAATACAGAGTTACAGATTTTGGCCAAGGTGCTAGCAAAGACGTTGGCGATTGTCGTGGGCAACCTGGTGGGAGAGGCGCAGACATGTGCTATCCCGTCCAGGTCCATCCACGACAACCTCCACCTCATGCGATACATCATAGAGAGGGTTGGGAATGAACGCGGCTTTGGTGGGGTCCTGATCAACTTGGATCAATCTAAGGCATTGGATAGGGTCGACCATGGTTACCTGGATGCGGTGATAGCGGCGGCAGGCTTCGGACCCGTTTTCAGGGGCTGGATCAATGCCATGCACAGCAGCCGCATCTGCTCTAGGGTCAAGGTGAACTGCTACCTCTCGTAGCCGTTCGAAATCGCGCGGTCCATCCGACAAGGGTGCCCTCTCTCCTCCCTTCTGTATGTAATGACTCTAGAGCCACTGCTGCGGAAGTTGGAGTTGTTGCAGGGCATCCCGTTGGAACCGGGAATCGGAAAGCGGTGTCGGCCTACGCCGACGACGTAACAGTAATGGTGTCAACGGCCTCGGAAATCGGGGCGATCGGCACCTTACTGGAGGAGTACGAAAGGTTTACAGGGGCGGCCAAGTTGAAATGGGACAAGTCGATCGGTCTGCAACTCGGCACGTGGATGGGCAGATTGATGCCCTCCGATGGCGTCGTCGGGCGCTGGACGGAGGGCCCGGTGAAGTTGCTCGGTGTCTGGTTCGGACCAGACCTCCAGGTGGAGAAGAACTGGGGTGAGGTAACGAACAGGGTGTTTGCACTGACCCAGAAGTGGGCCGAGTGCAAACTGTCCCTGAAAGGTCGGGCGGAGGTGGCGAACACTTATATAGCGTCTGTCATCTACTACCGCCTCACCGTTGTGCCTGGCCCACGCACGCACTCTTCCAATTCCTTTGGAAGAAGTAGGCTCCTATGGTGAGGAGATCCATCTGCTGTCAACACCCTTCGAAAGGAGGGCTGGGGTTGCCGTGGCTAATGATACGTAAACACGCATTAGGGCTACGGCACCTCAAGGTATTCCTCACCGGTCAACCGGTGTGGGCCGTTTGTGAGGCGAGCCTTTCCCAGACTCGTCTCACTCACCGAGCTGCAATCCTGGGTCAAGCAAAGACCGAGAAAACTGGGCGCCTGGCACACTGAGTGTGCCCAGACGCTCACGGCTCTCTGGCAGGCGGACCCGGCTGTCAGTGGAGAATCCACTTCGTCATTCTATAGAGGGTTGGTGGTTAGCAGGTGCGACGACGCCCTCGGAGAAGCCCTAGGCATGGAGGAAGACGAACTGGACAACCTGTTCGGTAGGACACTCAGCCCGGGTCCCATGGATAACTTCCAGAGGTCCCTGGCCTGGCAGTGCTACCGAGGGGCTCTGCCCGTTCGAGAAAGGCTCTACAGACACGGGCGCCCGGGTAGGGACCCCTCGAAAAAGATCTGTCCCAGATGCGTGTGCGACGAGGAAACCGTTGCACACGCTTTGTTACACTGCTCGGGCATTGCCGATGTGTGGGACTATGTCGAACAACTGCTGTGAAGGGTGGGACCGATCCGGTTGACCACCGAGTCTATTGTAACGATCAAGCCGCCTCCCCTCTTCAAAAACGAAGGAGAGGCGGTGTTTCTGTGTGTAATAGCCATGGCGAAAGAGGTTGTATGGAGGACGCATCTGAAAGGACTGAGGTCAGACACCTTTCTCTCTGGCCAACAACTGGTTCGTTTCTTCCGATATCATTTCGGAAGAAGGATCAGGATGGCGAGAGAGGTGCTGCACCCCAGCCGTTTTTATGAAAGATGGGTGAAAGTGGCGAGAATGGCCCGTGTGAATGGGCCTTCACTCTACATCAGGCTATAGGTGAGGAAGATGAAAGACCAAGGGAGCACCCCCTCTCTGTGCTCCTGAGCAGAAGGGTTGCACACTTTTTTTCGGGTGTGTGTGCGACCTCCCAAGGCGCCTCCTCCCCACTGAGGATTTTGTTATAAAATTTATTTTGTTATATTTTATTTTATTTTTATACTTTTATATCTTGTTATTGCCTCCTCCATATTGAGGACGCCTTTGCATGTAAACTCCCCCCTTTTTACTTGTCCCACTTTCGATGCCCTGGTGGCAAATAAAAAGAAAGCTATCTCTCTCTCTCTCTCTATCTCTGTATATATATATATATATATATATATATATATATATATATATATATAGGCTTAAAAATAAGAATAAGAATAAGAAGAAAGCAAGAACGGCTATGAGAGTTTTCCTCATCAGTTGTCTACTGGGGGTCTCGGATATTTCAACGCTTTAAATACAATATATCTACCCTCAGAGCGTTCAATAACTAGGTAAGTTATTGGGAAAACAGAGGAGGAAGAGAAGTAAAATAGAAGGTAAAAGGGGGAAAAGGGCGAGAAAAGCGAAAAACAGCGAAAAAAACAAACAAACCGAAGAATGTGCGAGCAAGATCCGTGGCTGAACATAAGTGCTAGAGCGTGTGGACGGACGTAAAGACACGTCTGATCCCACCGAGGGAAACGATGAGGTGGCTGGAAGAGAGAGGGTGGGGGAGGGGGAAAGAGAGAGAAAGAAAGAGGGGGAAGAGTAGATAACAACGAAATAGGTAGTCAGGAGTGAGAAGCAGTCTTCTCTCTCCTGACTACCTATTTCGTTGCTATCTACTCACAGCGGAATATGATAAAATATATGGCTGTGTAGTTGCTGGTTAGGGTAGGCTTAAAAATAAGAATAAGAATAAGAAGAAAGCAAGAACGGCATATATATATATATATATATAAATTGGTATAAATGAACATAGAAAGATGAATGTGAGCAAGAAGCCAACAGTATTTCATAATATATAAGTGATTATAACGTCAAGATGGAAAATATTTAACGTAAGATATGGGAAAATAATTCAATCCCAATTCAAAAAAAGTCAAGATAGACATTTTATCCACAGATTTTGTGAAATCCAGGGAAAAAACCAATAGAGTCTTAACTCAGAATAAAATTAAGGTTAAATACTTATCCTTCAATTTGAAAAAACTACTAATGCTCTATATAGTCTTAAAAAGACTATTTCACGAAACATTTCAGTGGAGTTAGTCACGGTTGGAGTCGTTCATCAGTAGAGCTCAAACACGATAACCAAAAAATGCTCTGCTAAAATATGTCAGAAAGGGAATTTAAAAGCAGGCTACTACACCTCGTGTGGAATTAAGATAATAAACACACATGGAGAACAGGGCTAGTGGCGTCAAAATGAGACGAATGTCTGTTTACAAGAAACAGCAGTCAAAATATTCCAAAAAAACTCAACAAAAGGTATGGAGTTCAGCATAAAGCAATATTATCGCGGTTTTATTAAAAAAGACCGGGATTAGTCACAAATAATTTTAAGCACTCTCGGAAAAATTCCGAGTATAAATATAAATGAAAATAGAGAAATTAATGTGAGCAAGAAGCCAAAAGTATTTCATAATATATAAGTGACTATAACATCAAGATGGAAAATATATAAATTGGTAGATAGATAATCACACCATATTTGAAGCTTGATACTATATTTTTAAGAGGAACAATTATAAGCTAAAACTTATATTTGAGTTATAAGAATGAAGAGAAATTATATTTATACTCGAATAAAATTTACGTTTGGAGTTTATTTAAAGTGAAGGAAAACATATTTGATGTGTACTTTCGTAGAAATGACATTAAAGGTTGTGTTGTAACGCAGGTCTTAATATATCTTTGCGTTTAAAATAGTAAAGATGGCATATTCGAAAGTAAACGAAGAAATCGAAAGCAAAGGAAAGAGTGATTAAAGATAATCAACCAGACTTCAAGAGACGAATACAGCCCAGCATTGAAAATAAATGTCGATATAACGTTTGCTTCCAACATTTGTTGAATAAATCCCATAAGAGGTTGAGTTGACATTTGTCAACTATAGATTCATCTTTCTATTTTTTTTTCTGCTTCCTGATTTCAACATATTCAATTAGCATAATGATATTACGAATAATTGTTTGCATGACTTCCTTATTGCTTGTGATTTATATTTTCGTGAGTCATTTAGAAAAATAAATGATACTGTTTATATTTTGTTATGAAGGTGGAAGGACCATAACTTCAATGATTGAAAATATATGAGTTGTTTTCGACTAAAGTTTCGTCTTATATTTTGTTTTGAATTATTTCAATAGTTACAATAATTCCCTAACATTCCCATAACATTTGCTTTTCACAAACAGCCTGGCTTGTTTTACCATTCCAAAGAAAGTAATTGGATTTATATTATAGATACCCGGTGTTCGAGCCTCTAAAAGTTGTATTAATTTTACTCTAAACATATACTGATATTGAAATTATCTCTTAGGTAACTGCTATTTAACTGCTTCAAGCAATATCGGACTACTAATTCTCAAGTCTTTCATTCAAAAGACTCCAAACATACAAGACATTCATATAAAAGCAGTATTTTTAACAACTCCATTTACCGCTATTTAGATATTTCTATCAATTCTCTATTGTTATCTGTTCCCCCCTAGTTCTATTTTAACAAACTATTTTTTCTAAATTTCCTCATATGAAAAGTGCTCCGCACAAATAATTATTTTTCTTCCTTTAGTGTGTTTGCGCAATTTACTAATAGAGTTTGATCACATTGCTTCAGTCGCAATTTGCTGTTTCGTTGTGTTCGCAATTCTTCTCTAATCAAATTTTCTTCCGTACTTTCTCCATAATGTTTACACAACGTCTTCCAATGTAGTATATGATCTATTCTTGTCTGTGAAATGAATCACGAGTGATGTGCAAAAGAAGTAAATTGTCATTTTGGTGTCTACTGAGGCGAATAAAATTCTCAGTAATTGTAGTTATAGTGTACACTGATGTTTCTCTTCAAATAGAAGAAATTATTATTCCTTGCTTTAATGTCAACGCTGATGTTTCAAACCGATAATTTCTCATCTCTTCCTTACAAGTATTTCCTATACTTTAATTTATCACTTTTATCACTAACTTCAGTATCTTTCTCAAATGAAAACAGTAAATTCCGGCAAACCATCTCTACAAATAGTAATCAACCTGCTGTTAACTTATGTGTGTTGACAAAGAGTAGAGAATTAAATTTTGTTAAGAAAGATGGCGATTTTTTCCTTAACAAGGTAGTGCAGGACAGTCAATAACCTTTTTAGCCTGAACACGTGCGTAGTCTGAATTTCCAGTTATCTAAGTAAATAGTTTATTAGATGCAGCTTGATAGATGAGCAAATTATCTGGAAGAACCTTAGGAACGTTTTCTGGGTAATGTTTGAATGTAACGTAATATTTTTTGTATATTAGGAAATGAGGTTTTGTTGAATGAGGATTCCGAGGTTTCGTAATTAGATGTTCTATCCATGCAACTACAGTTCTTATTGCAATAGTTATTTTCAATGGATCATGACAATGGATGTTCGTTTTAGGACTGGTGCTACGAAAAGTGTAATAAAGAGGATTTATTGGATTTAATAAAACAGGCTTTACAATTTTTTTTTTGTAGATACATTCCCAAAACACAGATGTGCTTTGTACATTTCTCTTGTGATAATTCAATTACTAATATATTTCACTACAATTTCCATCATCCATTTTTTAACGACACAGAGTTTCGATAAATCAATCCCAGTATACAGCATACTTACGCTGAATGTTTCTTGTTGGTCGACTTTCAAGAAGCGCAAGCTAAATATCTTATAAACCACACAATACTTAATCAAGGCAACAAAAAAAACCTTTAAATCACACCATAGCTCTTTGCATAGAAAGGAAAGACTCCATAACAGCAAAAGGAGACTGGAATTATTTTATTACGAGGTCCTGGCTATAATCTTTGATCTGGGGTTAAACAATTGCAGTTTAATTTCTCAACATGAAAAAAGTGTTATGAAAGTTGACTGAGGCGAGAAGTGAATATTTTAATACTGCTCTATGTTATAAACTTTTTTAATATAACGTGTTATTAAAGTAATTTTAAATATTTCAAAAACTACTGGTAATGTATATGTTCAATTACAATACATGATAGTTATTCGAAATGAGTCTTGCAAGATACATTAAATTAAGTATCAGTAATGATATATCATCACTCTGTGGCGATTGTGGAATGGTGGTACACAGAGGTTACTATACTGACCATATCTAATTCTCCCGAATATATTAATTAGTTTAATGTTGGTATATGCTGATTATGAGTTACTACTCATTAAAAATATAATATTGTTGGTATTTAAAATCTAAAGTATTCTTGCAGAGAAAATGAACTTTTTACCAAATCAGTAAGTGAAAAAATCCCAATTTTATATACATACACACATACAAACATACATACATACGTGTGTACGTACATACACACACAAAACATATACCCTCCCATATATATATATATAATAGACATACTCTACCACAACAAATCAAAAATATTCCCTACAAATCAATAAATTACTCTCGATATTTGTAATCTAGTATTTATTAGCATGTGGTCTTGTAAATGATTTTTGTGGATATATATATATATATCCACAAAAAGCAGTTACAAGATCACATGATAATAAATACTAGATTACAAATATCCAAAGTAATTTATTGATTTGTAGGGAATATTTTTGATTTGTTGTGGTAGAGTATGTCTTCTTTTCGAACTAAACAAATGTATTCTGTAAAGAATTAGGAATTATTTTGGAAGCCATCTTTACAGATGGCTTCCAAAATAATTCCTTATTTCTGAGCTGAATTTTTGAATTTAAAAAAACCCTTATATATGTTCCAAACTCTTCTAATGTATTTCATTTTCCAAAGGTATTCAATATGTTTTAAAGATCTTTGTGAACAAATGAAAATATCCCTGGAATGTTTGACGTTTGTTGTTCAACACTAAAGAAACCTAACATTAAATATATGAAAACATTTTGAAAAGCTTGGAGGGGGATGGACATAAAGAGGTGTAAAAGTAGTGTCTGAAGAAATTCAACATATAATATGATACGTTCGTCTTTTCTACTTATTACTGGGAGAGTTGTGTGGCAGAGCTCTTATACATGCCTTCTAGAGAAGCTTCCATCAACAATTGTTCCGGGCGAATCCCCAAGCAAAACCAAATGAACTCATGGATGTTACCCAACCATTTTGTTTGAGGTTTACTACTGGGCTTCCTGCCGGTCAGCGTTGCCAGTAAAATCTATCCAGCGGCTCTCTCTGGAGCTACTCTTAGAGCTGCGTGCTACGAACCTAGTGCGTAACGTTACCCCAATGATCAATCGGAGGAAATTAAATTGACAAAGAAAATGTGGTAGCAGAAAATGTTAATTTTGATAATAAGATATTGTCCAAGTAAAATCTGATCGAGCAGATCTATTATTGCAAGCATTCCACCCTGTCATATTATTTGAGTATCCACTCTTTTTACTTATATCAAACGTATGTTGTAATTTGAGGTAGAATGGGAATACTACGTCTAACAGCTCAAGCGACATTGTAAAAGATCACTTACTGTTTTTGCTAAAGCAATATACGATAGCTATTTATAAAGATTGGAAACTAGTATCAGAACCTACGATGGCAAATGAACACGTCTCAAAATATATTTGTTTAGATATAGACATGAAAAATAAGCAGAAAATATGTATGATATAGTTTATTTCCTAGTTCGAAGACTGAATATCCATATATAGATAGAAATACCTTTTACATTTTTACATATATATTTCATAATATATATGCTATTCGTGATTATGTTTCTTATTCGTGGTTATATTATTAAAGTAGACAAACACTTTAAAAAAAACATGTTTTTTCTTTATTTTCAGTAGAAAATATTTGAGATGTCATCAGCATGAATGCTTTCCACGCTGCGCATTAATTTTTTTCAACAGTGATCATGCTGACAATATACTTTGCTATGATGGAACACAGGCAATACAACTACTTTGCGCTTTACCAAGTTTTGTCTGACCCTAACATTAACGAACCGAAAGCATTAGATGTAATATTTTAGATTGTGATACGCTATAGCTAATTCCCTTACAAAAATATAGAATTTACTTACTATTTTGTAACAGCAATAGTATGTCATCAGAATTTGCATGAATCGTCAAACACAGGATATTCAAATCATAAAAGGAAAAATGCATGGAAAACATTTTAAACATCCTATCGACCTATTGATTCAAATTCTTTTCATGTAACATTTTACCGATTAATAAATATCATGTAGACGATATTCTTAGTAATGGGATTTCTGAACGAATTGTTCGTCACTCAAAAAACAACACATGTTTACAACGATTGATAATTGATCTCGAAACCCAATAAATAATTTAGTGTGAATTGGAGTAACATTATCCTTTCCTAAGCGTTCGAAACTTCCCATGATATTCACACAGGTTTTCTGCAGAACTTGATGGTGTCATGAACATTTTATATCTCCAATATAGCTATGTCATTGAAGATATTCCACAAAGATAGAGAACAGAGACACGTAATAGAAGATCAGATAGGACGCATTAAAAACAAATATGGAACAATTTAAAAGAGGAAGGAGCCGCATGTATCAGAGATAATATTGAACCATTGACAATTGATTAAATTAAAACCTGACACGAACACAGAAGCGAACAAAAGGTGACAAGAGTCTACGTATATAGACGACCGTCTATGCCTACAACTTCTCGCCACAGTATATTTCATACAATGCATACAAAGATAGGCTAATACATAAAATTCACTTTCTCATTAATGAGATGTACACATATTATTTCTATTATTAAATAGAAAAGATAGTAAGAAATATTTCAGCATTCTCTTCTATTCCAATGGAGAATCACTTGGAAATTCTTGAAATGTATAAATCTTATTTTATTTGTCACATTTTGTATTTGGGCTTGCCTGTTCATCTAAAGCAGCTTATAAATATGCAATAGTTGCTGCTAGTTCTTAATCGACATCAACATAGAATAAGTTTGGCAAATATGTATTAAGAAACCAAATGAAGAAATTTTGGCCACTTATCTTACAGAATAAATCACACAAACATAGATTAACAAGGCCAGGCAATCATTTATAAGAACAAAAGATAAATATTTATTAAGTAAACCGTTTTTAATCAACGTGAATCACGAAAGCAATATGTATTTTCTCAACTGATTTCGCATTATTATTCAAGTTAAACTTAAAACCTTTTCTCTAAATTGAATGAAAAGAGAATTATTTTAATAACTGGGGAAAATATTAAATGTTGTTTACCTACAGTTTATTAACACTCATAAACACACACACACGCACACACACACACACACACACACACACATATATATATATATATATATACGTGTGTATGTGTATATATATATATATATATATACATATATGTAGAAATATACACATATTTATGAGTGTATATGTACGTATGAATGTATGTATGTATATATATATTTATATATATATATATAGCTATGTGTGTGTATAAATAACTGGACAGAGAGAGAGAGAAAGAACGAGAGATGGAGATAGAGAGATAGATAGAGAGAGAGAGAAAGAGTGTGTTTTGTGTGTGTGTGTGTGTGTGTGTGAGAGAGAGAGAGAGAGAGAGAGAGAGAGAGAGAGAGAGAGAGAGAGAGAGAGAGAGAGAGAGAGAGAGAGAGAGAGAGAGAGAGAGATTAACATGTTCAAATATAAAATGGGATGTTTTTTTGCTGACAGGGGAGATTTGAAAACTTATATTTCATATTTCTTTAATTCCACTCCGGAAATGAAGTCGTATGTTCTTGTTCCACCTTATCAATTAAAACATTATAATTCGCAATAGAGAAAAAGAGCAATGCTCTACCAAAGAGATTTAGAGGTTAAAGAGCTTTTATTAGATAAGCACTTTTCTTGTTCATTGTGCTTCTTTTGTAAAAGGTATCAGGAATTTACCGATAATTGCTACTCAAATCACAAATCTCCTCACCCTGATCACCTTACCCATATTATCATATATATATAAGTTCAACTTAAAAAAGCTTATATGGCAAATTTGCATTTGTCATCCATTTTTGAAAGATGATTTTTTTTTTCAAATATATAATAGAAACGTCAATTATCCTTTCAGGTAACATTTAACTATTCACGTGGTAGTGACAGATAGCGTTATAGCAAGCACAGACAACATATAATCTGGAAAAGTGGGTTTCAAACCGATAAAAGTGTTGAAGAAGCTTAGAATTTAAGATTTATATATAATAGTTTCTTATATAGGCACAAGGCCTGCAATATTGGAGGAGGGGAAAAGTCGTTTAAATCGACCCCAGTGCGTGACTGGTACTTTATTTTATCGACCCCGCAAAGATGAAAGGCAAAGTTAACCTATGATAGTGTCTTATTTAGGCACAATGCCAGCAATATTGGGAGAGGAGAAATCGATTAAATCGACCCCAGTGCGTGACTGGCACTTTATTTTATTAACCCAAAATAATTACAAGCAAAGCTAAACCTCGGTGGGATTTGAATTCAGAACATAAAGGGCCGTAAATCTATGCCGCAAAGCAGAATATCCGACGCTCTACCGATACTTCCACCCCACGGCCCTTATTAAATATATTAATGAAAATTGTGCAGCAATAAACGCATGTAGTACAAAATAAAAGACTGCATCATTTGATTATTCAGCAACCAAACAAGAAATGTACGACATGTTGTATAATCTACTGAAAAATATTAGAACCCTATTTTGTGACTAAAAATACATTTTAACGATAATTTTGTTTTGAATTTTATTTGGATTAAAAGTAAAATCACTGGTTATGATAATTGTTTCTACATTTGGCACAAGGCCAGCAATTATCCCAGTACATTACTGCTACTTTATTTTATCGACCCGGTAAGGATGAAAGGCAAAGTTAACCTCGGCGGGATTCGAACTCAGAATGGCAAGGGCTGTAATGTTAGCTAATGTATTTATATGCATTCTCTTTTGGTGTAGACGCACACTCATATGAACTTGTACATGTCTTCTGAGATATGGCATAAAATATAATGCTAAAATTAATGTAAGGAGAAATTAATGGGGATATGAAGTCATATGTTGTTATGTGTTTCGTATCGGCAGCGCATTCAGAAGAGTACTAAAATTTAAAACAGTCAACAATGATTTTTTTTTTTTTTACTTTTCTGTTTAACATGTCTTCCAACATCAGTTGGAGTGGTGGAGTGGTAAATAAATATATACATATATATTAGTTCTGAATATAATAGAATCAAATTCCCATACTCACTGCCTCCATCTCTCCCGCTCTCCTCATTTCTCATTATTATAAGCATATGTGGTCCCACGCGCTGCCCTCACCGCGGCTCCGGCGGACAGAATAGAGGGGGCGTTTCTCCGCAACATGGTGCGGGAGACACGTTGGGTGAGCCATTCCTGCTTGCGTGGCTCACACCTGCGGGTAAATTGCTTCGTACCGATAGTGATAAGCAGGGAGGTAGTCTTAGGGCCAGGAACACCAGAAGTTTAATTTAGTGTTTGAATCAATTCATACCAATCAATTAATTTTGAGATTGGCTGCAATTCTCCTCTTCAGGAACGTATAGACGTGGGAAATTGTTAAATGGAAAAATAAGATATCAGTAATACAACTTGTACAGAAATTAACTCTCATATATACTGTAGGGCAAATATAGCCAGTCGTTAAATGATGGTTGAGCGGTAAGTTAACTGAATGATTATTATAATTGGCTCATTGCAAGTTTGAATTGCTCCTAGACCTTGAAAAGTCAAATATTTCAAGAAATCGTTTATAACTGCTAGTTATTGATTTCTCTTTCATAGCAAGCAGCAATAAATCAATAACAGCATTGAGATTCGAGGAAGAAATATTTCATGTATAAATTTTCCCGGACATTTTGTGTGTAAATGGCAACCCGTTGAAATGCAAATCAAATTTTCTTCAGTTGATGGAGTCCATCTCGCAATAGGACAATCATTTCCTCAACGATCATGTCTAAATACAGAAAGTTATTTTAGTTAGGTTGTGGTTGTTAGCATTGCCATTAGTCATCTATTTGATAAAATTTCATTCTTCCTAAACAAGCTGATCATTTAAAATGTAGCAGACTAAAATTTATTTAAACTTAATTTTGAATTACAACTGTAATAAATTTTCTATTGGGTAAAAAATGTTCAAATTTGGGTGGTGATAATTTAAATATATAAATGAAATTGAGAACTACAAAAGGTCTGAAAAGTCAACGGTATAAATTCATGTGTGGTGAAGCTCCCACCCTCGTTAGAAGCATTCTATTCGATATTCTAATGACTCTGCCAATACACCGCCTATTATATGTATATATATATATATATATATATATATATATATATATATATATATATATATATATATATATATATATATATATATATATAGAGAGAGAGAGAGAGAGAGAGAGAGAGAGAGAGAGAGAGAGAGAGAAGATGAAATCGAATATGCAACTGGAGTCTTATTTTAAAATATATATATATATCTATTTGGTTCCTTTACCGGTTTCGGAGTTCTTCTGCTTTTCAAAAGTAGAGTTGAGATGGAGGGTCCGTGGTTTTTCTCACATCTGGTTGGTCTTTGAATGTTACTTGTTTTATATGGAAAAAAGTGGATCGAAACGCAGGTTTTTAGAGAAGTAATTTGATTGGTTGGTCAATAAGTATAATAAATTTCGCGCCAGTTCGCGTTACAAAGTTCTTCAAACAAGGGAGGGGGGGGGGGGGCTCAGGTTGTTTTTTCATATATGAGTGTTTGAATTTCTTTTTACTTTAAAAAAAAGGGGGCTCACGAAGGCTTTTTTTTTATGAATGTAATTTGATTGGTTATAAATGAAATTATGCTTGGCACGTGAACAAGTTCATTAAATTTCGCGCCTGTATTTGGGAATTTATTTTGTAGCCTTTTAGAGAATTTTATGACAAGCAAAAGAAAATGGTCAAGAGAAATGGGATGGGAGAATTGTTATGGTTCAGTGAATATGGTTAGTTTGCTGGGGTGTCAGAATTCAGATTTTCTATTGAAATAAAGAAAGTAAAGATATGTATGTTTATTTGTGTGCTTGTGTGTGTGTGTGTATATAGGAAGATGATTCTATTAATAGAAATGGGAGAGGGTGTAGTGTGTGTGTGTATGGGTGTTATGTGTGTGTGTGGGGGGGGGTATATTAAGATGGAGAGAATATATATATATTGTGTGTGTGTGTATATGTGTGTAGGAAAGTGATTCTATTAGTAGAAGTGGGGGAGGGAGTTGTGTGTGTGTGAGGAGGGGATGGGGGTTATGTGTGTGTATGGGTGTTATGTCTGTGTGGGAGTATGGTTAGCATGTTAAGATGAAGAGAATATATATATATTGTGTGTGTGTGGGTGTGTGTGTGTATGTAGGAAAATGATTCCGATAGTAGGAATATTTTTGAACGAACATATTTTCCTTACTTATTCGTATTTTTCTGTTGTATTGTCAGCGCAAACGTATGTTAAGGTTTATTTAGTTCGGGTTTTTATTTTCTAAAGTAGAAGGTGTTATGTGTGTGAGTATGTGTCTGTTTGGATGGTTAGCATGTTATGGTGTTGACATAATGTATATTAAACCATATTTAATGCTGGTCTATATTTTTGAATAAATATATTTTCCTTATTTATTCGTATTTGTTCTTTGTATTGTCAGCGCAAAGGTAAAATGGGAAGACATGGAATTTGAGTGTCTTATTACTTGCGCATATGTCTAGATGTGCGCTTAGTGGTATCGTTCTCGTTGTTGGATCTCGTAATTGTTGGCGATGAACTGTCATTCTGTTTCTGAGTGTGAGTTTAGTTTGTCCTATATAATCTTCATTGCATCCTTTACTTTACATTTAATGGCATAAATTAGATTTTTTGATGAGCAAGTGAAGTGATTTTTTACAACCAAATTTTGTCCTGATTTAAATGTATACGTCTTGCCTTCAATGAGGTGAGTGCAGGTTCCACAATTAGAGCGACCACATTTTTTGACAGTTGGTTGTGGGTCTGTGGTAGGTAATTTGGCATTGGTGAGTAATGTTTTCAGTGATTTCGGTTGTCTTTTGCTTTTGATTATTTTGTGTGTTTCACAGACTTTTTTCATTCTTGGGTATTGTTTCAGTATCGGGATGTTCTTGTAAATAGTGTTGTAAGCTTCCGCATTTCTTGGGTTGTGTGTTGAGATATATGATAGAATATTGGACGACCATGAATTTGTTTCTGTTTTCGTAATTCATCAATGCCTATTACTTTGGCCCTTTCTATTCCATTATTTATTAGTAATGGTGGTCTTTCGAGTAGAATTTCCTTTAATTCTTGAAGTTTTTATTTCGCGTTTCATAATTGGAGACAACATTATGTCAACACCATAGCATGCGAACCATCCAAACAGACACATACACACACACATAACACCTACTTCAGAAAATAAAAACCCGAACTAAATAAACCTTAACATACATTTGCGCTGACAATACAACAGAACAAATACGAATAAGTAAGGAAAATATGTTCATTCAAAAATATTCCTACTAACGGAATCATTTTCCTACACACACACACACACACACACACAATATATATTCTCTTCATCTTAACATGCTAACCATACTCCCACACACACACAACTCCCTCCCCCATTTCTACTAATAGAATCACTTTCCTACACACATATACACACACACAAAACATATATATTCTCTCCATCTTAACATACTCCCACACACACACATAACACCAATACACACGCACACACAACTTCCTCCCCCATTTCTACTAATAGAATCATCTTCCTATACACACACACACACACACACACACACACACACACACACACACACACAAGCAAATAAACATACACATCTTTACTTTCTTTATTTCAATAGAAAATCTGAATTCTGACACCCCAGCGAACTAACCATATTCACTGAACCATAACAATTCCCCCATCCCATATCTCTTGACCATTATCTTTTGCTTGTCATAAAATTCTCTAAAAGGCTACAAAATAATTTCCCAAATAAGCGAAATTTAATGAACTTGTTCACGTGACAGTCCTAATTTCATTTATAACCAATCAAATTACATTTATAAAAAAAAGTATTCGTGAGCCCCTTTTTTAAGTAAAAATAAATTCAAACACTCATATATGAAAAAACAACTGAGCCCCCTCCTCCCTGTTTGAAGAACTTGGAAACGCGAACTGGCGCGAAATTTATTATACTTATAGACCAACCAATCAAATTACTTCTCTAAAAACCTGGTTTTTCGAGCCACTTTTTTTCATATAAAACAAGTAATATTCAAAGACCAACCAGATGCGAGAAAAACCACAGACCCTTCATCACAACTCTACTTTTGAAAAGCAGAAGAACTACGAAACTGGTAAAGGGACCAAATAAATAAATATATATTTTTTAAAATAAGACTCCAGTAGCATATTCGATTTCATCTCTTTTTCTTTATACTTTTACCTCGTGTAGGACACCTCGGTTATTTTTCATTTTGTAAAAAAAACCTCACTTTCTAATATATATATATATATATAATATATGAAGAAGAGAGAAGGCTGTGTAGTTGCTAGATAAGTTATACTTAAAAATAAGAAGAAAGCATGAATAGGGGAAAGTTTTCCTTCATCAGTTGTCTGCTGGGTGTATATATATATAGATATTCGTCGCCTATAAATTATAATGAGAAAAGCAAAAATGGAAAATATAATATACTAAACTAGAAATAATAGATCGATTTCACTTTTCTTCTTCAAATTATGTTATATATTTGCCCACATAATTCAACGAGGAATATTGTGAATATGTGTCCAATTTACACATTTATCATTTACATAATATTAAGGGGTAGAACTAGACCAATCGTTCACCGATCGCATTATGATAATGGTTTCTGATTTAGCCACAATGCCAACAACTTTGGGGGAAAGAGAAAGTCTATTAAATCGCACCAGTGCATTACTGATACTTAAATTTGATCGAACCTGAAAGGATAAAAGGCATAGCTAACCACGGCTGAATTTGAACTCAGAATGTAAAAGGTCGTAATTCAATGCCGCTAAGCTTGTTGTCAGACGGTCTACTGATTCTGCCAACCCACCGCCATCAAAGGCGGTGGGTTGGCAGTATTAGTAGAGGGTCGGACGCCATGCTTTGTAACATAGTGTTATGGCTCTTTACGATCTGATTTCAAATCCCGCCGAGGTTAATTTGCCTTACACCCTTATGGGGTTGATAAAATAAAGTACTAGTGATTGCTGACCTTGTGCCAAAAGTAGAAACAATTATGCTAATATAATGCGTACATTTACAACCTTTGCAATTTTTCAGAGAAAAACCAGAGTACTGTTATTTATCTTGACTGATTGAAAAAATGATACGGAAGCTGGTTGGGATTAAATTTAAACCCATATTAAATTGAGAAGAGTGCTCTGGATAATGTGCTGTGGTTTTACTTCTCGTCGAAAATTAAACGAAAGTAGAAGTATATATCTATGACAAAGTATTATTTCTAGGATTCTGGCTGTATGTGAATGTTTATGTATGTATGCATAAGCATGTACCAGAAAATAACATTGGTCAGTGGCTAACGTTGTGTTATCTTTTACTTTAGTATGTCATTGTTTTTAGGAAGTTATGATGTTTTTATTTAAATGTATTTTTAGAGAGGTTCCTTAGAGTATTGAAAAAATGAACAAATAATTGTGTATTGTATCATCAGTTAGTTTCATCATTTAGTTAACATTTTGGGGTTATCATCATTCGATGCGTTTTTATGTATAATCTATTTGAATAAATTCAATAAATAGGGTTCCCGTTGAAATATACGAAAAATTTCGACTCTTAGGGATAGGCAACATGTCTGATTTAAAGTATTAGTTTTATATTTCAAATTTCGAGGATGAAATATAAAGTAATTCAAAGACATAATACACAGTGACAAGATAATATTCATAATAATGGTTTCTACTTTTGGCACAAGGCCAGAATTTACATCAGTACATTACTGTTACTTTATTTTATCGACCCCGTAAGGATGAAAGGCAAAGTTAATCTCGGCGGAATTTGAACTCAGAATATAAAGGACCGTAACTCTATGATGCAAAGCATGGCATCCGACCCTCTACCGATACTGCCAATCCACCGCCATAAATATTCATAATTATTGTTTCTACTTCTGGCACAAGGCCAGCAATTATTCCAGTGTATTACTGGTACTTTATTTTATCAACCTCATAAGGATCAAAGGCAAAGTTAACCTCGGCGGGATTTGAAATATTCATAATAATGGCTTCAAATGCTGGCAAAAGGCCAGCATTTTGAAGAGGAAGGGAAAGTCAATTAAATCGACCCCAGTGCCTGAATTGCACTTTATGTCATTGACCTCGCAAGGATGAAAGGAAAAGCTAACCTCGGTGGGATTTGAACTCAAGATGTAAAGGACCATAGCTCTATGTCACGAAGTAGGATGTCCGACGCTCTATTGATACTGCCAACAATGGTCATAGTTTATTTGAGATTTAGAATTTTCATCAATGTTCAACCAAGAGGAGAATATTCTCAATGAAATCTATTTTTCTCTGAATCAATACAAAATTGCGTTTAAAGTAACGGAATTATATTTATCGTTACAAAAATATCATTGTTATTTCAACAAATTAATTGTTTCTACTTTTTTGGCACAAGGCCAGCAATAACCCAGTGTATTACTGGTACTTTATTTTATCGACACCATAAGGATGAAAGGCAAAGTGAACCTCGGCGGGATTTGAACTCAGACCGTAAAGGGACGTAACTATACTGGAAAGCATGGCGTCCGATACTGCCAATCCACCGCCATATTTATTTCAACAAATTAATGAATATCACTTGAATGTTAAAAAAATATTAGAGTATTATATTCGGAACTAGTTGTACGCAATTACGGTATAAGGCTTTAGACAGGGTATGCATATTCAAACGAAATAGGTTGTCTCAGTGAAATCGTATATTGAATGAAATCCCATGAAGTATAGATACTCCTGCATATCTACTTCACATTCCGCTGACGAATAGAGGAAAAGATAAACAATATTAAATTTGAAAGTGAGAAATTGTTTATTTACCAATATCATTTCACAGACAGATCTACGGTATGCTGGGAAAAGATAAAATCTCATTCATAACTTTTCAATGACACCCACATAGCAAGTATCTTATATATATATATATATATATATATATATATATATATATATATATATATATATATATATATATATGGATATATACACACATAAATGTATATATATATATATATATATATATATACAGACCTATATATATATATATGTATACAACTATATATGTATATATATATGTATATATATATATATATATGTATATATATATATATATATATATATATATATAATATATATATATATATGTGTATGGGATTACGTGTGAATACGTGTGTGGCTATATGCGAATGTTTATTTATGTATGTATATGTATGTGTACGTATTGTTTCGTGCTTGCGTGTCTTTAGTAAGACCACACACATTACATGTAAAAATGTTGTCAAATCTTGCTCATACCCGCAGTGTAATAGAAAAACATGCCATCAAAAATCCAGCAGAGAAGATATAAACATATTATCAACATGAAAATGAATGCCCGTAAAACACATGGTTTCTTTATTATTCTTTCGGCGGCATTCGCTTGGTTTGTTGGAATAAACGTACGAAAAGTAAACGCCATTTTCGTTTTGAACTTAACAATATGTAAAACGCACTCAGATCTGTATAGAAAGTAGAGTTTATCTATTGTAAGCTTGTTTCACTCGAAGTAATAAAAACAACGTCTTTATACGTATATATATATATATATATATATATATATATATATATATATATATATATATATATGTCTGTGTGTGTGTGTGTGTGCGTGCGTGTGCGTGTGCATGTAAATATATATATTGTTATATATTGTTATGTATATATATACACACATATATATATATTTATATATATACACAACCACACACATATATATATATATATGTATATATATATATATGGAAACCGGATCTAGATGTATATAGTTATAACTAATTTTCTTTTCATGGGCATTTAATGATAGGATGAAAGTATTGCAAAACAACTCGGACACTTGTTTAGACCACGAGCAAAGGATATACGTCTAGTGGGGAAAACAGTTTATCTCTATAGAATGGTTGTTTCGAAGACAAGGGAAGCTGTACATGTTTACTGCTGTCGAATGTTTGCACTCAGATAATTCTCAGGTGTCACCTATAAAAACAGACAATGGGAAAGGAGAATTTTAATGAGAAACGTGATATTGGCTATTTTCATTTATTCTTTAAAGCTAGACATTTTATTACTACTTCATCAATTATTTACAAAGCAACTAAAATACAAGTGATCTTGTTTTTATGAGTTTCTCTTTTTCTGATAAGATCTTTTTTTCTACCTTATATATAGGGTCATTTAATGCAGCCTTGTCTGAATTATTTATCTATCGTAGTCACCGAATAGTTTCATCTTTATGTACACTACAAATGGATGTCACCCTGTGAGCGGGTTACATTTGGTAGAAAAATAAACTTTTCTTTTATGCTCCTTTTTATGCACTGAAGTATGGTTTTGCGTATAACTATAAAACGAATAACAAAGCTGTAGCGAAAAGTAAATGTTTACACGTAAAGGTGAAAGATGGAAGACATTAACAAAACATCAATCATTGCTTCATTATAATATTATCTGTTACAACACAGAACACTATCTAGTTTAAACACCTAAATATATTTATATGTTTTATTCTTAAAAAGTCGATAATGTATTCCATTTGAATTTTATATATAAATATATATATATATATTTAAATGGTATACATACATATACATATATATATATATACATGCATACACACATATATATATATATATATATATATATATAATGGAAAATTTGAACAGGAACAAAACAGAGAGGCAGTACAACGAATGTTTATTAATTTCACGCTCTTGAGAGTGGGGTGGTGGTGGGGAACGACGTTTCGGGCATAAGCCCTTCTTAAGGTGAACAGTATGGGGGAAGAGAGTTCAAAGGGTGTGTAGGGGAGTGGTGGAGAGACATATAGCGAAAAGGGGGTGGGAGGAAACGGTGCGAATGAAATTAAAAATAAAAGCATGATCCAAATAAAATTAAATTAAAATGGGGCAAAACAGGTGGTGGAAGGGTGTGGGGCGTGTAGGGTTGGTGGCGGGTGGAGTGGGGAGAGGGAGACGGGGTGTCCGAGCGGGGAGGGCTGAAGGTGGTGTGTGTGTGTAGGTGTACGTGTGTGTGTGTGTGTATGTGAAAGCAAGGGTTGGGGGAAGAACGGGGTTGCATGTTCAGGAAGAGCTGTGTGTGGGGTGGGGTGTAGGTCGGAGTGTGTGTGCGTGTGTGGATAGAGGGGTGGGGGTGAGGAATCCGGAGGCTGAAGGTGTGAATATGTGGTGGAAAGCACGGGTGTGTGGGGTTTAAGCGTGTTGTGGGTGTAGGTGGCGTGTGGGAAAAAAATGTTTTTGGGTGTGAGTGTGGGTGAGTTATAAAGATGATTCTGTAAGATGTGGTTGAATGGTTGGTAAACTCCTAGGATGGTAGTAGATTCCGCGGTCAAGGTCCACATACGAGTAATCCCTGAAGAGATGGTCCGAAGAGGAGAGATGTGGGGTGCGCGCGCAACAGGAAGTGGTCAAGGCAGTAGGAGTGCTGGTGTCTGTGTGTGCTGGGAGGTGGTCAGAGGGCATAGCAGCAGTAGGGTGGAATGGTAAAGGGGCGAGGATGGGTAGGTATGAAAGTTGGAGTGAGGAGGGTGTGTGTGTGTATTAGTAGAGGTGTTAGTGGGATGAGTGAGTGTTGGAGAAAGGGTGTGGGTGGAGCGGGGAGAGAAGTGTGTGGGGGTCGATGGAGGGAGTGTGGTGTACTGGTGTGTGTGTAATTTGATGAAGGGGGTGTTAGTGATGTTAGTTGCGTGTGGGGTGGGTGATGTAAGTGGGTGCGTGTGTTCGTGTGCTTGGGGTCAGGTGGTGTTAGTGTTGTTAGTTGCGGGGTGGTGGGATGGATGTGTGGGTGTGAGGGTTAGTGGTGGTAAAGGGTGTGTGTTTAGTGTGAGCGCGTGTATATATGTGCCGGTGGGTGTGTGCGTGTGATAAGGAGGGGGGAGAAGAAGAAGGGAGGGATGTTAGTATGCTAGTTGGGGAAGGGTGGTCGGATGAGGGGTGGAGTGGAGGTGTTAGTATTGTTAGTTGTGGGGTGGGCGGTGAAAAGGAGGGGTGTGTTAGTGGTGTTAGTGGGGGATATGTGCGGGGGAAGGGAGGCGGTCGAAGGCTAAAGGAATAAGGGTGGGGAGTTCAGGCCGGGGGGAGTGTCGGTCTGTAAGATGAAGATGGTTCTTTGTTCAACTCTGAGGAGATTGGCGGGTGTTCCGTGGCATTGGAGTAGGCCACAGACTTTGAGATGGCGTGGGGAATGTCCAGCGGCACCAAAGTGGCGGGCGATGGGGGAACTACCACCGAGACGAATATCCCGGAGGTGCTCAGTGAATCGGTCCGCCAGGCGGCGTCCCGTCTGTCCGACGTAAGTCGCACTGCACTCAGTGCAGCGAAGTCCGTAGACTAGGTTGGAGGAGGTGCAGCGGAAGGCATGCCGGACAGAGAGAGAGTGGCCGTGGGACCCTGGAAGGTGGTGGTGTTGGTGATGTGGGGACAGGTGTTGCAGCGGGGCCTAGAACAGGGAAAGGAGCCGGGGGGAGCGGGGGGGAGTAGGGAGCTGTGGACGAGGAGGGTGCGGAGATTGCGTGCGCGTTTGAAGGAGGGGAGTGGTGGGGTTGGGAAGATGTGGGAGGTGGAG
>OZ024743.1:195144133-195151633 GCA_964016885.1 Eledone cirrhosa
TTTTCTATCTATCTACTTTTCTATTTATCTATCTATTTATCTGTCTGTCTGTGCCATTGTCTGTCTGTCTGTCCGTTTGTTTATCTCTACGTCAAACGGCCCCACACTGAGAATCAGGCTAAGAGTATTTATGTCAATGGAATGATCATGCACATACACATTAATTTCATGAGCAGGGCATTCCGCTTTTTGGTT
Source organism: Eledone cirrhosa (assembly GCA_964016885.1). Classification (NCBI taxonomy): domain Eukaryota; kingdom Metazoa; phylum Mollusca; class Cephalopoda; order Octopoda; family Eledonidae; genus Eledone; species Eledone cirrhosa. Next base: position 195,144,329 of record OZ024743.1, read on the forward strand.
AATTGGAACACTCATCGTCGAAATTGACGGAGGTAAACTCATATATATGTTTGTGTGTGTGTGTATGTATATGTATGTATACAATCACACGGACACACACACGCGCACACACACACACTTACTTATATATATACATATTTATGTGTCTGTTTGTGGGTGTGTATGAGAGAGGGAGAGGGAGAGAGGGAGATATAGAAAGAGAGAGAGAGAGAAGAAACAAAATTCAATACAGGAATAGTGCAATGTGTATCTTCCGACTCTGCAGCAGTGACTCAGAGGCCAGGAAGTTCATAGCTAAGGGACGTCTTCAAACTGGTAATAATTGTTTCTACTTTTTGGCACAAGGCCAGCAAAAACAGTGCATTACTGGTACTTTATTTTATCGACACCGTAAGGATGAAAGGCAAAGTTAACCTCATAATAGTGGGAGGTAGTGCTGGCATAAAGGGAAAGCCAACATGGATAAGAAAATCTAAAATTACAAATCAAAATAACACAGGATAGCGAGTGCAACAATTAAGTAAAAGAAAAAGATTAGAATAATTCACTCGTGTGTGCGTTCAGGCATAAACACACATACACACATATGCGGACACACATGGTGTTGCTATTTAGGGTTTTGACGATGGGACAATGAATGAGGCTTAGGTAAAGAGGTGTGAGACGGGAGGGTAGTAGTGGTAATGATGGTAGGGTAGGTCAGTATTTAGAAAAACAAGCAGATGAATTGGTGAATGATTAGGGTGTGGAGATAAAATAATAAGGGAGGTGTTGGTGATGATGGTGAGCGTGATAGTGAGCAGAGAGGACACTAACTGTGATATAAGGATCTGATACGATGGGTTGATGGGAGTGGTAGCTCTTTGTGAATGAAGGGAAATTAACCAGTAACCAAGAGGGATCGGGTAGGTAATAGTGGTGATAATGAGTGTTCCAGTGTGAAAGTGATGGGAGGCTCTAACAGGGATGGTTAAAAGGCTTTGTAAAATAAAATAGAGTCGTTTAATGTATGTATATATATGTAATAAATAAATATTTATCGTACAATCACTTAACCTTTCGCTCTACAAAACAATTCAGCAATGGTGTTATAGACACTGCCTCCGTCTCTCTAGTTCTCCTCATCTCTCACTATTATGAACAAATGAGGGCCCATGCGCTGGCCATCCCGCGGCCCCTGCAGACAAAATAAAAAAGGCGTTTCGTCGAAGGATGATGATAGAGACGCGTTGCAAGAGTCATTCAAACACGCGAGGCTCACACCTGCGGGTAGCCAACCCCGATGATAGCGAGCAGGGAGGTGGTACCAAGGCCAATGACAGCAGAAGACTCCATACAGACATATATATATATATATATATATATATATATATATATATATATATATATATATATAAGATCAAAAGATGGTTAAATGAGTTCCAATGTTGATTTAAAACTGCACTATCCACAAGTGTTTTTAACCTTCATATCATGTCCTCCTATTTTATCTGATGAAAACACAAATGTTATTGCATGATGATATTTGTTTTTGAAATGCGCATAATAAAATATATGGAACTCATTTAACCATCATTTGATCTTATATATTATGTATTCTCCAGTCCTACAAACTGTAGAGTGCTTCTTATCCGATATCTGCATTGCTTTATTGTACTACAATAAAACTCACCTCCTACATATATATATGTATATATATATATATATATATATATACACTGACGAAGGACTATTTTTGTCATATGTAACCCATGTGCAAACCACGCAGTATCCTTCTTTCTTCTCATGTTTTTTTATATATATTTACCTCGGCTGCGTTTGTCTGTTTCTCTCTTACTGCTTCCCCGCTCTCTTTGTTTCTCTCACCTTCTTTCGCCCCCTCTGACAGTTACACTTTCTCTCGACTGACCTCTTCCTCACACTTCCACTCACTCACTCTCTGTTTCTCCTCTTCTCACTTCCTCCCGTTTGGCTTGTGTGGGTCTCTTCTTGCTCACATCTCACACACATCAACACGGTCTGTACCTCTCCCGTTCATGAAATCCACCCAGCTTATGCTGACCGGACAACCATGTTGCTTGTTTATTTTCCTATTTTCGGTTTCCTTTTATCCTTCTATGTTGTTTACTTGTCCCCCTCGCCTTACGCGAATTCTGGTCCAAATAACTTTTTTTAATTATTGCTCGCACCAACCTGAGGTATCTGATTTTTAATGCGATGAAATACCAATGATGGTTGGAAAATCACTGACGAAGGACTATTTTTGTCATATGTAACCCATGTGCAAACTACGCAGTATTCTTCTTTCTTCTCATGTTTTATATATATATATATATATATATATATATATATATATATATATATATATATATATATATATATATATATATATATATATATATATATATATATCCGTGTGCTTGTTTCAGGGTATAATATACTTGTATTGATTTTAAATTTAATTCGACAAAATATGGAGGAAGGCAAAGTTGATCATATACGTGATTGATAATTTATTTTATCGATCTCTGAAAGATGGAAAGCAAACTTGACGTCGGTGGGATTTAGCCGAAACAAATGCTGCCATAGTATTTTCTCCAAAGCAAAAGTTCGGCTTCTCTGCTACGACGAGACGTTCCGCTACATATCCGGGGCCGGTTAATTGGGGTAGCTATGTTTAAACACACGTTCGGTATTTAATCTGTAGTGGAGGCTTCTCGTGTTGTTGACCCTAGCACTTCCTCCAACATCGGCACGGAGATGGCTACCTGCAGATGTGATCTTCGCGATCTGGAATGGCTTATCCAGCGCGTCTCCCTCACCATCCTCCGGGTAAATTCTTTCTCTGCTCTTTCCACCGGGTCCGCGGGGCAGACAGACATGGGCTCCAATTTTCTGGTAATAGTGAGAGGGGTAGAGAATGAGAGAGACGGAGGCAGTGAGTGAAAGAGAGAGAATATCAACACTTATTTACTTATTTATTTACTAGTATTTAACTGTAAAAAGTTTTGCTCAATTAGACTGAATTCTGGACTTGACAATTAAGCATATCATTGAAAAAGTACCGAACGTTCATCTGATAACCATAGGACTGACATATTGGGATATATTTCCCAGAATAGTGTATAGGACGAAGGCGGATATTAATACTGTAGTAGTATGGATTTGTTTTTTCACAGCTACTGTTTTTTCTCTTACTGCCGTATGTACATTTAAAGGAAGAAGAGAAAACATTGACCCACGATAGTTGAATATAATTAAAAATTTTCTCCCAGCATCACATCTTGTCATTGGAGATTTGGTTGTCTCTAACTGTTATTTCTTTGATACTCAGAGAACATGAAAGTTAAGCAACCACCCATGTATCCAAACTGTTGTATGTACACAAACTAATATTATTACCTTATATCCCAGTGCATGAAACAGAAAGTGAAATATACTGATTTTCTTAGGCGAAAGTAATCCGAGCAAAACGTTTTATGTATGTTGTGTGTTCCCAAAGGACCCCTGTGACAATTTTCTTTGAACATTTATCGAAAGTCTCTGTAGACATCTAGTGTGGTCCAAAAGAGAACTGTATACGTGATGTTTTTATGGGGAGGTATTCATTTATGCCCACCCCTTTTATATTTCTCGTTTCTTGTGTTATCCGTCTACAGTCACTTTCCTTTCCGGTGAACATCACATTGGGAAGCTGACATCTGTGTAGTTGTGTTCCCGCTAGTGTTGTTTCTCTTATTATTGTTTCTTTCGTTGTTTTACTGTGTAGATTTTTATGTTCCACTTTTCCTCTGCCTGTCCTCGTCATGACATCTGGTGTCCTCAATCCATGAACTGCCGCTTTCCACTGGAAAATCAGAAGGAATGCATACCCCTCGGGAATGAGCCTAAAGGGCGGTTACATTGATGCAGTTAGTGTCACTTTCTTTTCTCTGAAGCAATACCTTCTCGATTTTGTTCATGCGATGAACTGATATATACCGTGTATATTGTGTGGAATCTGTAGCAACCTACCCTTTCCCATTACTTTCGTTCTTTAGTTTTCCTTAATTGTTCCTGTTGTTGCTATTTTTGCGCTTTTTGTTATAGTGATTGTTGTGATGCTGCTAGATGTCTGTGATGGGAAAATATTTGGTCTCTCTTCTCCCGTTTCTTCGATATTTGTCAAGCGTATTTTTGGGACTTGTGAATGTGCTGGCCGATTTTGACCATACGTTTAGACTCATCCTGTTATTCACCTTCTGCAACCCGCCTTCGCTTGGCTGCTACAACATAGATCTCAGTTGGGTGTTTTTCCTTCAAGATAGTTCACACTTATGTGTCTTTCAGCAAACTATTTAAATGATTCGGAATCGGTTTCAGGTTCTCTTCCCTGATCTGATGCGAGAACTCGACATCAAACTGTGATCAAATCTCGTGGGAGACAATCCTTCATGTAAAAGTTTTGCTGGGAGTTTAACTCTATTAGGATCAAGTCAGGTTTCCTTTAAATTTAGATAACTTGATGCAGTCTATCAACATTCAGGTAGTTTCTTGAAATAAGCAGGGATTGATTCGAGCCATAGAACAATTCATTGCTCTTGAATTAAATCCACTTCAACATCAGTACTTGTAGATCTGTTTGATATATTTTATTCTGTTTGATATTAGATGAAGAGTTGATGCCAGATTTGTGATATGACTGTATTTGTTGTGTGTCAATGTGTTGTGCATTTGGGGCAATTTCTTGTCCGGTTTCTCTGCATGTGTTTTGTTCATTTCTTCTGCTCTATAGTTTGCTTTATGCGTGGGGAGTTCTGCTAACATTTCTCTTTAGTATTGGTTCACATACATTGTATATATGGTTGACTTTAATATGTTCATTATCTTTTCTGGATGATTATGTTTTGGGAAAGATGGGTTATATGGTACCGTTTTCATTTGTTTGAGGAATTATGTTGTGTATGTGAGTGAATGTTTTGTTTAATTTTCAATGTGTATAATGCTTAAAGTTTGTATATTACGATTTTGAGGATATTTCTTTGTATATAATAAATCTCCCTGTGTTTTTTTTTATTGTGTGTGCTGTAATATTTCTCAAATCTTTGTTCCTTTTCCTCCATACATTATATTTGCTTTTTATAAAGCTCGTGTGTTTTGGATACAATTTTGATGATGCATTTGTCTCTATCTTACTGAATCATCCATAATGTATCATAAATAAATAATTTAGCTGATATCATTTGCTTCATTTCGACAGAGGAAGAATGTAATGTCGACAGAACTGATTTAGTTTAACATTCTGTAGAATGAAATGTTCGCCTCAATCTAGAATATATCATTCAGCAATACAAGATAAATCAATCAATCGGAATAATGAGTACAAAACAAAACGGATCGGTGAATGTGGATTGGAAGGAAATTTGTTTCGGTAATTGTTGGAGTTTGGTAGATATGCTAGCTTTGACAGTGTCGTAGATCGTGCTTCTTGTGATGTGTTTCTGACGCAATTGTGAAAAGAACATAACAAGTGGACAAATAGTGGAGAAGACTATACGGTAATGAATGATATTTTGGTGGGTGTTGTTTCATTTTGTGGACATGACACGGATAGTTGAAAGCGTAGAAGATAATAATTGTTTCTACTTTTGGCACAAGGCCAGCAATGACCCAGTACTGGTACTTTATTTTATCGACCCCGTAAGGATGAAAGGCAAATTAACCTCGGCGGGATTTGAACTCAGAATGGCAAGGGCCGTAACTCTTTGCTACAAAGTATGGCGTCCGACCCTCTACCGATACTGCCATCCACCACAGTAAAGATCAGAAAAATAGTTGTCAGAACTCTGCAAAAATACAGAGAGGGCTGGGCAATCTTTGATTTGATCTGTGATTTTGTGGACTCTTATATGTTTCCTCACTTGTACTTTAGTGCGTTTAGCTTCAGTAACTGATATTATATTTGGTAGAATATTTGCTCCATAGACAGTAGTGTTTTAGTATTTTGAAATATAGTTTTTTGTATTATTATCATTTTTTTCCGCTACGGTTCTTTTTGTTGCTATAGCCCAAAAATTACTTCAAACGCGACCAAGAGGCAGGCAAAGAAAACTGTGAAATCAAACATATGATTGGAAATACATCATAAAAATTGCAGATACAATGCATCTTTTCAAGATGAAACTGATGGCTGAGTTCAAAGAAATTATTAGAATGATATAGGTTTGAAGTTTTAAGACAGTGATGTAGCAATTTCAAATATTTTTAGCTCACATATTGAATAAAGATTTTTAAAATGTAGTTATATGTAAACAAAATATATAAAACCCTTTTAATCATTATAAAATATGTAGGAAATACGAAGAAAAAATAGAAAATTGCAAGCGAAGTATAAACTGAACTCTAGTAGAGACTAAAAACCATAAAAGTGATAAACTTTAATGTAATAAAGAGAACAAAGGGACATGTAGTTACTGTTTTATTCATGTGTTCGGAAAGTTCATTTTTTTTTAATGTCAACACACAATGAAACTATACTTTTAAATATATTTTTTTCACACGAAGGTCTAAATTTATATTTTGATCGTTACTTCAGAAATGAATCTATTAACGGTTCACTTGATATTTCGGAAATAAATCAATATTGAATATCGTCATTGCCGGGACAAATATTCGTCGTTTTGCATTTTAGTAATGTTTGCATTGCCGGGGGTGTAGTGTCCATTTCAGATTCCAATTTACATATTCACAAGATAACCCAATTACATATTTCGGGGAGAATGAAACTTCACGTTAAAATCTGTAAATTATTAACAGAGGTAATGAAAACAGTACTAACGATGGGAGCATGCAGCTGAGCCATTAGTTTGGCGTTTTCATGGAAATAGTATAAGAATATTTGCTACCCACAGAAGGTTATTCTGCATTATGTAACGATTTTGAAAAGATTCAACTCCAAGAGAAATTTTATTGTTAACTTATCGTATAGGTCATTATAAGGTATTTCGTGAATAATTATCAAATCTCTGTATCAACTGCTGCTTAAAATTATTTTACAAAATTATTTTTAATTTTAATGAAATTATTTAGAAGAAGAAGGAAAGCGAATATGACACTTGAATTTCTTTTCTCAGTCAAAGGTGCATAATAAGACTAAAACTGGCGGGATTCCAAATAATTAGTTTACTGAAGTACAAGATATTTCTATTGATGAGGGGTGTCGATGGAAGGTACGTTGCGTGACGATACGATTACCCAGTCGTGAAACTGTCTGAAGAGTGCAAAGATTGTGAATAGTGAGTCTAGAGGTATAAAAACGGGCAATTT